>JAWDGP010007412.1:1235000-1522500 GCA_033675545.1 Elysia crispata | reverse complement strand
ATTCTAAAGTAATGATTTTGTATTGTTATGCCGGTTTATACTGATAGAAACACTAGAATTTGATTCTACAGTGATAAAATTGTATTAAGCTGGTTTAGAGAGATAGAAACGCAAGAATTCGATTCTACAGTGATGGTTTTGTATTATTATGCTGGTTTATGGAGATAAAAAGCTAGGATTTGAATTTACAGTGGTGATTTTGTATTATTACGTCGGGTTATAGATAAAGAAAAAATTGAAGTCAATTGGAAAAAGGGAAAGTTGGTGAAAAGGGACGAAAATGATATTTGTGATTTGTCCTTTGAAAAAAAGGATATAAGTTTAAAATATTTTAAGTAGAAATCCGACAATGAAGTTAGAAGTAAGTACAACCTGATAACAAAGTTCTATCTGTGAAAGGGACAAATAGATTTTATTGTGATTTAACATGCAAGTAAAGAGAAAGACATTTTTCCCAGGTTGTGGCAGATTTAATCCACAAGTATATTTATTCTGTGGAGTGGTTAAAAGTAATATCAATTACTATTATAAAAATGACGGATGGTAAGCTCTGTACAATGAATTTAAATCACTTAATGAATAACATAAACATTTACGTAAACTCTGAATGTATTGAATGCAGGAGTTATACAGAGTGTTATACAGAGTTTATTCAGAGACATACAAATTATAAAAAAGAAATAAATACATTTCTAATACACACTGTTTTACAAAAGTATTTGATTCAAGAGTTAATTTAATCTCATTAAGATCTGACAGAGATTTTGGTAATCATCCAAATAGAACACACTTTACAGATTTATTTAAAAGTGAAATAAAACATTTTAAGAAAATCTTTCTAAAATTACAATAAATATAACTGAACAAATTTGTTGTTGTTATTGTTTTTTTTTTTTTTTATCTACTATTAAACCTCTTATCAATAAGGGAAAATGGAGGAATTCTCTCTCCCGTTCAAGATTATCAATCATTTTTAAGGGGAAATTTTTGCATAAAGAAGCAAAAATTTTTTTTCACTCATTCATAGACACATTCTAGGATGTATTTCGTCGTATGGCTATAGAGTGTCGATTTATTCAAGTGTCCACCATTCAGACAAAATTGTTTTTCCTGGATCGATTTAACAGACAAAATCAACAAAGTCCAAAACGGCGGCCACCTGAAAGGTAGCCAATGGATCGAAGAGCAATATTGGACCGTGTTTTCTCTGTGTATTACCTCTGGCTTGTAATTAAGTAAATCTAGAACAAGACATTGTTGAGGCAACAAACGTGGGACCGTTTTTCAATCAGTTTCAGCATTAGGAAAAAAATTAAATAAAAAAAACCCAAAAAAACTATCTGGGTTATATCATTTGGGCGTGTGGCTGTCATTGGGTTTTAACTTTTTTCCTCCCATTATTTTTCTTTCACCCTATGCGTTTTTTCGCACGATAAGCGCGACTGAGTCAACTGGCTGATGAAATATGTCGCGACATGTCGGTCAGTGTATTGACCCCGTGTCCGCGTGAGCTCAAAATTTCCGAAACTTACGCACCAGCCCTTGTTTCCACACTACGTGTGTGCTATGTAAGAAATACAGCGCAGAATGCATTGAACCTATAATTATCTTGTGCAACGCCTAGCATTCCTTCTGTGAGTATGGTGGGTCTAAGACACATAATAGAGTGTTTTAAAAATAATATCAATGGAATTTATGTAAATGATAAAAACGAATATGACATTGTTACGTATGTTGATATATTAAAAGAGATATAACATATAAGACCATTGCCTGTTAAATTATCTTTAATCTGTTTGACTTTCAATTAACATTGCATTACAATTAAACACATTTGATAATTCACATCAGATTTTTTCCTAACATTCATTAATTAGGCTTTTGCTCCAGTAAGCATATTTTTTCTTGTGCTCTTTAAATGCTGTATGAAGAGAAATAGAAACTGGATGCTAAGAAAGCTTTTAGGATTCAAACAAGGTCCCACGTTTTACTTCTGAAAGTCTGAAAAGGAATCACAAAAAAGAAAGATTAATATGGGGGTGAAACTTCTGGACTGGTCTTTGCGGCTTCTGCCTCTGTGATCTCGAAATATAATATCATGGCAGGACTTATTACAACATGTTTTTTACACGCCTCCTCTTTTTTTAATCTTCAGTTCCTGATCCATGTTGTACTTGTGCACATCAATGCTTCAGTGTTCCGGGTCTTTTTCTTTCCTATCCATGACTATCTCTAGCTTAAGGCTGGGAAGTATCTCTTCCAGTTTCTCTTCGTGGTCTTTAAGTTCAGGTCTTTGCATTTCCGCCTTTTGTGATCTCTAACCATGATATCGTGATCAGAATTATTATAAAAAATGGAGAAAACAAATTGAAAAAGAAAATACAAAAAACATTTTCATTCTAATTGTGTGTATATGAAGTATTGAAAAGAAATGGGATTCTTTGTCAGAAATTTTCTTTTTTATGCTGGAAAACAAAGCGTCTAGGCTAAAAGCAGGAAAAAAGTATCTTAACTAAATCAGTTTATAAAAGCCCTGGCTGGGAAGGAAGAATTCAGCAAGTTTTCATTAGTACTACATCAAAGTAAAAATGACAGGAGAAAAAAATATACCGTCTTAAGCTAGACTACGACGTAATATTTTTAGACTGACCGACATCACACCCAGCGGTACGTAGCAGAATCGCTTTTCGCAAACTTGCTAGCCCTCTCACCGTGAACGTAACTGTTAAGTAATTGTTACATGATGACTACCAGCGATGCTCTAATGCTACCGGTACTGAGTACTAGCCTGGACCAGGTGCAAGCGCGCTATGGAGAGTGTGTTTCCACTGCTCCACTGCATGCTCAGTTACATTACTTAACAATCACATGATCCGAGACAGTTATATCAGCAGCAGCAGCAGATTTAACTGGTCTAAACAGTTGACCAGGCCTAACGCTCGCTTGCGGCTTCCGATGTAAACAACGCAGGCCGATTTGCACACGTCACTAGGGAAACCACGTGTTTGTTATGTTTTGACTCATGCTTACGGTACGTAACTCAATTTGCGAAACATGGCTATTATTATCCTAGTACTCAAGACAGATAAATGAGGTTAACCTTTGTATAATTTATTTAAAACTGAAATGAATTTCATACGATGCACTGCTGAAAATGACAACTTGGCGGTGAAAAGTGATAATAATACTCCTCTTTTTTCTCTTTTTTTTTTTATTTGTAAAAAGCACAAATGATGCTGCCATAGCGGCTCGAGCCGCTAAAGTCTAATACAAGGATTCTTTCTTGTGATAATTAATAGAGGACTGAAGAGAAACTTTCCCTATTTGTTCATGTAATAAATGTAAGAAGATAGAATTTTTTAATTCAGAAAGCACTACCTGAGCAGCTAGGGTTCAAAAAGCACCACCGAAGTCGACTGAATTGAAAAATATGCGCTCTTATTAATAGATAAATAACAATTTTATAAAATCGCAGTGTGATACTTATTCAGATCAATCAATTATTTTTTTTTCTTTTTTTGGCTTTAGTAATAAGCGTTTTTAAATGTCAAAGCTCTTATGATCTTATTATGGAATACATGAATGTCTGCGTGTCTTTTTTTCCTTTCTCCCCCCCCCCCCTTTTTTTCCTCTATTTTTTTTCCAGTCAAAATGAAAGTGTTTACTGTGATATTCATAATTTATCTCTTTATCAGTTGTATGTAATATCATGCGAACTACCATTAGGACATATGCAGAAGATATTGAACATGCCGTTTTCTCACCAGAAGGATTTCAAGACCTCCAGACTCTATGTCTAACAGTTTCTTTAAAAAACCTCGTAAACAGATTATTATGTGTAGCATAAATTCAGAGGGGGAAGACTGCTCGAATTAGTAAAGTTAGAACTGTATTGCAATTTATTTTTCAATCATTTTCACTCAAGTCAAAATTAATTTTGGCTGAGCATTACCTGAAACTTGTGCTCTATTTAAATATCTTTCATACGTGCAGCATAATTAGATCAGGAAGCAAACGTTCTCGACAGTTTTTATGATCTTTCTGTGAAATATTACAGGGTTGAAAATCTTTATAGAAAATAGCGCATTTCGATCAAGACTCACTCAATCAGTCTTGGAAAGGAATCAGAAATGCTTCTGAACTGTCTGATCAAATCTCGTTCTGAAAAAGAAAACTTAAGCATTAATGCAAAAGAAAAAACAACAACAACAAAAAAAAAAAAAAAAAACAACACCAAACGCAACAAACGAACAAACAAAAAGCATCAGCCACAACAATAAAAAGAACATTGCACTAGCAATAATCGGAACCTCATTTGAAGAAAAATCTAGAAAAACATTTACATGTACTCTTCAGTCGAGCTAGGGTAGTATAAAACATTTTGAAGAGAACAAGAAAAATAAATTTAAAAAAATCTTCAAACGCTCTGCAACAATCTTCATTCTCAAAACTAAATGAAAAAAAATTACAGATTTCATTTCGTTAACGCAGGCCTAATGATCGATGAATTTCTTGGTGTTATCCCCCTTTTTTTTTTTTTTTTTTTTTGAAACAGCCAGTCAGTATTACAATGGGCACATAATTATTAAAAAAGAAAGAAAAACAACATCAACACATAAATATCGCTGCTTTTTCAAAGCTATACTCAGGCCTTTTACGCTTTTCCATCAAATGTCTTTTTTCCCCCACGACTCACTACCCCCACATCTCTCTTATTTTCTTTTTTTCTTTTCTTCTGTCCAAGTTTTTATTTCCCGCTGTTTCCTCTGTTGTTTTTTTAATCCAAACTGTGTAAATACTCTACTTGATCATTGAACTTATTACGTAATTTATTTTGCTTTACTGTAATTTACTTTGATTGCCATTATTGTCGTTTATTAATCTTAGATACGTGTAGCCTTCGAACTATTGGAAATTATAATTATGCGAAGAGATCCTTTTAAAATCTACCCTGCAGGCCTCTTAGCAACCTTTAGCAACAGACGCGCCTCAAAGTCCTTTTAACTTTAAAAAAAAAAAAAAAGAAAAGAGAAGACTGAAAAATGCAAAGGACGCGATAAAGATTCTACACGTTCCGGTATCTAGAGGGGATCTGCATCATCTTTGCACTTTCCAATTAATTATCTTTCAGGAAATGCCCGTTAAAAAGCTTAGGCTTTCTCAGCACCATCTTTCGCGCAACCGTCAAAATAGTAATGTCAGACGTTGACTTCAATTTAGTGCCAATTGATCTCTCAGTCGCATTTCCTTTTGTTAAATTTAGACTCTAGATTAGATTGATTTCTATAATTAATGTAATTTAAACCACAAATATAAATTGTTTCCTATTGAGTTCATCAGAGTATCAGTTTTCCTAAGACAAAAACAGATCTAGATAACACTATCACTAGATTTAAAGATATTTTGAAAGAATCTTAACTCAGCCTTACCTATCTAACAATATTACTCAAAGGGATGTTGAACTTTAAGTCAAACGGTAAATACGTAGATCTTGTGCTGTTTATATTAATCGCAATCCTGACTTCCATATCGATGCAGCTAATTATTTATCTGCTCGCAGTAACCAGTAAGTGCAAATAGATTAATTTGTACTTAAATGTAGTTCATAAATCTATATCTAATGGCTTATCAAAACACTCTTCTTCTTCTTCTTCTTCTTCTTCTTCTTCTTCTTCTTCTTCTTCTTCTTCTTCTTCTTCTTCTTCTTCTTCTTCTTCTTCTTCTTCTTCTTCTTCTTCTTCTTCTTCTTCTTTTTCTTCTTGTTCTTGTTCTTGTTCTTGTTCTCTCCTTGTTCTTTTTCTTGTTGTTGTTGTTGTTGTTGTTGTTGTTGTTGTTGTTGTTGTTGTTGTTGTTCTTCTTCTTCTTCTTCTTCTTCTTCTTCTTCTTCTTCTTCTTCTTCTTCTTCTTCTTCTTCTTCTTCCTATTATTATTATTATTATTATTATTATTATTATTATTATTATTATTATTATTATTATTATTATTATTATTATTATTATTATTATTATTATTATTATTATTGTTGTTGTTGTTGTTAGTATTATTATTATTATTAGTATTATTATTATTATTATTATTATTATTATTATTATTATTATTATTATTATTATTATTATTATTATTATTATTATTATTATTATTATTATTATTATTATTATTGTTGTTGTTGTTGTTGTTGTTGTTGTTGTTGTTGTTGTTGTTGTTGTTGTTGTTGTTGTTGTTGTTGTTGTTGTTGTTGTTGTTATTATTATTATTATTATTATTATTATTATTATTATTAAAAGAAAAGTTTTTGGCAAGCAATTTAAATTGCAATAAGAAAAGAAGGGAAATAATATTTAACTACGTATTTGAATACGACTTAAAATGCGATTTATGATTTATCAGTTACTCCCTTGTCCCCCCCCCCTCTCTCTCTCTCTCTCTCTCTCTCTCTCTCTCTCTCTCTCTCTCTCTCTCTCTTTCTCTTCTATTCGAATAGCTCTCTTCCACGCCTTAATGGTTACTCCCATGTGTAGTTTGAAATAAAACAGAAGTCTATCTCAATAATCGAATACTCTGTAAGCATAGATCTTTACCTTCCGTCGTGTTGAAAAGTCTTCATTGTTGCTGGACCTTTTCTACAACAAGGACCAGCATGCCTAATGATCTTCAGACGTATCTTATTTGCATAGTTTATCAATTAACGTTAGAACGTTTTTTAGTGTAGGCATCGTTGGATGTCTCATACTATTTCAGCAATGTAAGGGAGAGTACCGTGTTACAATTATTTTTGACTGCTACCAGTTTTCTTGTAACAAATTGTTGCCAAATTTTATATCTTTCATTTCATGACGTTTAAAACATTTTGAAGTTATACGGACAACAGAACTGGAGTAGAATCTCTAGTCTGGATCAAATAATGTAGTTTTAAATTATTGGGAAGTGAGAATATGAGAAGAAGAAGAAGCCTAAAAAATAATAGTTTGTTTGAATATTGTGCAAATGTAGTAAAAAGTATCTCCACAAAGATCTGGAGGAGCATGAAAAAATTATTACCAGGATTAAAGAATTATATGATTTTTAAATGTACCTACTATCTATATAATTATGCAACTGCTTACTTAATATTTTCATACTTAAAGCAGAAATAACGACTAACTGGGAAGTGACTGAATTCTTCACGGTCACTGTAACAGTCTGGTGTAACCTGCCACTCAAAGATAACTGGTTATATGAACGAATTGACTATGTAGAATGTCACTCTACATAGACTGATAGACCTGCGCACACTATTCAGAGTAACAGCTGAGCTCTTCTGAGACAGAAACAAAGGACTAAGAGACAAAGACCAGTTTTGCGCCACCCAGGGCCAGCCTGCCACTGCCAGTAGCCTACTATCCATGGGAATGCACATCCAGCGAGAGTATATCTAGATCGAAAGCTAACGTTGCCATCTTAAGAGCTATTTGAAAAGTTAAAAGAGTGGATTCGAATAAATTTAGATAACCGTAGCTGAAAGTGAAGGTGAATGGAGCGTTTTGCCGTTGGGTCGCTTTTTGCGACTCTAGACAGCTTTGAACTACAGTTTAAATCGTACCAAAAAGAACAAGGCGTTCTTTTAAAAAACATTATTAATACGCCGAGTGAAAAAATGGATGTTATTTTACATGAAAACGTGATAGTTGATTAAAACAAGTCATATATATATATATAAATTAAATTTAAAAATTGATTGATTATCTGATTTTGATCGTGGAAATCTAACAACCTAAGTCAAACTCTTATAGAAGGAGAAAGTAAAACACGCTTTAAAAAACATCATGGTTATGAAAGGTTCACTTTCGTCACCTATTTAGGTACATGTACTGCATCGTACATCCTAACCCAGCCTATTACAAATCTTCTTAGAATGTAACTCTACATAATGTCGCGGTTTATGTAGAGTTAGTGTTGGCTCTAAGTAGAGTATGTAGAGTGTGACTCTACATAGTGTCTGGCTCTATGTAGAGTGACTCTAAATAGTGTCCAGCTCTATGTAGAGTGTGACTCTACATAAAGCCTTCCTTATATGAAACTCGTTGTTATCACCACACATTCCTCTCCAAGATTTGATGGCGGGATACCTTGCAATATTGGATTAGCACGCTACATAATGAGCTGCCTGCGCTGTTACAGATCTTTTACAGCACAGACGAATCTGGTTTACAATTTCCTCATTTTTTTGTTTCTTTTTCAGCATGCGAAATGATTGGTCTTCAGGCGCGGAACACTTTTTGTCAACTTTACTTCAGTATTGACGTAGGTAATAAACCTTGGAAAACATCTTAAGGAAAATACATTTTTAGATACAATATATGGCGGATATTCGTATTGAAGACTTATATATAAAAACAAACCAGGGCAAAAATTAATGAACATGACACAAATTTATTGCAAACTATATTAAAATAATCTGCTTTTCCTGATTGATAAAACTGATCAAGATTTGTCAAATGTTCATCTGAAAGATCAGGATAATCAAAATGTTCCACCAAAAAAAAATTGCTCGAGTTTTCTTATGCAGCAGGAATTCGATCTCTCCTACTATTTCGAGGTGTATCCATTAACAGCCAACTATATCGATTAAAAGCGGTCAAAATTAAAACGAAAAGATATGTCAGACATTGTTGATAACCATAATTATGTATCTTCTTAAATGTTTGTAATATACTGCTGATTCGTTGAATTTGAAATTAAAAGAAAAGTAAAAAAATGCTGATATCGGTGTTGCAATTGACAGTTGGTATCTCAGACTTAAGAAATCAATTGGTTTATAATAGCCAAAGCATTGCTTAGAAAACTTCATCACCAGCAATAAATATTTGCAGCCAATTGCGATAACGTAAAATATTGTTTCTTAATTCGCAACAACGTTGAAACTGTGTGATAATTATTAATTAATTTGATGCGACATTTAATTCAACAATAAGTTGCCACCGTTTGTATGATTTTGTCCTTTTATCTAAAGTCGTTTCTCCTTTATTCTTTCCTTAATAGTCATATTAGTTTTCATTCCCACACACTTGCTCTCCACTTTACTTTTTTTTTTGTGGTACTTTCTGGCTCTCTGCATTTTCACGCTACACATTCTATTGTTCTCTTTTTGCTACCTTCTCGCTTCTATGCTACATGCTCCGCCCGACCGTAATAAAAAGTGTTATCAAAATCACTTGCTAACAGAGGACCCTAGGAAAGTAAGCAACAAGACCAGGGGGAAGCGCTGGTGCATCATCTGGAATGACATCCAAAACGCAGGGCAAGGAATTCGGTGTACTAGGGCAGAGAGCATGTTCCGTCTTAACAAAGAAGCTGCAGCTGCTGCCCGCTCAGCTAAGGCTATGGCAAAAAAAAAGAAAAAGATTGCTACTTCGGCTCCTCCGGTGCAAACTGAGCCGTAAGTACTGGCTTGGTTGGCGCTACAAACTAAACACAACTCTTTCAGCCAAATGACTTGTTTAGAGCTCGAATCAGGACATCATTTTCTTTTGTTTTTACAGAATCCGATAGAAGCACATATACTGCATATAACATATAACATATATATATAATACATACTTATAAGCGGTTATAAAAATGAATTGCTTACCATCCCTCAAGGGTTATAATTGATCGAACAATCGTTTACCTCCTTGAAAATCATTTCCTAGCCCTGTTGTGAAATATTCTGAATGTTTTTTTTTTTTTTTTGTCTCCGCCTTTTGCTGCTTTATTTCCGATATGCGTGATCTTTCTCTTATATCTTGACCTGTCACCTAAAAACAATATAACTCTTCTTTGCCTTTTATTTTGTGAGGAAAGGCCAGTACCGCCAATGATAGAGGTTAACCTGGACATAATCAGACCATTGTTGCCGCACATAGAGCTAAAGGCCAAGTCCCTCCAACCTAAATTATGGATCAAGCGAAATCGGCAGCCTGGTGAGTGTTTAGTCTTAACTCTTTACAATTACAACAACCTCTAATGTTCATCATGGTTTTAATTGTAACGATGACTCTCTTTCATTTATTACAACAATGCACAGCAATGAAGGTTATGATAACAATGGTGACAATTCCGAGAGACCTAAATGAGTTTTGAACTTAGATTAAGTCCGCTTTACCGTGGATTGCGTAACACTAGGTAACAATGATTATATGTGCAAGAGGGTAGAAATTGCTTTTGAAAATTCCTCAGACATTTTCTGTTCACATTTATGTTATAAAGTCAGTGTTACGCCACGTGCCCACTGAAACAGACACGGACCGACCCAAACCGACCCGAACTTTTTCGAGTCGAGACATTATTGTTATGTGTGTCTACTAACAGACTGGCAATCCAGAAAAAACCCCATTAGATCTAGTCGGTCGGCCTAGATTTTTTTTCCTGTGCGAAATCATGGGTCCATACTAAACAGATGCTATTGGTCTATAACAAGGCCTTCCATATATAGAGAGATGGCCTTGTCTTCACACGGCAATGTTTGAGGATCAAACAACGTCTAAACAAGTATAAAAACACTAAAAGTCTCTAAAACCGTTATGTTGCATCAAAACACAGTTGTATGCGAACGGAATTTACTAATTTTGAGGCGCTGATTAATAAAATGACAACGATTTTTTTTTAGTTTTAAGCAAACTCTAAATTTTTTTTTTTTTAAAAGCCACGGCAGACTTGTGGCTGATGGGCCACTCAAACGACACGTCAAAAAATTCAAGCCGTATTCAAAACCGAGCAACGAAATGCCGACTGCATTCTGTGTCGTTTTGGTGGACATAGTGTGACAGAATTCTCTTTAATTGCTTTGTTAAAAGTAGATGTATTTCAGCTCCAGAGCTTTGTAGAGTCGGTTTATTTTGGGTCGGTTCGTTTTCGTCTCAGTGGACACCCGACCGTATACGCTTTTTTGTCGTTAGTTGCTTTGGGACCAGGAAAAAAGTTCCTTGTTACCACGCATCTTGTTTGGCCAGCTCCCTTAAGAAATAAAGCTTCATTTCGAGTGGGATAGAATGTGCGCCAGGATGAGGTCTCTATTTTTTTTTTCAATAGGAAAATTTTAACAGCCCGGATTTGATTTTTTGACATTACTTAAAAAAATGGCATGAAGCTTAATTGCCACGCTCTTTACCAGGTCAAGTCTGTTTTCGGTCAAATTCAAAGGCCAGCAGTCCTGATGAACAAACATTTTTTTTGGTTCTCCACATCTAAAACTGGTGCCATAGCCGTTATCTCACTGACTCATCCTCTTTAACATTCATTTGTTCCTTAGCTGTTGTTCTGGTGAAGAATAAAAAATCCTGATGTAATGATATTATCCTCACTGCACTGTCGATATATCAGTTTGTATTTATAAGAATGATTACAAGTAGGATGATAAAAATGATGAAGGTGATGCTAAAAAGGGTGATGTTGTATTTTAAACCGATGGTAATGTTAATGTAAATGGTAAAGTGTTGAAGATGAGAAAGAAAAGATGGAGCAGAAAGTGGTGATTTAAAAAAAAATAAAACAAGGAAGCCACAACATTTTAAACAAATACTTCCCATTTTTTAAAATATTTTTGTCAGAATGTCTAAACTTATGAGAAAAAAAATGTCATTTTAGAGCTCTGCTTGATTGCACTTAAAGCTAGATAATACGTTTTTACGCCAAGACCTGCACACCTATAATTTCTGGTTCTTTTCTTCCCGTCGGGTTTTTTCCGCATTCAGTGGATTTTGTGATGACCCTCTCGATCTACAAGTTATTGGACAGCAATGACCAGCGACTATTCAGTACCCTGGACACACTGTTCTCCAGTATACCACCATCTGAGCAACACAAGTGTCTCGTCATGGTCTTCATAACTGAGGTTTTGGGTTCAATAAGTCTCTTCCGTACATTAGAATATTATGGACAGATTTTCAGAGCAAAATTATCTTCATCACATTATTAACTATCAAGAAAATGCAGAAGTTTGATGAATTTATCGATGAATTTATTATAATCATACATGTAAGCAAAATCATTTTCCTGGAGAGTTTTTAGTAAAGTTATCCGGCACTTTTCCAACATGAACTTATGATTTTTTGGTGTTGTTAAATGTTGAAGCGCAATATTCTTAATCAATCGCTTAAAATTTTATACTGTAGGTTGATTTAAACATGTAGGGGAACATTACTAAACTCAATATCTCTTAAAGAAACAGGAACACTAAATTCTGTCTACTTCATTTCTTCAAATAGATTAAATCAAGGAACATGTATCCACAGTAAGACAATGAGGTATGTCTAATAACCTTTTTTTTTTTAATTTATTTCCATGTCCACACCTCCTCAACTTGCTGTCACTGACAAGGATAGATCTTGGACGATAGTTACGCAGAAAATCTTATATCGAATATATTGAGGCGGTGAGTTTAGTTTTAAAACTTTCCTTACTACATTTGGTTTCATTTTGAAGAAACAGAAAAAGTGGAATCGGTTCCTCTAAAATAATGCACAGATCTATTAAAGAAAGAAACGGTTCAGTCGCAAAAAATGTTAAAGCAACGAGAGAGAGAGAGAGAGAGAGAGAGAGAGAGAGAGAGAGAGAGAGAGAGAGAGAGAGAGAGAGAGAGAGAGAGAGAGAGAGAGAGAGAGAGAAAGAGAGAAAGAGAGAGGGAGATTAACAAAAAAAAGAATACACGAATAAAAATGAGACAAGAGTGACAAAAGGGCAGATCTACGGAATGAACGAGAGGAATACCAAAAACGATTAGAAAAGTCAAGCGAAAATTAATCAGAGAACGACAAAGTTAGACAGAAACGTTGAGATATATATGTATATATATATATATATATATATATATATATATATATATATATATATATAAGGATATAAAGAGAAAGACAAATCTAGAAAGAGAGTTCAAGAATGAAAAAGTCGGAAATAAAAAGATCTAATTAAAAGCGTCTTAATTTTTTTTTTGTTCTGAAGCTACAATGTTCAAGTGGACACTGGCCTTATGGAGATTCTGGCACCAAGAGATAATTTTTATATCTCTATGTTCAAGCCTAAAACGAACAAAAATAAAAACCTCTCGGATGAGAAAAAGAAAATATCCAGGTATTTGTACATCATGAGAATTTTTATTTTTCTGTCATAATAATATAAACTACATTTCCTCTTTTCTCATACTTCATCCCTCAAATCGGTTTTATCTGTAAGAAAGATTCTATCTTTTTTTTATTCATCTTTCCTGGTCTTTTTTTTTTTTATTTACCTCACCATTTTGTTTGCCTCCGATCTCTCACAACCTTAACAACATATACCGCGTCTTCGACTTTATTGATAGCTTTTCTTTAGCTAGCCCGATTTTTTTAAAATGTCATCACTTCCTTCACCTTTCTCACTTCAAATTTCTTTATTTTTTAGATACATTATTGAATACATTAAATGCACTCTGTTTAATCTCTATCTCCAACATTGATTTAATCCATTTTCTTTCTTCCTTTCCGTCTTGAAAACTCTGCAGAACTATCAGCAATGCTACACAATAATTCTCATCTACGTTTACATTTCTGACTTTTAGAGGATAGAGGACGTATAGGCCTACTAGGAAACAACTTATTCGTTACTTTCCAAATGTAAAGATCCTTCAAAGATCGAATTATACAACTATGTAGATACGATCAGAAAGTGCCTGGCGAAGAACTGCCTTGCGGAATTCATAGTTCTCCGTTTATTTGTGCCTACATGAAATGAGAATCTTTAAATAGATAATGATTTTTACCATCTCAATTCTCACCTCCCTTTCCTAAAAATCCACATCATGGAACTAATCTATCCTGTTTTAAAGATTCCGGAGAAAACAATGCATGGATCACATATTCATGATGCTCTTGGCTCATCAGAGAGGAAAATACTATCTCCAGGTATTTTTTTTTATTTTTGTTTCATTTTTCATTTGGAACCAAACATTTTGAGAGAAGATATAAAACTAGCGGAGCTATTTTCCTTTCAGTGTAATTGTTCAGTTGGCTTGCAATTTACATTTACATAAATTATATATGTATACTTATTAGCATCCATTTATACATTTGATTATTAAGAATTAATTATGTTAACATTTCACAATTGTGACGGTCCTAAGAATCATCAGATTACTCGTACTTCATTTCCTCAAAGTGATAGTAAATGTCGAAATAATCTACTTGGAAAATGATCGACGCAAAGAGGACCATGATAGATACTTAAGAGTTTATAAGATTCTTTACGATTCTTTTGCATGGATGTATATGGGTTGAGTATCCAACATTCTATTTTTGGTGAATGTATGAATATATCGGGCCGCAAGATTAGAATTGCGTATTTAAAATTTTTTGGCATTTAAAAAAAATTTACAAACACAATCTCCTCTCTAAAACTAAAAGCTATTGCTCAAAGCATAGCATTTTAAAAATACAATTAAAGATTTTAAATGAGGATTCAAAGTGCGCCTTGAAATTACCGGTTAGATTCGTTCTTCACATATTTTGAACAAAAGGTTACAACAATTCCCCAGCTTGTTTGACCGTAAAATATTAAAACTAATACAACCTTTGGAAAAATAACAAGAACAATGATTTGAAATGCTTCTTTTTAGCAGGAAAAAAATAAGGTTAAGCAAACTTAAAAACAGTTTCTACAAAACACTTCTCATTACCTAGACATAATAATCCATTTTAATCACCTGGCAAGGCGCGGAAAAGATAAATAATTTTTTTCCTTTTCGGTCATACAGGGCGAGACCTACTTTAAAAGACAAAAATTTTACAATTTGCGGTGACAACGGTTCATATTAAAATAATATTCTCGTTAAATTCAATAAATAAAAGGGAAACTTAAAATATTTTATCCACTGATCTGAAGTGAGGATGCCATGGCTAGACATTTTCGTCAAAAGGAAGAGATTCTGTTCAGAATTAGAACATAACACTTCCGCATTCGCATTTCAGGTTAAATTGATCTAGATCTAATTTTGAGTACTATGCATTGCTCTGCTCCGTCATCATGGCGAAGCGTGTAAGTTACCGCGCAGAGAATGAGACAAAAATATCATTGGATAAGTTAAGAGGTCGGGTTGGTCAAAAAATCGTTTTCATTCTTGACACGAGCATGAATTTATTTTTAGATTAAATAAGAACTAGGTTCCCATCACTCTTATTCCCAAACAGACACCAAGACATAATTATTTTGCAGACATCAAGTCTTAATTCTTGTTGAATAACTACAAAGTACGGTTTTTTTTAATGCTAAGGGCTCAGATTAAGAATAGCGCAAGTTTGTATGAGGTCGCCACGCCAAATGTTACAATTAATATGGATTTATTTTAAAAATATTCTTGATATTGGGAGAACAAGTTGACATAAATCGTAACTAAAAAAATGTTATATTGGTTAGCCGAGGGACTTAATGTACCTAAACAAGCTGGATGCTAGGAACTATTGAAGCTATATCGGCGTTTTTCATTTGCCTAGAACCAAGCTCAAATAAAATGTATGCCGACCCTATCAAAATTTTAAGTTGATATTTTGCACTACGCGCTTTTCTTGGCTTCTTAGTAATGAAAATATCATTTAATTATCCGAGTTGTTTATTCGTCAGATCTTTTGAAAGAGTATGACGAAATAAAGGAACTTATCTACTTTTCAAGATCTTTTTTTTCCACAAATTATAATTCCGAAATTCAAGTTATTAGAACTGGTTTATAGACATCTATTGCGTTGATAAAGATATAGAAAAGAAAATTGATTTAGATCTTGAGCTATTTTAATTTTTTGCCGGCTTTGCAAAAATTGCGAGTATAAATATTGTATCGTTGAAAAAAATACGAAAGAATGTCTAACTTGTATCTTTTAGCTGGGACTGCTATGTAAACGAACCCAACAGAAATAATCATTTGAAAAATGGACCTTGAACATTATTTTTGACTTTGCCTTTTTGAGTGAAGCCAAACCACAGTTTAACGATAAGCTTAAACAATAATTATTTTGTAAAAACATTCGAGATTAAAATTTTTAATGACCACTTGATATGCGTGAGTCCCAAAAAGAATCATTAAGCAAAATGACTCTACGATGCCATCTATGTTAAAAGTATTGTTCGTTCAGTTTTGTTTGTCAATTGAATAGATTCAGCACCTTGGGTCCGGATTTGATTATCTACACGGAATGGAAGATCTCAACAACATTTGTTTAATATGTAAAATGCTAAAAACCTGGATTCAATGGTTTTAATTAAAACTTAAAATTTAAAATTGAGTAGAAAATTTCGCATGTGAAATAATTACGCCAAGATCGAAATTTATAAGCCAATAAGTAAGCATTACCTGCGCTGCTCCACATGATCATAAAAAAACATATAAAAATTAAAGCTGTGAAGGATTTCTCCTGCTTGGCACACAGGAGTCTTGTTGCGACTACGGAATTGAATTAAAATAACTAGTCTCTACTGCTCGATTTTTTTACTTTGCGTTTTCCAGCTGAGCCATGATGTAATCACACGCAAGGACTTCCTGCCAGCTATCAAACAGGCTCTGTCCAAACACTTCTCCAGAAACTGGGTGGTGTTGCGTTTTGCATCTGCTGGCATCATAGGTATTATATACGATAAATGAAATCGAATGTTTAAACTTGAATCTTTTTTTAAAACAGAGAAGCGAGGGGAGAGTGATAATGCATGTTTAGTTGATAGGTAGTCGAAAAGTGATAATAAAGAAGACAAACCAACAGAATAATGCAAAAATAAGAAGCAGAAATAGATACACTGTCAAAAAAAAGAGAGAGAGAGAGAGAGAGAGAGAGAGAGAGAGAGAGAGAGAGAGAGAGAGAGAGAGAGAGAGAGAGAGAGAGAGGGAGGGAGAGAGAGAGAAAAAGAAGAGAGAGAGGGAAAGCGAGATGGGAAAAATATAAATACAGAGAGAAAAAGAGATAGAGACAGGCAGCAGAAACAGAGATAACAAAGAAGGTAAATAAATATTACAGCAGCTCTGCACTGTAATTCTCGTCCCTTACTTGATTTGCATATTCTTACTTCATTTTGTTTTCACTCATCAATCTTATAACTTTCCTTATTGCTTTCTATTTCGATACCGCTAGGAAAACTGATGCATACTTCAGATTTGGTGGAAATTTGCAAGTACCTCAGTAGGCTCGACATGAACAAGCCGGCCGACTCTCACATAGCTAGCTTTGTGCAAACCAAAAAGTGCCCAAAAGAAAAAGACTCGTTTCAGAGCTCGAGCACGGTTTGTTGATAATATTAACATGCTTCATTCATCTAAATCATTCGTTGCATCAGAAGTTTATCCCAAGACAAAAATGCTATTCAGATTTGTTGACCGAAAAAGGTTCACTAAATAGAATAGGCTCCTAATCTGTCCAATCGAAAGCAATTCTTTAGGCTCAACCCAATGCAGACCGTTGTTTACTTAAGTCGTGGAGTTATAACACAAAAACCAAATTTGACACTAACCATAAACGTCTGATGACTATTGGTGAGAAGAAAAGAGAACTCAATCAAAATAAAGAAATAACTACTGCAAAATGGTCGTTGAGACTTTGTTTGAAAAAAGAATGCATTTATGAATCCCCTCAGTTATGCGGATAAATATGGATAAAGATGGCAAGAAATTAGTTTATTAATTCACTACTTTAAAGCCATTTAAAAAAATAATAAACTTGCAGCTCACACAGATTACGGAATAACAATTTCTTTCAAATGTATACATGATTTCTCCTATGTGACCCAGATGAAGAGTTTTTACTTATATGCATGAAGATACATCTCCTATTGTCGGTTTGCCTCGATGAAGTCCTTTTTGTTTTTAAGATTATGGAATAGAAACTGAAGGCAGCAGTTCAGGGCAGTATAAATATCATTTCCTTGTCTCCTAGTGCGTCTTTTCTTAACTCTTTTGCACACGAGCTCTTCCAAGTGCATCACCCTCACCGAATCCGATGCTTAGGCCAGCCTCATATAATTATTCTAACGTATGCCGAAACATCAAACTCGAATTTCTTAACGTGAAATGCTTGAGTCGAAACTTTAGACATTTACTTAAAACCAAAAGAGTTGAAATGTGAACGTACACTGGACAATCATCCATTCTTTATATAATTATATATATACACACATATAAAATTTGAAGGTCTGTAGAAACATTTATTTGTTCAACATTTGACAACAAATGATATTCTTGAGAGAGACTGAAAAAAAAAAAAACAATCTCTCTCTCATTGCAGCACAGGTTCATTTACTTTTCAACACATCAAAATTTAATAAAATTTTCACGCTCTTATAGAACCCTTCTTAAAGGTAAATAGACAGACAAGTGGATACTGCCAAGACGCCTCACTAGAATGGGCATGAAAGTCTCGTCCTTTATTCCCACTTCAACGAAAAAACATATTGACACTTTTTTTCGCTTACCGCAAAATTTTGTTTCACGTCCTATGCAAGATGACTCTTATAATAAAGGTGAAAAGCTTATGTAATCACACTAACCACCTTGATTTGGCTTACTTAATTAAAAAACATTTTTTTTCTCAGTGATTTAGATCACAAATTACGAGATGTGGTTAACTTACGTAAATTGAAAGTATAGATGTTTGTAACACCCGACTGTCGCGACTTTTTCTCTCCCCTATCAGTGTAAAGCTTCTCTGCCGTCTATTCGGGCTGACTCCGTCTTGTTTCGGTACATGACTCGAGACATCTCCATACACGCAAAGAAGAAGAATAATAGTAATCAGGTTCGTCATTTTCTCATCCGTTGCTAAAAATTCCATTCTATTGATGGAGTAATAAGGAAGAAGTAAAAGAATAAAAAAAGAAGAGGGCGGTGAAATAGATAGTTATATATATATATATATATATATATATATATATATATATATATATATGGATATAGAAGATCTTACCTTAAATTCTCTTCATACTACACTTGTGTTTCAAGCGGAGGACAAAAGTTTCGCCTGTCCTCCGCTATCTTCGGGTATGACTGAGGTGTGGTCGGTTGCCATTCCGACCTTGTGTTGTTTTTTTTTCGTTTCCGGTCCACTGGTAGTTTTGTAGTAGATGTTTCTTTCTGTGGGGGCACGATGAAAATATTTCCCTTCTTTTGTTGAGGCTTGGTTTTGTTTTTAGAATGAAATATTTCTCTGCTATGCAAAGGTTGCATCTGTTTGTTGCTGCTGAGTATGGCTGCGCTCTTTCGATTACATCCGATGATAAGTAGTATTCGGTTTTTGATTCCTTAAGTTTCCATATGAATTCACTGAAAGTTGTGGCTGATTTTTTGTGGTTAAGTCTAAAACTCGATGTATGCTGATTGTGTCTGGTTTTGAACTCATTTTCTGTTATTCCTATGTAAGTGTCTTGTTTTTTCGAGGGTTTCTGTTCCACAGTTGCCTCGTATACCACTCCCTTTTGGAGGCACTGGCCTTTGAGTAGGCAGGATTTTTTATCCCTGCAGTTGCAAGCTTTTCCTTGTTTTTCTTTTATCTTTGTAGATTCAAGAACTGTTTTGTTGTGGCTAGAAATTATTTGTTTCATATTCTGCATGCAGCTATAGCTTAGCTTTACGGTGTTTTTATTTTAATATTTTGTGCAGCTTGTTTGTTGGGAAGCACGTGTGAAGGAGTCCGAAAAACATTTTCCCGATGTTGATGGTGACATTTGCACTGAATGGGGGGTTGAACCAGACGATGTTTCTTTTTCGTGTTCTCTTCTTGTTTTTTTTTTCTTTTGTTTCGTCTCTTTTTTCATTGGGTGGTGTCTTTATTTCTCCAGTAGTGTGATTGTGGTTTACTTTAGCGGCTTTTTCTTGTGGCTTTTCGTTTTTCGTGTATTGTATTTGTTGTTTATGCCCGTTTGCCCTTAGTGCGGCATTATATTCAAGGAGAATGGACTAAGCATAACAGCTAATAGCAGAGAAATATTTCATTCTAAAAACAAAACCAAGCCTCAACAAAAGAAGGAAAATATTTTCATCGTGCCCCCACAGAAAGAAGCATCTACTACAATACTACCAGTGGACCGGAAACGAAAAAAAAAAACAACAACACAAGGTCGGAATGGCAACCGACCACACCTCAGTCATACCCGAAGAGAGAGGAGGACAGGCGACACCTTTGTCCTCCGCTTGAAACACAAGTGTAGCATGAAGAGAATTTAAGGTGAGATCTTCTATGTCTATGAAATACTTCCACAGTTGAGCACTCTTATCAATTATTCCAACTTATCTTCAAACTATATATATATGTATGTTTATATATATATATATATATATACAAAGAGAGAGAGAGAGAGAGAGAGAGAGAGAGAGAGAGAGAGAGAGAGAGAGAGAGAGAGAGAGAGAGAGAGAGAGAGAGAGAGAGAGAGAGAGAGAGAGAGAGAGAGAGAGAGAGAGATGAACGGCTGTGTTTAGGCTAAAATGTAAAAAAAAAAATTCATATTACCCTATTCAAAATTCTTTAAAGATTTATTTTTATTACTCTGAAACAAAACTAAACAGACTGATTTTTTGTTCTGGTTCTTTGTTATATGAAGATTTTTGGATATTTTAGGTATTGATTGGATTCAGTTACACAATCGGCTTTCTTATTGGTTTATTTCAAAACTTTTAAACTAAACGCTAGGAGGTAATTGCTATGGCACACGAATTGTCGCAGGTTTTCTCAAAATCTAATTTCATTTTTTTTAAATCACAGCTGCCTCGGACCTATGATAAGACCTTTTCGTAGCAGCTACATATTAGAAAAGTTTTTTTTGATGTTTGTGTTTGCCTTAGTTGTGTAACGATCCCTAGAATCCCTCTTGAATATTTACTTTCTTGACATGACAACATCCATTTTTCCACAAAGTTGTCGAGTTCAAGGTTCAAGAGAGGTAATGCTAGTACACGTTATTTCTTTCTTTATTTTCTTTGTTGAATTAACGAATCTATTATATCGCAAAGCATACCTAAGATTTGATAAGGATAACGGTTTGATAATTTTGGCGTCTTTAGCAAGGTCTCAAGGTTCATGGCAATGGAGATATAACTAATATTCTCTACTTTTTTTTTAAGAATACACATTTGATAGCTTCGTGCTTAGTAAGCTCACCAAATTAATCCCGTGATTTTAATCCAGCATTAGGAACGTGAAGAGAAGCACATTTAGAGCTATTTTCAGTACGCTGTTTCATTTTTTTGTTGAACTTATCTTCGCGGCTCGACTCCATCTATGTCCACCAGAAAGACGCAGCCAAGGAACAAAACAGCTCTGCTTGGGTCGAGTCTTCTTTCACCTCGACGTATCTCAAGGAGCACATGCGCTGCACCACGATCCGTGTTACTCAAAATATTCTGCCCCTCCTTGTTTCCGGAGCCTCCCTTGTCAGTGTCCAGGGAAGAGCTCGCCAAGAAAGAATCGACATCAGTTTCAACCCTCCTTTAAATATATACAGGTAATCGACATCAAGTTCAATCCTTCTTTGAATATATACAGGTAATCGACATCAACTTCAATCCTCCTTTGAATATATGCAGGTAATCGACATCAGTTTCAACCCGCCTAAAAATATATACAGGTAATCGATACCAGTTTTAATCCTCCTTTAAATATATACCGGTACATAATCGTCATCAGTTTCAATCGTCATTTACATACATACAGGTAATCGATATCAAGTTCAATCCTTCTTTGAATATATACAGGCAATCGACATCAGTTTCAGTCCCCCTTTAAATATATACAGGTAATCGACATCAGTTTCAGTCCTTTAAATATATACAAGTAATCGACATCAGTTTCAGTCCTTTAAATATATACAAGTAATCGACATCAGTTTCAGTCCTTTAAATATATACAGGTAATCGACATCAAGTTCAATTCTTCTTTGAATATATACAGGCAATCGACATCAGTTTCAGTCCCCCTTTAAATATATACAGGTAATCGACATCAGTTTCAGTCCTTTAAATATATACAAGTAATCGACATCAGTTTCAGTCCTTTAAATATATACAAGTAATCGACATCAGTTTCAGTCCTTTAAATATATACAGGTAATCGATATCAAGTTCAATCCTTCTTTGAATATATACAGGCAATCGACATCAGTTTCAGTCCCCCTTTAAATATATACAGGTAATCGACATCAGTTTCAGTCCTTTAAATATATACAGGTAATCGACATCAACTTCAATCCTCCTTTAAATACATACAGGTAATCGACATCAACTTCAATCCTCCTTTGAATATATGCAGGTAATCGACATCAGTGTCAACCCTCCTAAAAATATATACAGGTAATCGATACCAGTTTTAATCCTCCTTTAAATATATACCGGTACATAATCGTCATCAGTTTCAATCGTCATTTACATATATACAGGTAATCGACATCAAGTTCAATCCTCCTTTTAATATATACAGGTAATCGACATCAGTTTCTGTCTTTCAAATATAAACTTATACAGGTAATGAATTTGTTGAACACGGGAAATGATAGAAGCAAAAGACATTCGCTTCGAAATTCGCAATCAGTTTTAATAACCATTTCTACATTTCAAATTTTCACTGAAGTCAAAAAAAAAAAAAAAAAAAAATTCAAAATATGACACTCTCGCTTCTCAGCCAACTTTTTTTACTTTTAACTCTGGGGTGCATTATTAATTTTATTTAATTTTGTAGATAAAAGATCACTTAGCTTCTTAAAATGCTTTAATCTTTTGCTCTTGAGGAAGACATACTAAAATGTCTCTAGCAGCCGCTGCAGATCGTTTTTCTTGTTATGTTTTATTATGTTTTATGATCATATAGATCCTTACCTCTAATAATTATCCCTTGAACCTTGAGGGTTGGGTCAGTTTGTGCCTTGGACTGCTCCGAACTGCCTTGAAGGGTGGTTTATTGTCGGCCTTTAATATCTCATAATGGTTTTGTAACACAGTCATTGGATTGCATTAGATTGACAGCGCACATTCTAAACATTTGAAGGTTTTTTGGGGGGTCATAACAATTTTTTCAGAAATCAGGGATTACACTAACCCTAAACCTGTCACATAAGTACAGAAAACTTTTTGTCAAAAATATGAAAAAAAAAATTTGCCTTAACAGATATTTTTGCCTCAATTATAAAACATTCTTAACAGATCTTTTTTTGTTTAAAATATAGAACATGCCCTAACAGATAATTTTGCCTCAAAATTATAAAATAAGCTCAAACTGATAATTTTATCTCAAAAATATAAAACATGCCTTTAAAGATAATTTTGCCTAAAAATATAAATTATGCCCTAACAGATAATTTTATCTTGAAAGTATAAAACATGCCTTAACAGAAAACAGACGTTGACAGTAAATCACTCTGCGGAGCACAAAGTTACCCGTCTGGTCATACACAACCTCCACTCTTTTCTTTTTGACCCACCATGAACCCTGATTCCTTTGAACTGCTTCTCATCAACATAAATTATCTGCAAGATTGAAACTGGTAACGGGACTTCCAGGAGACCAAAGATATTCTCTGGGCGAGGATACCACGGTGTGGGCGTATTCAAATAATCAAAAGGTATAGTACGTAACACGGAGAACTTTCCGTCCTAGCATAGTACAACTTTAGTTTGTTAAAATCTCGTTTCATAAACTTAAAATACCAGGCCCAAATGGCCATGTCTACAAGAAATATGGTCTGGACGCTTTTTCAAATTTCTCATCGATTTTTCCTTTTGAGATCACGGTCTTAACATTCTGCCAATTGATGTCAACACACATCTGATTGCTTGCTTAACAAACCCCTGGTTTTTAGGGAGGTTGCTGCAAAGATCAATAACATTTATATGTTTGAACTTGAAACTACCATAGTAGGAATCAACTGCAATGAGGCAGATTTAAAATGCGAAGATGACTTGTAAAACGAAAGTTATTTTTTGTGAAACTGAAGAAAAATAATTATGCAGGCCTCAAATAATATAATTTTATAGTTTTTGTTTGGACATTTGCGATAAAAGAGTTTGGTTTTTATAAATTATGTTAATTGTTAGCCTCCAAGAGCATTATATGCCTATCGAATTGCAATGTACATCTACAACTAGATTTTTACCTTTTTGTCTTCCATAAAAAATACCTAAGCATTTCCAAAACGATGTAAAAGTAATTATGGATAATATTTATTACTTTTACAATGTCTTTTGCGAGTACCGTACTAAAAGAAGAAAAAAGAAAAGAAAAGAATGAAAATTCGTATTGGGCTTTAAAAGTCCCACGGGGTTTATCAAAATCATAGAAGTTACTTGTTCTTTTCCAATTACGAAAGACTAACCGTGACATAAAGCACACTATTGAGTTTAATTTTGCTAGCACATCAATCTTAAACAGTCCACTAGAACTTAGAAAAGCTAGCAACCACGAATCAGCCTCACGAAGCAAATGGCCAAGTGCTCCTCACATTAAATTAACATTCTTTTGTGCTCTACGAAACAGTTCTCTAATCTTTTTGATGACGTAGAAGGCTCTCTCAAAAGGAGACGTGTCTCTTTTCTTAACTACCGTTTTGGGAAATGAGAAGGGCATGACTTATTTTGTTTATGCCATTTGCTCCTTTCAGCTATTTCATATCAGAAGGAACTTAATAATTATTTTTGTACGTGTTTTAACTGAACGCATCCATGTTTTTCTTTTGGTCAGGATTATCTTTCTTGTCCTACTCCGTACAGCCGCTGATAGCGGTTCTATGCAAGAGTCACAGAACATAGGACCGCTGTGAGCGGCTGAATGGATGCGTTCAGTAACTCTCTCAAGAAGTAGGTGTTTTTCTTGCCTTTCTCTGATTTATATCAATGTCAAAGAAGGCGTATTTCTCCCATTATCTCTCTTGGTTGCCATTGTGGCAACAAAACACAGAAGTTTACACATGTTGGAAATCTGAGTCAACGCGGTGATCTCGAGACGTCCTTGGTTCACGATCTCCTACCTGTGCAAGTTCTAGAAATCAACCTCGGCATAAGGCATCAGGATCAGGAAGTTTTTCTTAATGCCGTGAGTCATATTGGTTAAAAAACATCATGAATAGATGGGAAATAGTTTTGATTAGGTAATCTGCAAGTGTGGCTACGATTCAGGAAACCATCCTTTTGAAATATATTCTCAAGTGTACTTTATCTCTTCCATCCGAAATCTTCACTTAATGGAGAGGACAGAAGGTAAATTGTCACCCTCAGGAAGACGGGCCTCTCAACATTCAGGATTTCAGGTTTTCCAACTCCTCTGCTTCTTTTTTCTTGTCCACGTTATGATCCCATACCTTTTTCTTGAAAAATCCATAGTGTAGAGTAATGTATTTAACTTCTCTTACTTAAAACTTATTTATGACTTTCAAAGTCTCGGCACATTCCTTGATCCTGCGAGTTCAAACGAAAGGTGTGGCCGATTGACGTACAACAGCGATCTCCTCGTCTATTTCTTCCCTCTTCTCGTCGATTCCCTTTTCCTTCTTCCTCTTTTCAAATGATTAAGTATTTCGATACCTTATAAGAAGCTTACTGTATCTAGTTTAATACTCAACATTCTTTTCTAATTATAGCTAAAGTTGACGATAACCTGCCGACAAAACACGCGCCTCTACCTGTCTACTACTGCCGAGATGAAACCAACCGAGCTGCCTTCGTGGTATGTGTCACCACCTAAACATTTGCCAAGGAAAGAGGAAGGAGTTCTGATATCCTTTTGAGAGATGTCCTTTCAAATCCAGAGGATAAGAACGACCTTAGATCTTACGGTCCTCCTGCATCATTCTTAGCTGATAAATCGTTTGACATTTTAAAACAATCTTTATGTCAAATTGTGGATGGTGTACATTTTATTATTTCAAAATAACATGCTTTTGTTAATAAATTGCTAAACTTCTTGTTTGATTCTGAAATATGTTAACGAATCTGCATATTTTTCATCCATATTGAGTTTTTGTTAATATCCTCTCATGTTTTCTCATTAAAGATGGTTTGACCAAGCCAGAAAATTTTCAGTTTAATGAGACAACTTTTTAATGCCACTTTTCAAAAATACTTTTGTATTGAAAATTCGATATGAAGGCTGCATGAAAATAGTAATGGACAAATGAAAGAGCAAGTAAACCTTACCGAAAAAAAAAAAAAAAAAAAAAAAAAAAAAAAAAAAAAAAATAATTAAACTGAAGTATATGCCAAAGAATTGACTTGTTTCTCATCTTCATCATTATTTAGCTACTGAATTTATGTAGTTTAACTCTACTTATTTCATTTTGCCTTTTTTCTCATAATACATACTGGAAATTGACCAAAGACTTAATGCACTAATAAACAAACCTTGATTTTTTTGACTCGGTGATAATTTAGAAGACCAAATGAAATGAAAAAAAAAAAAAGTTCTGATGCATACTGTATATGGAGATTTCAAAATAGAATATGAAAGTTCCATCTATTTCAAGATCTTGTACTTCTTAATTTCACAATATTATAAAAAAAAAAGCAAACAAGAAACACAACTTTGATTGTGGATTAACGACATTTTATTCATATACGTTTCCAAAACTTGGTCTTTCCTTGAATTCAATTCATAAACAATTATTTATCAACAAGATCAAATAGACCACAACAATCTTTCTTCCACGAGAAAAAAAAAAACAAGAATAAAGTGAACATTTGAAAGTGAAAATGAAAAAAAAAATACAAACTAAATATTTTAAAAAACTATCCCGCTGATGTCAGAGCTAGACCATGAGCAAGTCTGTAAGCAAATGTGGGTTCTTGCGTAAGTTTGCAAGTTTAAAAACTTGCAGTTTTCAGTGGGCACAGAATATACACAACAAAAGAAATTATCTTATCATTAGTGATACTTTTTTTCATTTCCTCCTCTTAAACATTTTCTTTCTCTTTTCATATTTTTCTTCCAAATATTCCCCCCACCCTCTCTCTCTCACCTACTTCTCTCTCCAACGCCCTTAATTTTCCTCACATTAATTTCACGGGTAATTTCAGAGTTGTGCAGAACTTGAAAAAGAGATAATAGCTTCTAGTATAAAAGATCTCATTGTTGATCCTTATTCAGTTAGGAGCATTCAACATATTGTTTAATATAAAGCAATCTCTTAACCCGCTGGAAAAAAAATCACCATATCACACAACCAAATCAAACACAATCCACATTGACTATGCTAGTCATTTGCAAACTCACATTCCAAACATTTAGCCAAGCACCAGGAAACACGGAAAATGACAGGCAATTCAGGTTTTATCGCTCAGCTGTAATTATTGGATCATAGCTATAGAAGTACGGACAAAGGATTAACTAAAATGCCAAACAAGTTACAAAACATTTGAAGACATATAAGAAGGAAAGCGGTTTTGATAAATGCAATAAGTCCGTTTTAGGAAATCCTATTTAACATTGTATGTCTTGATTTATCTTTTGTAAAATATTAAAAACAGTTTATTTAATAATCATATCTGAAAATTAAAAACACAACGATCACAAAAGAAATGAAGGAAATTATGCCACTAAAATATGTGCATATATACAACATAAACTTTCACTGAGCAAACTTTCATTACATAATATATCATAGGTGTATCACATGGACATCGCAAATGTTCGATTTTATTTTACTGGTAATTCCAATGCACCTAAAAGGCATACAGTTTCAGCAAACTCACCATTCCTCTGACCTTACACAGGTTTTTGTCATTATCTCAATCCCAAAGGAATTTTCAGGCTTTTTTCAGTAAAATTGATAGATACTTGTATGAATTCAGCATAATTCAGCATGAACCTAACTCATTTAGATCTATTTATCAAAGAATTTTTTTTTCATACAAGCTGCGCAGAAATCATGAAGAAAAACTAACAAAACAATACTGAAAGAAAGCAAACACTGTACCAGAACAAAACCATAGTAGAAAACCATGAGCTGTCAAAAAGAAAACATCTATCAATCAATTAATTCCAGGATTCGTCATTTTCTTTTCATTTAAATAGGAAACTTTCAGCATTCATGTGGAGGTGTTCCAAGACATTCTTCATGCAAAATCACTATGTTTGATTTTAATAAGACAGCTTCATTAAATGAGCGTCAGATTCCAAGTTACAAAAAAGACAATCACACAATGGAAACATAAGTAAGCCAGTCGAATTTTTGAGGTCCTCAAATGATAGCAAAATAAAGGCTCATTAAGATGCAGATAAGTCAAAATATTTCAGGTCCTAGATCTAAAACAACAACTCATTTTGTTTCAAAGCAATGATACATATGATGAAAAAACAACAAAGATTGAAAAGAAACAATAAGGATGCAAAGACTGCATAAAAGGAGGTATTTGTGGGTAGGCAAATTCACATAATAAGCTAAGATAAGATTCACATCTACTTACACAGGCTTTTGCAATCTTTGAAGTTTGAATCTGCACTCACTGAACAGCTTTTAAAGGCAGACTTTTTCTTATTACATGTTATATAGTAATTGTTAAAAAAAGCTCCGAGTGTATAAACTTCTGACTTATGTGCCTTTCAAACAGGATCTGCATTATCAGATAAAATCTTGTTCATTTGAGAATATAAGGCAAAAAAGACAGTTCTAACAAAATTTAATATTGAAAACTTACAATGTGTTAAAAAACACACACACACACACACAAAAAAAAAAACCAACAAAACGAACCTGCTCATCTTGAAAAGAAAAATGAGTGATTATTAAAATTGGTGAGCATGCTGGTATTGAAGAGGCACTGTACACAAACCAAGCTTGACAGTGGTATAAGTTGTTTAAACGAAAGAAAAAAAATCACGCCACAATAGACAACATCATTAAGAAACCCATTGCACTATAAAAAAAGTATCAATTAAAAAAAAAAACCAACAAACAAAGCAAAATTTTGATAACTGGAACTGGATAACATATAGTGTCCGGCTAATGTTGATTTTTGTTCTCTCATTTATAAGTTATGACTCTCAACAAAAAAAAATCAACAGAAAAATGTTTGTGTTTCTGCAATATAATCAACAACTTTGGTAAACAGCCAGCTTCATCTAATTATCTACAAATCTTTCTTAAAAAGAAAAAAAATTCAATTATCATGTCTTATTAACTGGCTAAAAAGTTTTGCATATTTCAATTTATTGCTTGAAAGAAACTCATCTCTAAATCACTATTTGAAGTCTTTTCAATTAGGCTAGGACCAGATTTTTCTCAAATGAAATCAAATCTAAGACTGAATGAAAAAAATGTATTAAAATGTATTAAACACCTTGAGGTTAAAGAAAGTATTGAGAAAATTTTACAAAACAAGTTTGAACATAAATTTTATCGCGGCATCTACACAGATGACTCCAAGGCCTAATCTGAAACTTATGGGACAAATGAGAAGAAATAGGCCTTAGAACAGCAGCTGGGCTTAATAAAGTGATGCATCGGTATAATAAAGGACCTACTGATATGGAGAAGTTGCCTAATCTCCGCATAAAATTGGTAATAAGTATGGCGTTCTTCAAGAAACACAAGAAAACTACTCTATAATACCATTGGGGTATACTTTGTTTCCAGTGAAATCAAGGCAATCCTTCAACTATTTCTTCCATAATACTTCTATAATTTGACTGTATTAATATTAAAAAACCCAATTAATCCTAATGAAAAACAGGGGACTGCTTGCCACACAAAAAAATTCTAATGTCACTAACATTTGCCATTTTGGACTTTTAAGTATTTCGTTTTTTTCAATCAAACTGTAAGAATCTGCTATAGTATAGCAGGAAGGCAACTTGATTGGCATATGAGTTAAACTTAACTTGTAAGGCATACAGAAATTTAAAAAAAGGGTGAGAATGACAAAATAAAAATTGACACTGGAACCCATTTAATCAAAAATATATCACACATAGTTGCTCTATATACAGATAGTGTTTGTTAGACACTTGATAAGTATGAAATTTTTGCTCCTTTAGGAAATGACCAGACAGTAATATAACTAGGTGGGATATGAAAAACTATTGCTATGGCACAGCATCTGTGGTCTTTTCTTGATTAGCATATATTATAGGTAAACAGGGACCATTGGTATTAACTTAAATATAAATCAATCACAATTGATATCTGAGCTCAATCACTATGAAAACAAGAGAAGTCTTCAAATAAATTTTTAATGGCTCATTGGCTCAACACTTTGATAGCAATAAAAACCTATATGGGATTGTGTCCCTTTATTTATCTTAATGAAACTTTAAACAAAAGAAAACGGAGAGCCAAGAATGTGAACTGCTGAAGAAAATTTACCTCTAACCTTGATTGCAACTTATAAGTTATTTACAGGGTAAACAAGTTTTTAATGAGTAAATAAAAAAGAAATCTTACACTAACATGGTCTTTAAAAGGCCAATCGTTGTCAATTACATACATCCTAATACATTTTAGGGACTAAGATCTCAGCACAACATTTAGGTGACAAACAGATACTTATATTAGCATAATTATAAATTAAATTTTCAACTCATATGAACCATACAAATCTATTGAGCCGGCAATGATTTGCCAATTTATTATGTAAACAAGATGGGTTCAAATCAGAAGAGAAAACAAGTCGACTGGATTGTTTATTATATTGCACCATGTTTCTCTAGCATAAACAGGTAACCAGGGCTGGTCATATCATAAAGTGAATTTAATCATCTGGATTACTAACATCATCATATTTTATAACCAGATGAAAACATATGCGCGAGCTGTTTACTCTAAAAATAAACATGTGAAATACCCATATCCATCCTGAAAGTTCAAATTATGCACTGGCTTAAATGCAAAGAGACATATTTATTATTCCTCACTTTATCATTGGCATATATGTACCACACAAATGTCACATTCATGAATCACAATTTGCATATACTCTCCACACAGAAGTCAAACACCTTGAACTTACCCATTCACATATGAGACCAAGTAAACATTAAAAGCAATGCACCACAGCACCAGTCTTAATTTCTAGTTTGTAGAGGAACAGTCAAAAATATGATATATGCTTTGGTAACAGAAGGATTACTACATACACACCATTATAACATGTGTTCAAATACAAAACAATGATGAATCAAAATAATGAGAAAACCTGAAACTTTAAAAATGCAAAATTAACAGTACTCAACTTAACATTGAAAACATAAAATTTTTTGTGCACAATATTATTTTTCTTAAATAAAAAAACAAACCAAAAACAAAAGAGAAAATGAACTGTGCATCAGAAACTACGGAACTTTTCTTTAAAACCCAACAAAAAAATAAACAATTTTTGTTAAAAAATCAAAAAATCTAAAACAGTGCATTACTGCACTCTAATAACTATTTTACTAAGATGTTTCCAATACAGAATAAAGATTCAGCTTTCATATATAGATTGATAGGACTCCAGGATAATCACAGAGAAAAGTATGACATCCAATTATATGGGTACAAGCTGGCTGGAGTTTACTGGCCAGCATGATTAAGCCCTAATCGTTTTTTGACCTGCAATGATCTGACACTGCTATCTATTTTGCACAATTGCTCCACAATAATCTTTTTTCAAATCTTTCATCTATCTTTTACCATTACCAATCAATACAAATTGGCTTTAAATCTTTGCCACTGTCTATGGGAAGTGCCTGTACCCCCTCTTCAAGAAACTTTCCATGTGTATATATACATATATATTTGTTGATTAAAAAAAAGCCAATCAATTGGTCAGCAAAGTCATTCTCAAATGCCTCAATTAGCCAGGCAATCTCTTGCACCCATGCATCACTTTTTCATAAAAGAAGCTGAACCACGTAAGCCTTTTTGTCAAGTTGTTCAGGTACTTCCTTCCCAACTTGGGTGCAAAATATGAATGCAGCCAAAAATTGTAACATACCCAGCTGGATTACTCGGACCGTAAATCCTATCTTCATTACAAAAGAAATGTAATTGGGTTTAATAGACTGACATAATATTTAGAAGCCTTTAAGCTAAGCCAAATATAGATTGTGATTTAAAAGCTTCATTTCCATAATTGGTGTGAAAAAGATAAAAGATGGGGAAAAAAGATAGTCTCTTTGTATCTGACAAATATTTCATTAATTTGGGATTTATAAAAACTTAAAAAATGTAAGATGTTCAATCAGAAGATAAAAGAAGTGAAAAAATGGAAAAAAAAACGAGACAACAACAACAAAAAAACCTAGCTACAAATGTAAGACCAGTAAGGCAAAGTTTGAAATATCAGTAGCAAAGCTTGCTGAGTAAAGTTAGAGAAGAGGATGCCAAGTACTAAATGCTTAAAATGTGCAATAACATTTTTTCTCGTTTTAAAAATCATGTCCTTCATGAGCCATATGATGAATAATCAACATACAATTTTCATGCAACAGATCAGAAAAGGCATACTGTAAGCAAAGTATGATGACTGTTGGCTTACATGTTCTTTCTTTCTAGTTGGGTTATGAGCTCTTGACTCAAGTACAGCATCAATATAAGCTTTCATGACTAAGACTTTCACCTGTCACTTGCACCTTCATTTCATGGACTATGTCGGGAGACACTGTGTTACACATCTTGCATTTGCCCAACACAACATGCTGTACATAAACATGTTTTAGTGAGATTGGCATGGCTGCAAAAGATTTTATGGATTTTAACAGGGTTGGATTATAGTGAAATGAGGTGGCACAGTATTGAAAATTACCTAATTTAAAGCTATGGAAGTGGCTGTGAGCATATTTCATCACTGATTAAAAGACTTGAACTTTCATATAAGCAAGTCATTGACATATCACTCTTCCACTGTTGAGCCACTTAAGTAATAAAAAAAAAAGAAAGACATCTAAAAAAATAAAAAAATACAAATCATAGATAGCAAAATCATTTGCCTGTGGCAATACTTATTGGCAGCAAAATCATACACTTATAGCAGACCTTATAAGTGACTCTCAAAGTTTATGCATCTCAATGTCTCCACTGCTTCAGTCTCCTCTATGGTTCTATATACAACCTTGAGCTGGGTATAAGACTAAAATCAAATAACACCTCACAAAGTGAGAAATAGCTGCATCATCTTTTCTGTAAAGACTACCTCTTTTTGCTCTTTGCTTGCTGAATCATTATCTGAAAGAATATAAAATGGAAAGAGGTCAATAACAAGATGCAACAATTCAAATAATTAGTCTGATATTTTCTTTTCCAAAGGAATAATTAATAAAAATGCCAAAGAGATTTTCAGTCTTTGCATATCAAAATGAGCTCTAGTCTGATGACAGATCAATGGGAGTGCAGGTTCACAAAGAGTTATGCCAATTTGTTAAAAGGTGTGACATCTGTTCAACAATCGGAAGCTATTTGAAGATCTTATCAGAACCAAAAATTATTATTGTAAAATGTTTTTTATCACGTGCACTTTTTATGTTTCCCTTTTTGTTACTTCAAATTTAACATAAAATGCTGCATCCTTTCAGACCCTATTGCTTGATACGCTAACAACAACTTTAGGTAGAGCATATGACTTCCATATATGTAGCATAACTCTTTGTAAAATCGCATTCTCTATAGGATAGCGTGCATGGTCAAATACAATGACAGAAAAAATCTGTCGAGAGAATCAAAGCCCTACAATGAGTATTTTGCTTCATAATAAACAAATATAAACTATTCAATAACTTCATGTTTAGATCAGTTTGCCTGAGCTTAAGATCCCCCTGATTATGGATCCTAATAAAAATTTTCAGTCTCATTTTAATATTCTGAGTAGAAGTTTAAATATCAAGATCACTTTTTCAGGCAAGGCAGTTTCATGGGATAACAAATAATGGAAGTAAAGAATTCATTTGGTAAAATGCGCATTTCTTTGCACATTTATATGGAGTGAAAATCAAGTTTTATGAAGTCAAAATTAACACTTATCACAGCTGCCTTATATAATATGATACTTAAATTTAATGTTTGATCTAATACCATGAACAGTTTACGCTACATTTTAATTTTTTTTCACCAGTCTCTAGAAATAGACTTGTCAATATGGAACACAACAGAAATCTTAACCTTGGCAGATCAATTTATGTAATATAAGTAATTTTCAATTCAAAAGATTTGCAGTTTTTGACATTTATCTCCTGATAAACCTTTGGGAGCTATTCATCTCAAATGTAATCACTTCTGTTTAAAATGCATTGCTTCAAAACAAAATTTAAAGATCTTTTTTTTTTTCCTCCAAACATTCTAACCAGAAAATTGTGGTTTACACCTTCTGTTGCTAAAATGACCACAGCTGCTGATTAAAAGTGAGCTTTTCTGATCAACTTCTTGCTGGCTTACTAATAAGATTTAACAAGAGTAAAGCTTCCCATTTTTTTCTGTAAAAATTTCATGCTGCTTTTAATGTATCTTATAGGGCAATCATATTATCTTAAAGTACTTGAAGTCTTGACTTTTTGTGATAGAGCTTGTGGTTGTAGGCTGCTAGAAAAATTATAAACGCTAAAAAATTACCTCACTAAGTATAACCCATGCATTGGATGCCTTGTGTACATGGATCCGCAGCACCTTCACTGGATTGAACTCTTCAATTATCTCCCCTTGGGCAAGGCCATGGTCATTAAACCTGCCTATAGGGATGAAGCCAGGTGATGTGTTTGCCAACTCCTCAGCATAAATGCCAGACTGAAAGGAGAGCGCTGCAAGTCGTTCACCTGAAATATTCTTTGATGGCTGGATCTCCAGTGTGGTGTTGCGAAACACATCTCCAGGGTGATCTGTGTTCCCACTACGGAAAAGATACCTGAATGGGGGGAAAGAAATCGAGCAAACCGGGAGGGGTAAAAAATTAATATTTCTGTTGCAGATATTTATAAAATTTGGGGACTAAAAAAGAAAATAAAACTCAAGAGGGACTCATTTGAAACAAGCCTTCTATATAAAATGTATAAGTATAATAAAATAATTGAAAATAAGTTTAATGAAGCATTAATTGTGACATGACTCAAAAAACTGTTCCAAGAATCAAACCTCAACAATAATTTCTTTTAGATCTGAATGAAGGATGCTTGATCTTGATTACAAGCTTTGATTTAAAAACGACAAAAAAAGTTCTTGGACTAAGCAGTCTTTTGAACCGCAAACCACAAAATGTAAGAGTTTTATTAGAGTATTTATATATAATGGAGCTAGGCGAAAAATGAAGACCATCTAACCGAGCATTTCTAGACCACCTAGTGAGGTCAAATTTAGTATAAAGATGTAAATTCCTGTGAAGATTGGAGTGGTAATATTATTTTTCACCAATATAGTATTTTTAAAAAGTAAAGGCAAAAAAAGTGATTATTATTTATTTAAAAGAGAAAGGCGAATGTGCAAACTACTTCCTGTAAGGACAGCTGGGCAGAAATGGCTGAAAGTACGCATACAATGTAGGTGGCGGCAAGTCTAAAACCGTCTGGAATAGCTAGATCTAGAACTATATGATAAGTATAAGATCTAAGTAAAAAATCTAAAAGAGTTGGTTTGACATAGATTCTAGATCTAGGGCCTAGATAGTGAGAGCAGCTAGGCTAAAATCAAAAGGTTAAGATCTAGCCTATAACTAGAAAAATCTAGATTTTACTGTTAGGCTTAGAGTGGTTTTTAGAACTTTTATGTAGGTTTAAATAACTGAGCGGCTAAAAATTCCTGCAAGGCAGTGCACTTTCATGCACTTAATTCGAAAATCAAAGCTTTCTAATAAGCGTTTAAAAGGATCCAAAAGCATATTGGGAAAGTATAGAATTAGTCAATTTCCTTTTAAAGTCTTTTATCTAAATTTTCTGTTAGAATAAGAATTATCGAGTTATCTAGATTATACGTAAAGATGAGTGTGGAGGCATATTATATCTGGATCATCTAAGTAAAAGGATAGATATCAAGATCATTAAGCCTATTTAATACATAGACACACCCCAGCCTCAGAAAATTGATACCATGGTCCCATTCGTAGAACGGGGTTAGAAGCTTGTTTCTACAAATTACAATACAATACTAGAAATGTCATTAATTTACATATCACAAGGAGCAGAGAGCAATTGTGAGCTCAATTGCCTTTAATCAAATAAAACAAGTACTATCATGGTCCGATCTTCCACAAACTGTTATTCTCCTTCAGCAAACATTACAATTGTGCTCAACAACCACATGAGACTGATGTAAGAGATTCTTTTAATAATAAACTTAAAAGGTTACCCATGCACTAGTGCATAAAAATTGTTCCCAAAACTCATATTACAAAGTCTCATGAGAATAAATTATTGCATATGTGTGATATGTCTTCAATAATGGATACAACAAGCTCACTCACTTTTCGATATGTATAGGAGGATCATATTTAAAGTCAATGATGTCTCCCTTATTGGGGCTGGATGCCCAGAAAAATGTCTCCCCTGTGTAAGCCTTAGGGAGGGTGTACTTCATGTAAGTCTTGAGGGAGGATGCAAGCTGGACAGGGGGATTCACATGGGCTCTGTACAATCCAGCTTTTCCAAAGTCTCGATCCTGGAGTACAGCGAAATATCAATAAATTTCAACATAAGTACGTTAAAGCTCATAAAGATTTAAGGAATAGACTGCAAAGATTGGTATAAAAGAATGAAACACAGTAGAACAGCAAATTTAAGAATTACAGCCATAGGTATGATAACTGAAGAAAAAATAAAAACGATGTCCTTATTATTACTTTTTCAAAAGTTTATCAAAACATAATGTTAGAGAGTATGAATCAGCTTTTGGTATCTACTAGCACATCTGGCACAGACATCTACAGTCTAGAATGTATGCAGTTCAAAATCACTTTTTTGAAAAAGATAAGGGCTGAACAAAGTAACTCAGAAAAGGTTAAATAGGACACCTGCTTAGAAAATAGGATATTGTACAACTTCAATTTTTTTTCAGACTTCTTTCTGCTTATCTTTGATAAAGGTCTTAGTTAGCCAAATCAAGTGCATCAATTTAACATAAATATGAGCTAGCTTTTGGACCCAACCAAATTCTACACAAGTGTATGAAGGATAGAGTATTGATTGTGGAAATCATTAATATAAAAACCCAGGTGTCAGGGTGTTAAATACTTATTGATTGATGCTAATCCATTATATCTACGATAAATTTGATGAATGAAACATTTTGAGCGATGATTTGATGTGGGATACAGACATTCACTTATCATTTCTTATGTCTGCCTTGAAAGCAGCACAAATCTAAAATTAGAACTAAATATTGATATTTGCCATCCTTTACATCTCAGAGCATAATTCCACTTAAGGTCATCAGTCCTCCTCTCTCTCTCTCTGTGCCATCTCTTAACAGGCCTGTAAAACTTCCTTAAACTTGTGGTTCTTGAAAGTTGTTAGAAATATTTAGCCTTAATACTTGCTTATGTCTAATAGTATATTTTACAAGATCTTCTGCTATCCCCCGCTCAACAACCAATTGTAATGAACTTCAAATGGGACAACAATACAGTGGCAAAAGTTTTAAGTGTAAAATGCTTCCTGACGCAGTAGAATTCTGGTCTCTTTAGCTTTTAGCAGATGTTTCTACAATGCATAGCAACCAAGCAGTAATTGATTGAAAAATGGCTAGACCTAGATCTTGAAATGACCCTGAGATTAAGGTGAAGGAGCTGTTGATGATGAACGTCAAGGTGATATAATTTTATCTTTTTTAATTGCTATAAGTTATTGAAACCTTTTACACGAATGGAAAGAAAATCTCTTGACCTAATTTTACATTAATTTATAAAAAAAAAAAAAATACCATCTTAAAATATGTTTAAGAAAGTTAAAGGTACAGTAATATTTAATAGCACACTTTTTCAAAGCAAACTCATGCAAGGTTTAAAGCTACAGAACTGAGTCCAACATTTTTAGTCCTAGTTTTGTGGATCATGTGTATGCTAAACAAGATGTAGAATCAGTGTGACGAGAAAAGAAATATGTCCTAATCTTTTTAGCATGGAAATCCAAAAGACAATAGTTTTGTTTTTTTAAATAACAAAAAACAACTATACAAAAATTGATCACCTTTAGTTTTTGCACTTTCCCTTTCAAAGACGACTCTGTACCTATATGCTGAAATAATGACGGTTTGAACCTTCTCCTCACAGCCTGAATCATACGCTGGCAATGTTTCTGAAAATTCATACGAGTAGACATTTATGAATGACAGCACTCCTTACCAGAGCAAATAAGCCAATTTCAAGTGAAGATATTTTACAACGAAAACATTTAATCTTGTGGCACAAGATAAAACCTTGTTTACGGAACAGTTTACTGTATATGTCTTCTAAATTCATTTGAGGAAACATCTCCAAGCAGACCTCAAGGTTGGCATGTTACCAAGGTCTTACTTAACTTTCACAAAGTTGATATGAAAGAACAACTTTGATAAAGTTAAATTAAATGGAATATTTCTGATTTCTAAAAAAAATAATATATACGTGTATTATTGAAACAACCAAATCTGAGTTGCATCAATATGTGAGCAAAATAATGTGACTCAATACTTTGACACGACATGTACAACACATACATACCACATCCTTTTCAGGATTGCACACTTTCACCCAAAGTAGATGGTCCAACAGCCAGTCTATAGGTTTGTCAGCGTGGAACATAAGGAAAAACTCAACTATGATAGGGACATCTGTTGATTTGAACATTTTACCTGGGGGAAAAAAATGTAAAATAATGAGTTGCATGTTGTGGATAAAATTATATTAAAATATTTTTTTTTCTTTTTCATTAGGGTCTTCATGCGCATTTTAATTTTTTAAGTACTAAAACAATTATTGTTTCCCCACCCTCACTACCCCACCTTTCCCAAATAGAGTTTGCATTTACTTTGCCATTCCTTTGGGTTTTTAGTAAAAACAGAATTAACATTAAAAAAAAAACAACAAAATATGAAAAGAAAATTTGCTTTCAATACCCAATGAGAATAATATCAACAAATTGCATTATTGAAAGCTGAAAAAAATAAGGGTAACACAGCAATTTCATGACTGACCTATAAAACCGAGTGTTGAGAACTCAAGCATTATCCATTCATCTTTTTGCTGCTTTGCAAAAGTATTCATAATGGTCAGATAGCCTGGCTTGGCTACAACATCGTCCTCCATCTTGAGCAAAGAGTAGATCGGGGCAAGAGTGAGAATGGAAAAGTTGATATGAATTCTTTCAAACTGATGAGCAGAAGTCCTTCATGCTTTTTTTCTAATGACTTAAATATAAAAAAAAATATTTCCGATTCAAATGCATAACTGATAGTTAAAAGAGGAATCCAAATCAGTGAAAAAACTATGATAAAGCCCATGAATAAAATGCAAAAATCTTCTTAAACACAAAAAAACCCCCAAGAGGACAAAAAATAAAGGTGTAATATGTTTTGAATGTATTCATTAACGATTGGAAAGTAGATTTCTCAACACAAAAAAAAATGATGATGGTGCAAATGCAAAAACAAAGGTGGAATTTTTTCCATAAATAACCCCTCCAAAAAACAACAAATCTTTCGAGATGAATGGCTCAATGGATTATGAAATAAGCTCATTGATGAATATTTCCCTCTTTTTCTGTCACTCTACATATCTCTTCCTCCTTTCCCTATTCAGTTACTTTTCCTATCATTCCCAACTCCTCCATACCTGAACATAATACATTGACTTGGGTCTGCTGTGCAGCATTAAAAATGCATAGTCCAGGTTCTGCTTCGTTCGCCACCTAGAAAAGAGAGAAAACCATTAATTTCCATAGGACGCTGATGTTCTCCTACATAATTGATTATTGTTAGAAGGCTACTGCCAAGACTCTTTGGAAATAAAAAAAAAAGTACAAAAATACGTAACCAAAGAAGATCTAAAACTATAAAAAAAAACTGCACAAGCAGTTTGGCATTGTCTGGGTACACAACCAGTCAATATCTGTTCCTAATAATGAATAGTGATCTATCAGAAAAAGAAGGAACAAATAGGGATTTTAAAAAAAAATAAATTCTTGGCAGAAAGAACTACTTGTTTCAAGCTCCAACAGATTTCCTGCAATAGAGAGATTCAGAAAACGATTCCAAGAATCAAGCAATGAAAGAAGACATGATAAGAAAAAGGAGCTATGCTATATATTATACCAATAAGATAATCTTACTTGACTCTTTCTTTCGTGTCTCCAAATGTCTCTTTGAGGTTGTCCAGGTTGGGGTAAAAACCGGCGGGAGGCACCAACACTTCTAACAAACCTGAAGCTAAGGACTCGGCGAAGCTGAAAGGAGTTCGGGCAGTTTTGTAGAAAAAAAAACAGATTAAGAAGTTGCACAGTATCTGTAGATCTGGGCTGGTTTTGTCAACAGAAATATGATGGGAGTGAAAACGAAATTGTGAATAAGGAAGGGCGCTGAGACATGAAAACGCTGAAATAACAGAGAACAATGACTATAAAAAAGGAATGTGTCGGAAGGCAAAAAACGAGACGAGTAAGACGAGGAATAAAAAAAAAATGGCGAATAGTCTAAGGACATAGACAAAAGGATATATTAAGAATATACGAGAGAGATAGATAGATAGATACAGAAAGATAAAGAGCGAGAGAGAGAGAGAGAGAGAGAGAGAGAGAGAGAGAGAGAGAGAGAGAGAGAGAGAGAGAGAGAGAGAGAGAGAGAGAGAGAGAGAGAGAGAGAGAAAAGGGGGGGGGGGGGGGGGGGGGGGTGCGAGGGTAAGGGGAAAGAAAGGGTGAGGGGTGAAGAAAAAGTCTAGATTATTTACTATTACATTTGCTACAACACAACAGTGTTTCGAGTTGCCTCTTATTAGGCAAATGATTTTATTTCCGTTCCACATTTTCAAGCAGATTTTTCTTACGGTGTTGACAGTGATAGAACATTTCATTTCTTTTATTCAGGCTTGGCTTTTCCATAAGAATAACAAAAACTTTTCCGCTATGCACAGATTGCATTTTTTGGGGGAATCGTTGAAAACAAGGTCTGGCTATGTTAATAATTTCCACGAGGTGGTGTGTTCTATCTTCACGTATGTTCACTGAGGCTGGTTTCAAATCGTTTGTGTTCGAATCTGAAGCCGGAGCCGGTTATATCTACTACATGTATTAAATTCATTCTCTGTATGTAATTCCTATGTAACTGACCACACTTTTTCTACTTTTTTGCTCCACCGTCAGCCTGGTAAACTTCGCCTTTTTGTAGACATTTTCCTTTCAAGGGACATGTCCTTCTATTACTACAGTTGCTGTGTTTCTAGATGCCCTTTTTAAAGAGTTGAGTGTTTTTCTTTCTGTTATGACTTGATTATTTTTTTTATATCACCCAAGCAGCTGTAGCTTCACAGTGTGTTCATGATCTGATGAAGCTTGCTGTTACTCGGGAAACATGCAGCAGCGTGAAGAATTCCCTGCTAATACTGGAGGTGACATTCGTGCTGTATCGAGATTTAAACCAGGTTATGCGCCTTTTTCTAGATCTCCCCTTAGTTGCATGCATCGCTTTTTTTCTTTGCCCATTCTTTCGGTTGCATCTGCTTAGCAGTCGCTGTTTTTTCTTGTCTTGGTACGTATTTTTCTAGGTGAGTTTTGCCATACATACTTCAATGTGTCCTTGCGACTGCTTCGACTGCTTTCTTTTAAGGCTTTTTGTAAACTTTTGTTGCTTCGTTAAAAATCTTGGCATTGGAGAGTTGTTTCTCGATGCACATATATATATATATATATATATATATATATATATATATATATATATATATATATATATATACACACATATACATACATACATACATAGAGAGAGAGAGAGAGAGAGAGAGAGAGAGAGAGAGAGAGAGAGAGAGAGAGAGAGAGAGAGAGAGAGAGAGAGAGAGAGAGAGAGAAAGAGAGAGATTGATCACTATACTCAAATTTGTCTCGACCAGAAGCACTTTCATTCGATCTGCACGAGTATCAACATGGTCTTCCTAAAACGAATGACAGGAATTCACCGCTGGGAATCGATCAGTGTGTCTTCCTCCCATCTTTAATTAAATGTACATGGAATTGAAAACGAATCGCATCGAAGACAATTTCCAAACAGTGGTTTTCAAGTTGCGATTTTTTGGGAAAAAAGACCAACTCTTTTTGTTTGTTTCTTTGTGCCATCACCCCCGTTTGATTGAGCAAAGTGAAATATACGAAACTTGAAGAAAAAAGAGGAAAGGGATAATACAAGAAAAGCATATGGACAAGGCAGTATCGGATAAGACATGAAGGGAACAGGATCCACCGTTTGACGCCAGGATCAGATTCCACAGGTCGAAATTTGACTCTTTAATGTTGTATACTCTAAGCCTTTACGTGATACAAGCGTCAGTTTTAATTGCCTATTTTTTTTTATTTTTTTTTTTTAAGTTTTACCAATGTAGACAAAAACATTCCTGTACACTATATACTAAAAGATAAAACTGATATATTATTAATCTTGCTGTGAAATCAAGAAATTTCAAGAGACCGTCATCTTGAAGGGCCTGTCGCTCTTTTGGGTGGGAGGAAGGGATGGAGAGAAAGAAAGAGAGAGAAAGGGGGATGGGGGAGAAAGAGAGAGAGCCGGAAAGAGAGAGGCAGAGAGAGATAGAGGGGGAAAGAGAGAGAGAGGGAGGGAGTATAAGCAAGAGAGAAGGCACCAATCTCTTACTATTTAGTGATTAAATAGTTAAAAAGCAGAAGCTGCAGTAAAAATACAAAAAAAAAAAAAAACCATCAAAAAAAAAAAAATAACAAGCATTTTTTGGGTGTAATGCCACGCTTTGTTACACACAGTTCGATAGGTTGATTTTTTTCTGTTTACAATCTGCTATGGCCCTCAAAATATCTCGGTCATATATTTCATATTGAGACATTTAGACACGAAAAAGAGACTCAAAAACTTTCAGCGTGAACTCAGAATGCAAAGAAACTCTTGAGTTCCATTGAATCCCCTTCTACTTTAGAATTATGCACACTTAAATGAATTAAAAGTCTAACTAATAAAAACAAAACAAAACTTACAAAATGAAACTCCTAAAGGGAAAAGAAAAAATAAATCACTGGGATAATAGATTTCGAACGAAAGTTTATCAAGTGCAAAAAGACAGTTTAGCTGATATGCGCTGTCGTTGATCAACAAATCAATAAACCTTGAGTCCCCACGGCCAAACCACTTGCGTTTTTAAAGAAATGATCAACACAATAAAAGTGATGACTTGCAACCTCGAGGGAGGATTACGAGTTTAATTGTGTGTGAGTGAGTGAGTGAGTGAGTGAGAGAGAGAGAGAGAGAGAGAGAGAGAGAGAGAGAGAGAGAGAGAGAGAGAGAGAGAGAGAGAGAGAGAGAGAGAGAGAGAGAGAGAGAGAGAGAGATCATAGCTGGATCTCACGTGGAAATTTCAAAAAGGTTTCAAAAATGTTTTAAATATATAACACTTCACTTCAAGACATTAATTCTCGATATATCTAGATACCAATCATGGTTATGCAAAAGATTAAAAAACAATTAAAAAAAAAAGAAACGGAAAAAGAAAAAAGCTTTTGAAAGTGAGCGATTAAAATTAAACTGGCTCTAGAGCATTAGAGAGGGCGTGATCCCAATGCCTTCATTCTCAGGTAAAAACTATTATTATTATTACAATTATTATAATTACAATTATCATCATTATAGTGAGCCTTGATTATTAAAACACGGCACTGGATTATCAAAGTTTTTCATACAACATAGGACAATCATTAAATTATCACAGTTTTTTTTAAAACTATATTTACCAAAACCTGAATTTGTGAAACATTGTCAAACGTAATATTTGGTAACTTTTTCTTGACTAAAATGATTTCATACCGCTGATTTTTCACTTACTTAACTGTATGCGTTTTATTTTTCTCGCAAGTTTCTTTTTTAGACACCGTTCTACCTAGACTGCCTAGAAGGCCAGGTCTTGGTAATTGCCAGAAATTTATACTCTCCTTTAGTAAAGACTGATCATACAAAGAAACATAGGACACTTTATCTTCTCTTTGTGTTCTTTATCTCATTCAGTTGTATCCATCTGTTGTTATTTTGCATATAAGCTTTAATTTTTCTGCTGCATATATAAATCTGATGCAGCTCTTTGACGCATGTCTTGCGAGAACAGTGTTCAGCGAATAAATGAGATGTCCTGAATTTCTACTTAACGAAGACGAAGAAATAACTGCGACATATTATATGCTATCAACTTACTTTTGTTTGAGCGAATCAATCACAGACTCTGCATATTTTTGATCCCATGGCTGAAAATGAAAAGAAAAAAAAATATCTGGTTTAATTTAATACTACATGAAAAGTTATAAAAATAATTTCAACCTTTCTCCTCGCGCTCATAATCAAAACCATTCTTCTGTTAAAACGAAAAAAATGTTTCAATTAAGGTAATGCTGAAGGATAAAAGCTGTAGAACTGAAAACAACATTTTAACAGCATTATTCTCTTCACTTGAATATCAGAGTGCTAGCTAATGGACAAGGCTGACAATACCATACCTTTTTTGAAAATCTCAGAATATCGGGATTCACAGGGTAAAAACCGACTTAACCAAAGACCGATGCAGAAGTAGATACCAAAGAAAAACCGTATGCATTTTAAATTGAACATATATCCCTCCCTAATTTTTAGAACAGTAGAAATTATGTGGCTTATCCAGTAAACTTGGGTAAATTTAGACCGGACAGACGGTGCTACCAGACAGACATCTCATACTTTTTGTATCAAATATCTCTGATTATCGATGGCCGCATGCAATGAGACCTGTTAATGTTCAACTTCTCATTAGAGAAGAGGCCGCTGTGACAGAGAAGGATGGCTTTCTTCTCGTTATCAACTTGAGCATCACTACTGCACATTATGTATTCGACAGCTTTTTCTCCGCCGGTAAGATCATCATGAATAATAATCGTCATGTGATTATTCAGGCAGCAATGATCGACCGCGCTGCGAGATATATAGCGAAGTTAGGACACCCGTTGATGTTACAGGAGTATTCTGTATTACAAAAAAAAAAAAAGCCTACTTGGTGTCTACATTCAATTAGCAATTCGTATGAGATTATAAGTTTCCTTTCAGGGTTCTACTTGCGCGGTTACATTAAGTTCGAAATCTAACGCACGGTTTAAATTAACCAGTGAGTTTTACGAAGCTAATTAGTTTTACACTATCCAGCCACGATCGATTCGATTCTCCAATAAACCGTGCACTGTGTTTGTTTCAGAAAGGTCGACTACTCTAGAAACTCGTCCTTCTTTTGAACCTCGCGCTTAACCACTGGCACTTCAAGTTCGTTTCTACACCAGTGTTCAACAAACACGCGTGATTTGCCACGACGCCACACGTGCAACATGTACATTGTCCATATTTAATGAACTCTGGGTGTTATTTTCCCTCCTGAAAGGTCCATCTATCGATATCAATTTTTCAAAGTCAACGCTCGTGGTTTTTTTTTTTTTTTCACGACAAGCCTCAAGATTTCTGTAATAGCAAATAAACATATTTGATAGAGAAATACCATCATTGAAAGACAGCTTTTAAGGCATAGAATAGAGACATGATCAAGGTTTTTTGGTATTTGGTCTCCCTGCGGTCGTCATCGTATCACACGAAAACAAAACAAAACAAAAAACAAAACAGCGAGAAAATAAAGCATTATTTCAAAACTATAAATCACTAAGATTAGGCATCCATTTCAGATCTTCAAAAAACTTTTTTTAACAAGAAAAAATTTATCTTTTGGGCCACAGCAAAGAGGGTTTGAAGGAATCGATAAAAATAATTTCTCTACTGACATTTTTCCAATTTTCAACAAAACGGTATGATAAAACTCCTCACGAAGAAAAAAAAAAACAGCAACAAACACCTTACATCTAAAACCAAACCTATTAATCTTTTTCAAAACGCGGTATCTTGCTAAGATAAATACATTGAAGATTAAAAGATGATGACGTTATTAGAAAAATGGCACTCCGGCCTTTTTCAACAATTAACATCGCATAGTACACGCATGATGAAAATCAATAGCTTCTACGCATTGACGGGATGAAAAGAAAAAAAAAAGAAATGAATAAAAATAGAACGAATAATATGATATTTAATTGGAGATTATAAGACTGCGCCATTTCATGTGATTTACGAGTATAATCTTTCCTCGCGCAGGGAATCCTCTCACAGCGACAAGTATACAGACATGCAGATGGCAGTCGATAACGTATGTTTGTACTTTAGACGAGATTATCGCGATGACGGCCACGAGTGTTCGCCTTATTGACTCGGAAAACATACACAAAGCATTAGAAAAACGAAAAAGGAAAAAGGAAAGAAGAAAAAAATGAACAGATCTGATGAGCTCACATGCCAAATGTGTTCATCCTTGATAATAAAATGTAATCCGAAAAACACCAAGTTCAAAAACCACACACACACACACACACTCCTTTAAAATCAAAATTGATGAGGGGAAAATAAACCAAAAACATCACATGGTGTCTTATGGTGAGTTAAAAAAAAATATCCATCTGCATAGCTGTGCGTAAATAGCGCTGTACAAGCCCCACTATGAAATGGCTAATTCTGATATGCTTGTGCACGTTTGTATGAATGTATGTGTGTATGTATGTATGTATGTATGTAAGTACATGTAAGTATTTAGTATGTTTGTATGTTTGTATGTATGTATGTGTTGGTGAGTACCTCAGCGATGAAGACGACGATGACGCAGTCCTGGCTCTCCTGCGCTGTGAGGCTCTGTATCAGAGAGTTGAGAGTCTGGATCAGGTAGCTCGACTTCTCACGCTTGATGGTCGGCACCCCGATAGCGATGCTCACTGTTAACAGAAAAGAAAAGAAAAAAATAGCAACGACACATTAGTGAGAAGAACGTTGAAATACTTTCTAAAAGATAGTTGTCAAGAACACGCGACTAGTGTTTATCACGATCTGCTTTTTGCATTTTTTTTAACAACTCCGATCCTTTCTTCTACCTTCTTTAACAACCGCTCTTCTTCTTCATCACCACCATCACTACCACCATCATCATCATCATCATCACCACCACCACCATCACCACCATCATCATCATCATCACCACCACCACCACCACCACCACCACCATCATCATCATCATCATCATCATCATCATCATCATCATCACCACCACCACCACCACCACCATCATCACCACCACCACCACCATCATCATCATCATCACCACCACCACCATCATCATCATCATCATCACCACCACCACCACGACCACCATCATCATCATTGTCATTGTTGTTGTTGTTGTTAATTATAATTATTACTGATGTTGTTATAATATTACATGTGCTAATATTTTCATTCACACAAAAATCGCAACGATAAGAAAAGTGAAATGTTGACAGCTAAAATGAGTAATAAAAAAAGAACTTCAATCTGTACAACATTTTGTTTCTGACAAAGAAAAACAAAAGAAAAAAAAACTTTGCTTTTACTAAGGAATTACGATTTCGCCGAACTACGCTTTTCAAAATATTTAATGTGTCAATTATTCATTCGATCATTCTATTGATCAACAGTCTGTCTTGACAAAGCTTGAATTTTTCATATAAATCAAAATTGGAATCACGTAAAAGGTAAAAATGCCTGCCCACAGAAACACAATCAATAAATGAAACACTAATTTGTTCATTGTTGATTGGTTTCTTTGCTTGTTAACAAACGAAAAAAAAAATACCCGATCACGCCTACTACATGGAGATAATGGGGTAACTGGGCCAAAGTTACGCTGTATTTTAGAGCCTTAGGATCAGATGGGATGAATGCTGACAAGAAGACAACCGGACCATGTTCTCGAGAAAATCAGTGGTCACCAATGATTGCCGAAGGACGCCAGTTAGCTCAGTCGGTAGTGCACTGGCTTGGTTAATTTAGGGGACGTGTAGCCAAATAAAGATCGAATGTTTGCCAACATCACCCACATAAAATTTTATATTAAGAGGAGGATACAGATTAAACAGTCGAAATCAAATGAGCACCAAGGACACCAGAAAAGATCGTGATTAGATCAAAGATATCATATGACACGCATGCAAGAGATATCGCCTGGAGGTAATTAAGATTGAAATAGGCGGCGATGGACGCGAAACAAAAACAGCAAAAAACTGGTTAACAAGCGGATTTATTAGATTTAGCTGGGCTTCTGGAAAGATGTGGGGGAGTAAAAGGAGTAGATACAAGGGGGGGAGAGAGAGAGAGAGAGAGAGAGAGAGAGAGAGAGAGAGAGAGAGAGAGAGAGAGAGAGAGAGAGAGAGAGAGAGAGAGAGAGAGAGAGAGAGAGAGAGAGAGAGAGAGAGAGAGAGAGAGAGAGAGAGAGAGAGAGAGAGAGAGAGAGAGAGAGAGAGAGAGAGAGAGAGAGAGAGAGAGAGAGAGAGAGAGAGAGAGAGAGAGAGAGAGAGAGAGAGAGAGAGAGAGAGAGAGAGAGAGAGAGAGAGAGAGAGAGAGAGAGAGAGAGAGAGAGAGAGAGAGAGAGAGAGAGAGAGAGAGAGAGAGAGAGAGAGAGAGAGAGAGAGAGAGAGAGAGAGAGAGAGAGAGAGAGAGAGAGAGAGAGAGAGAGAGAGAGAGAGAGAGAGAGAGAGAGAGAGAGAGAGAGAGAGAGAGAGAGAGAGAGAGAGAGAGAGAGAGAGAGAGAGAGAGAGAGAGAGAGAGAGAGAGAGAGAGAGAGAGAGAGAGAGAGAGAGAGAGAGAGAGAGAGAGAGAGAGAGAGAGAGAGAGAGAGAGAGAGAGAGAGAGAGAGAGAGAGAGAGAGAGAGAGAGAGAGAGAGAGAGAGAGAGAGAGAGAGAGAGAGAGAGAGAGAGAGAGAGAGAGAGAGAGAGAGAGAGAGAGAGAGAGAGAGAGAGAGAGAGAGAGAGAGAGAGAGAGAGAGAGAGAGAGAGAGAGAGAGAGAGAGAGAGAGAGAGAGAGAGAGAGAGAGAGAGAGATAGAGAGAGAGAGAGAGAGAGAGAGAGAGAGAGAGAGAGAGAGAGAGAGAGAGAGAGAGAGAGAGAGAGAGAGAGAGAGAGAGGGGGGGGGGATAGAACAAAAAGCACTTCATTCGACTTCTTCGCTCTGTTATTACTTCGTTGGTTTATAAGAAAAATAATTTTAAAAAATTATTCAATAGAAGAGACAGTTCTTACGAGAAAATTCGAAAATCGAAAACAATACAACACATCGTGACTGTGCTCAAGCGCTGCCAAACATTCATGTCGATGCTGATTGCTTAATTTGCTCATTGAATGTAAAACATAACGAAAAACCCTAGTTCTGAACAAGGAGTTTAGCTCCACCTGACCCCCATTCTTTCTCCTCTATCATCAACATCGATGGTTATACCATTCCAGCCATTGCCAAGAGCTGGTCAGTATTTAAAAAAAATTATGTGGAATCGAAAAAGCATCATGTTTTCGGACAAGCAAGGCTGTGGCACTACATCTGTACATTGCCAGATACAGATCTACGCTTAATTTTTCTAGACAGCAAACCAGACAGCCAAAGGCTGCAGACAGCATAGTCGAGTGTGTGAAAAAATTAACGTAAGCGGACAGAAAGGCAAGCTGCCGTGCCCGTGTTAGGAGGACACGATCGGACTCCTGACCACTGATTCATAATTTATCACCATTGACTTATCGGATGTCAAATTGTGAAGCAAGATTAGAACATCGCAAGCTTTTGCCGCACTTGGCAGATAAAAAAGAAATTTATATAGAATAGAAAAACAGAAATTTTGTTTGACACAATTTCTTCCTCATCAAATCATCTTGTTTTTGTAATTGAAAGAAAAAAAAAAAGGGTGGAAAAAGGAGACGGGGAGAGAGAGAGAGAGAGAGAGAGAGAGAGAGAGAGAGAGAGAGAGAGAGAGAGAGAGAGAGAGAGAGAGAGAGAGAGAGAGAGAGAGAGAGAGAGAGAGAGAGAGAGAGAGAGTGATGATCCCCCATGAAGGCATCTCCTGGGGCTGTTTGAGTCGAATGGATGGCATTCTACTGAAATTGCCGTTTTCGACATTTCAACTTTAAGTCGACTCCTAGTGACAGAATGATGAAAAGAAAATGTTAATATCACAATACTAAGGAGTAAAAAACCCAGATAATCGTTAACAAATTATCATTTCAAGATAGTGCATTTGAACAGTTGCAATTCGAAAGCCAATTTCGGCGAAGACTTTAGACAACGTGATTATTTACGCTCCATCACTTTTTTTCCCCTTTAGTGTGTTACAAAACATTTGGTGTTTCAAAACAGTTAAAGTTCGCTATGCTTCATCACCAGTACAGGGTCACAGGAGAGACTATAAATTATTTATATTCACCTACGCCTTTGGGACAGTGGATAGACGAATAACCGGCAATAATTAAAAACAATTATGTCTATCCTTACTACCAGTCTTTCACTTAAAAAAAAAAGAAAAAAAAAAACACACAAAAAAAAACTTGATATTCGGAAGCTATCATAATGTCACCTCAAAAGGACATGCTCTTTGCTATTTTCCATTTTGTATAACTAGGCGCAATGAAGCGTATAGAAAAGCTAATCCTACCGATGGTAGAGAAAGAAAATACACGAGTAAGGCTTCGATAACAATCACACGATGAGTCTAGTACTGTTGACCATCGGTATACTCTCTCTCTCTCTCTCTCTCTCTCTCTCTCTCTCTCTCTCTCTCTCTCTCTCTCTCTCTCTCTCTCTCTCTCTCCCTTTCTTTATCATCCAAACCTTTAAAGATGAATAGACAACTTGGATTAGCCAAGAAAAACGAACACTGTACAGAAAAACACAAAACAAGGATGAAAACGGTTCATATGAGACCGGATCACTTGCCTGCGGCTACAATATTAGCCACGGACGACAAAATAGATATAAATATCTTACCATATCTGCCAAAATTACACATTTCCTTTCCTTAAATCACACTATTAACTAGCTCATTCTAATGAATAAACCTCATTGGTATTACTAAAATTATTTTACGATTAACACAGAAAAATAACCCTTTCGAGTTGAAAAAAAAACAACATAAGTGAAGACAATACTTTATGAAAATCATAGATAGTTTTGTATGAAAATTTTTAAAAGTGGTCCGTCGTAACGCTTTCTTAAAAATGTTGGAAAAAATAAAATTAACTGTGATAATTTTAAGACATTAATTTGTAAGAGAAGTGTTTACCTGCAGTTATGTACACTTACGGTATTTTATACGTTTTCTTAAAGCTCTTTCATTAATTCTGTATTTTACAAGTAGACAGAATTTAAACAAAACTGCTGAGCCCTGTGACGGTTTTGTAAACGGATCAATACCAGACAACAGTAGTGTAAGCTTGAAAAATTCATAATTGCACAGCAGTGGTTTGCTTCTGAGGATGAGGAGAGGAAAGAGGGAGAGAGAGAGAAAGGAGAAGAGAAGCGAGGTATTCACAGCAAGATTAAAGATTAAAAAAGGAAGACTGGGAGGGATGGAGAGAGGCAGAAGGAGAGAGAGCGAGCAAGCGAGAGAGATGAAGAGAGAGAGAGAGAGAGAGAGAGAGAGAGAGAGAGAGAGAGAGAGAGAGAGAGAGAGAGAGAGAGAGAGAGAGAGAGAGAGAGGAGGAGGAGGAGGAAAAATTTGGGTTGAATCCCTCAAAGATTTAGAGGAGTAAGTGACGCTGACGACGTCCATTTAAGCGCCTTGTAATCTCCGTCTTTCTATCAATATTACAAGGCTCCCAGCGGGCAGCATGCCAGCCTGATGTTTGGCAATACGATTCGAGTTGAAGAATCATTTTCGAAAACGGTTTTGTAGAAATCATGAAAACTGTTAAACATAGCGTTGCTAGAAAAAAGTTTGTACGCAATAAATTTAACAAACTGACAAAAATGAAAAGCCGAACAAAGGAATTAGTATAACCGCCAAGAGATGATCTTTGTTCATGTAGTTAGTCTACTGAAATCTCGAGGGGCTTTGAAATAGAGATGATTCAGTGTTATTTAATTTCAGGCAAACAATGCCTGTAAAAGTCTCAAACGAGTGAGCCCTGGTGTAATGGCATCAATTTAGGACAGAAACATGAAGGATGATACAAAAAATAATTGTTTGGCCAGATTTTGGAAGGGGTGGGGAGGGAGGGAAAGGTCGGTACCTTTCAATACTGAAGTTAAAATCTTTGAAAGCTGAGTAATTCTTAACCATACCCGATATATCAGTGTCTGCTGGTCAAAACAAAACAATAAAGGGTACCGATGGAACGACATAAAAAAAAGAACTCACATCTGACGCATACCATCCACTTCAATTTGCTACTGTAACAGTACGGGATCTAAAAAATTCTGCATTCATCGAACGCAAAAACGAAGGGCAACATGCCATTTGAAAGAAAAGAAAAGAGAACAAAAAAAAAACAAGACGGCCAGGACAGAGCGCCTTGCACGGTAGACAGATCTGACACCGAAAACCGTTCAGGTGACAGATGGATGTCATAGCGATCAGTTCATTGGCGGATATAATCCCAAGACGTGGACAGCTCTTGAGTCCTGTCTGATAACGGGAAACGCAGCTGTAGAAAAATGCCAACCGATACATACAGCTATTGAGCTGTTCCCACAGCATAAGCAGACATTTAATACCTCGGCTGTAAAGTTACAGTTGGAAATCTAGAGATGAGTTACGGCTTTCCTTCCTCCAAAGGTGCATAGTTTGCCTAAGTTTGGCCAGCAGTTGACGAGCGCCAAGAAAGAACCTGGTCGATGCCCCTTGTCCCGTGTTTTCAGTGGTGCCAAATAACGTTAGGCTGACAATACGGAGCTCCCGCGTTCGAATCCTAGCTTGAATTATCTCGTGGTGGGGTCAGATCTTATATAACCACCCTAATCCTAAGGTTTGACGGGAGCCTCACAGGCTCTGTGACTAGTAAAAACAGCGGCCGGCATTTGCACCTAAATTTTGAGTTCGGTAATTAAAAAAAAATAATTAAAATTAATCGTCTAGAAAGGGTTAAGAAACAAACAAAATTCGTTGTGAGCAAATCTGAAACTTATTACGCTACCATAATTATTTGTGTTGAGATAAAATTAATGTTAGCATAGAAAATAAATAAAAAGGCCAACTAAGACTTGCAGCCACGCGAAAGAGGAAAAAAAATTCGAAGGAAAGGGAAAACATATAATGTGACGGACGAATAACCGGAAAGTACGATTTTAGATATAACCTTAATTTTTTTTCGACAATTTAGGTTTAGTTGAAATTTTCGAGATTAGAAATCGAAAACTAAGAATAAATGAACAAAAAAAAAACAACAACCCAAACCCCCCATGATTGTTAAGTGTCTTAAACGGCTGAGGAAGATAAGCCTAATAATCTAAGCCTATCCAACTTGGTGGATACTGTTTACCAATAATGGTATTCTATGATTTCCAAACAAGGTATTTTAAATGAAACCCTCGCTGGGCCGTGTTTCATTTTTCTCCTCCTACGGAATCTGCCCCCACCAATGATTATTGGATTTTGCACAACGACTCTTTCACATCCCGTGGCTATTTAAGAGAAATGCTCTGAGCAAGCTAAAACGGGCAACGCTGTAATACCGCACGGTTGCTTTTTTTCCCCTAATGAATGCTCTTTTATCTTCATTCAGATGCCAGAGAGAGAGAGAGAGAGAGAGAGAGAGAGAGAGAGAGAGAGAGAGAGAGAGAGAGAGAGGGGGGGCGTACTGTTGCCATGACGATACAGGTAACAACATTTCTAGTCTAGTAAGACGTTATCCGTGGAGGCTTCACAATCATATTCTTGGCAACTTCAAAACCAAATAATCCCTTCTGTCTGCCTGTTTGTCTTTCTTCCTTGCAGCAAGGTACATCTATAATTTCGCTCGATCCCTTTATCCCAGCTAATCGGAAACAGCAGAAAATATTATTACATTCTTAGGAAACAAGACTAGACTTTTCATGACTCCTCGCCAGATTCTCTACCCGAAACGAGCAGCGGTTACCAGTGAGAACCGACGTTGGCTAAATTGGTTTCAAAAGGCTTAACTAATTAAATAAAACCAGTGTTTTCTCTTGCCGCTTTATTGCAACAATTTTTAAATCAGACTACGCTCTTTCAATGATTTTTGTCCCTTCCATGAAGATCTCAGCGATTTATCACCCACTGAAGGTTAAGTAAAAACATCAAATTCAAAAAGGATTGAACACGCGATGGACAGTCTGCAGATATCAGTGTAAAAGAGAGGAGAGGCTCGCTAAGCCGCCACGCCACCCATTTTGAATCACGTCGTATGAGGTAAAATTTCGCACCAATAAATGCATTACATTTCTTTAATTTCAAAGATTTCCAGACAGCTTAATTTTCATTTTGTTGGGCGCACACGCCAGAAAATAGTATGATAAAGTGAACATTCGAGTCGAATTGCGGCAAGAGACTCGATAATATTTACGTTTATGTGTTGTTGGTTTTTTTCAGTAAAGAAAATGTACTAGAAGTGCACAAAATGACATTTTAAAAAAACTTTCACTCAGTTTTTGAAGGACGAAATGAAAAAAAAAAGAGAGGGAAAAAAGGGAGGGGGAAGAGAGAGAGAGAGAGAGAGAGAGAGAGAGAGAGAGAGAGAGAGAGAGAGAGAGAGAGAGAGAGAGAGAGAGAGCGGATTATAGTTCATGAAACTAAGATGATGATGATGGTAATGATGATGATGATGATGGTGATGGTAATGATGAAGATAATAATAATAATAATAATAATAATAATAATAATAATAATAATCATAATCATATAACCTTCATTATCTTCAGGTCAATTACATCAAGATCATCGAGTTGAGACTCGTACGGACAACCCTTTCACCTTTATTGAATATCAGATTACTAACTCTGTTCATAAATTCAGATTAATTTGGAGATAACCAAAAACTTCGCAGTATGCTTAGTTCAGCGTCGATCTAGGGCCAAAGTGTGTAGAAAGACATCCCATTCAGAGGCAGTGTTTAGGGCTTTAGTTCAGGCCAGTCAAGAGAGGGCTATCTATCTATCTATCTATATATACATATATATATATATATATATATATATATATATATATATATTACGCTTAATTGGAATCTTGTTTAAAAACGTGTCGTGCACATACCCATAAAATGAATATAGTCACTTCTTGACACATGTTCATCTTTCTGATTTGTTAGGAGCTCAGCTTATTTAAAATAATAAAAAGCAAAAAATTAAAACTAAAACTAACAAGCCAGGAGCATGAATGTGCTGCACCAGACGAAACTGTCAACACAATGAAAGTTACTCATAATTCATAATTAATACACATGAAAGGAAGTTTTGCCAAGAGAGCGAGGTTTCAAATTTGATTATTCTCTCAAATAAACATAATTATAATCATAACTGACTTCAGCAAGCGTTGTTATTAGAACAAACTCGCTTTTGTCAATTTAATTGAAAACGGCTCGTTACCAAGTCCAGCTCATGATAATATTATAATAAATCGATAAATGAAACCGAATGATACAATTTTCATTTTTTATCCCCCCCCCCCCCCCCAAAAAAAAAAAAAAAAAAAAATATCTAGAAAATTGTGAAAAGTATGTGAAGTTTAAAATCATGTTGTGCGATATATGTATTTTCAACAACCATATTTCTTTCGTTGTTTTTAATCAATTTACATATCATTGTTTACCTTCTTTTCTCACAAAGTTTTTTTTCAAAAAGATACTTTCAATACACCAGCCCTGGAATCTCCTCTAGCCCCTTTCTTCTACATTTCTTTCTCTGACTGTCTGTCTGTCTGTCTGTCTCTCTCTCTCTCTCTCGTCACCATACAAAAGTTCACGATTGTGTGAATGTCCTTCGGTTATTTCCATACCAAGGTGCTAAATTGAAATGATAATGTCCGTTTTATATTATGACACTCAACGTTCTTTTTTAAAGGCGTAAATGTTTGGACAAGTAAGACTGGTTCTGTTACAATAAACAGAGAATGCGGACACAAAAGACATGCAGATGCATAGTGTTGAGCGATTGATAAAAGGATTGTCACAAGCCCCAAGTATTCATACTTGGATCAACATAACGTGCATAATAAATTATATTTGTTTAGATACTGTGAAAACAGTCCATTCCTCTCCATTTCATGTCTCTGTATGTGTAATTCTCTCTCTTTCTCATGCCTCATTTTGTATTTTCTCCATGTTTGCCTGTCTTTCTACTGTCTATCTCTCTAACAACTGATATCTTGCAAACGCAAAAAAAAAAAAAACCAAAACAAACAAAACCAAAACAAAACCGCCAACAGCTTTTCATTCAGTTCGTGTAGTCCGTTCATAAAGGATATTAAAGTTTTTTCTACTTACTAAACCAATTCAGTAAACGATTGTGTTGTTTTCAGTTTGTCTTTCACAGATAATTTCATGTCAACAATCTGGAGATAGCGAGAATGAGAGAGAGAGAGAGAGAGAGAGAGAGAGAGAGAGAGAGAGAGAGAGAGAGAGAGAGAGAGAGAGAGAGAGAGAGAGAGAGAGAGAGAGAGAGAGAGAGAGAGAGAGAGAGAGAGAGAGAGAGCACATAGTGCCATGTACCACTTCGAAACTTTCCGTATCATAAATGATAAAAACTACCTCGGATAAACTTTGATATCTTTGAGTGCATTTAAAAAAAAAACGAAACAAAACATCATTAAAACAATTCACAGACTTTTTTTTATTTACAACTCATCACAATTGCCAATAAAACTGTGTTGGTACTGATGGTTAAATTGGTATTGAAAAAAATAAGAGAAAGGCAATAGGACTGGTTTTTCCCCTATCAGATTTGCCTCTAGCGAGGAGAAGCAAAACATGCTATATCGAAATCCCTCGTTGTGATCATCCTTAAATAAAGCTAACAGGTCTACGCCTATCTAGCCTCATTAGGACACGATACATGTTAATCAGAAAAAAAAATGCTCTTTGCATTTCTGTCTGTCTGTCTGTCTGTCTGTCTGTCTCTTTCTCTCTCTCTCTCTCTCTCTCTCTCTCTCTCTCTCTCTCTCTCTCTCTCTCTCTCTCTCTCTCTCTCTCTCGATAATTACCTGCAGGTGATGTCCGGGAACGCAACCCGGACGTGGTCATGTAATTACTGTGACTAAATACCAAGACGTTGTAGTGCGTATTGGTGTTACAGGTAGACACAGAGAAATTAAATTATGCTGTTGCTGCTGTTAGACGGAAAGAATAATAATAATAATAATAAAAAAAAGACTGGTTCATCATGCAGACACGCCGCTCATGCACATAGATGATGCGCCTTGAGTCCATTTTGTACTACATCAGACATCATTTTGCTCAGTTAGATCTCATCTCTGGTTGACGCACTCTACGGCATGTAAAGGAAGGCTTTATCGTGCAGGCAACCTTACTTTGGTATTTTGTTTTCCTCAAGCTAATAGGTCTAGGTTATGGAAAAGGACAGGGTGATTTTAGGTGGTTATGTACCCTACGGGTCAGTTTGTTGACATTTGCAGACTGTTGATGATGTATGAGTGAGAAATGCGCAAAAACTGTGACACTACAATAGAAGAAAGTAACCTAGGCTGTTTACTTGTCGAAGCAGGAATATGAAACTTACTATATCAAGTTATAACCAAGGGCTGCAACTACTTTGTAGTTCAAGAATAGTCCTGATCTATGAAGTGAAGGATCTACCCAAAAGAGCGAGAGAGATAGAGAGATGAAGAGAGGGAGAGGGGGAGATAGAGAGAGAGAGAGAGAGAGAGAGAGAGAGAGAGAGAGAGAGAGAGAGAGAGAGAGAGAGAGAGAGAGAGAGAAGGCGATGTGGGAGTAAGTTACCTCTGGCCTACCATCATTGCTATAGCAATGTTGGCAAAGAACACGAGAATACTACCCTTCGACAGAACATCACTTTGGGCAAGTGCATAATGGAACAGCAGTGGCCCCGTTTCTGACAGTCTTTATCTGTCCGTCCGTCCGTCTGTTAGTAAGTCTCTGTATCTCTCTCTTCCTCCAATTACTATCTTCTCTATGATTGTCTTCCTCTAATTACTATCTCATCTATGACTGTGCCGCATAATATTAGAGGTGCAGTCTGTATACTGAAAATCGAAAGCTTTTCATAATATCTTGCTTACAAAATATAATCCAGGTATGATTATGCCACTTTTTGCAAGCGATATCACCACTCGTTAACATAATGCTTGGATTTTATTTTACACAACAGAGATGGTAGATAGAAGCTGGACGGAGAGCAAAACAGTGATAGAGAAGGAGAAAAAGAAAGAGATAAAGAGAGAGGAAAAGATTGATACAAAGAGGAAGTGGGAGAAAAGAGGGAGACAAAGATAGATAGACAGCCGGAGACCGGGAAATTATACTAATACAGCTACACTGGGGAAAAATCATTACACTAGACATATATCCAGAAAGGAGAAAAATTACACCATTTCTACTCATGGAAAACATTCAGGAAACAGGAAATTGCGACGTTAAAAAAAACTAATATTTCTGTTTTTGTTTTCTTAGCGCTTCTCCTGAAAACTAATCTTGTGACACCATTACGATTTTGATGATGCTGATCAAAGACATAAAAAAATCTGCTACAAAACATGTTATAAAGAGATATTAATGTGCTTGTTTTGGTAATTGGATACATGGGTTCTCAGTTTCTGCTATAAAAGTATAACATCTAGTTTCGGCTACGACTGCTTACCACAACTTTGTCAAAACACACACACACACACATATAGATATAGTACATGAAGATTAATGTGAACAATTAATTAGGTCGCTTAACTGTGGGAGTTTTTAAATAACAGTACAAGATCTAACTATAAATGGCCTGTCATGCTACACAAGGAGAATAGGGCTGAAGAGAACGGAAGGATATATATATATATATAATATCTTTTTTTTTGGTGGGGGTGGGAGGTTCGAGGCAAAATGACTTGTTTAAGTTCTAAACAAAATGATCGTTTTCTTTGCCCTGCAAAATTATATTGTGTCTTCCCTCTTATACTACCTGAATGTCGACGATGATGAAATAATGATAAATATTCTAAATGTTGTAAAATATATTGGTCAATTTTAGTGCCAAATCACAAAGCAAAATATGGCCTCTCTCTCTCTCTCTCTCTCTCTCTCTCTCTCTCTCTCTCTCTCTCTCTCTCTCTCTCTCTCTCTCTCTCTCTCTCTCTCTCTCTCTCTCTCTCTCTCTCTCTCTCTCTCTCTCTCTCTCTCTCTCTCTCTCTCCCCCTCTCTGCGTTTTTCCTCAAATTTTGCCTTGGCTAGATTTAGACATTCAATGCCATTGATAAAAGTTTGGCGACATCTATTTCGAAGTCCTTCTAAGACATGGTATGAATGGTTTGACTTCTAGCACTACTTAACACTTAACCTGTTCATCATCAGCACCCGAAAGACTTGCGATCACGCCCAACTGCATGCAGAAGAGACTATCATCATCGATGAACGATTTTAATACCAAATTACAAGCCACACGTCAGTCACACCGCAGCAGCTGCGGTCGCAGCTGTGCCTCATCTGTGGCACCTCAATAGTGTTTTTTTTTTATGCATACAACAAACACCTCGGTAATGTCGTCGTAAAGCCATTATTTATATTGATTTAAACTCATGCATCCAAGTTTTACGAGCTCGTACAATTTGAATTTAGTGTTGTATTCCGCAGAGAGGATCGAAGATTTAATCCGTCTAGAACGGAACACATGTCACCTTCTATTTGTTATTGCCTTTGGGACGGTTAACAGCGATGGACAAAGTAACTAGCCTTTAAGATGAACGGGGATATCAGCCTGCCGAGAGGAAACTAGATGAGACAAACTAGCGAAATAAGCAAAATAATAAATATAATCTCTAGCTTCTAATTCACAGGCTGCAAAAAATAAATAGGTAAACACTTCCCAGATCGATATGGACGCTATAAAACGAATGCTATGAACTTTTTTCAAAACAGGATTATTGGGAAAGAAAAGACGTAACTATCACTTACCAAAACGTGTACTTTTACGTTTCAGAAAATTTACGGCCGGTAGTAAAGAAAAATTAAAAACAAAAAAAAACAAAACATTTTGACATAAACACAACGAATGCAACAAGAGATGGTTTTTATTTTACCACAATATTAAAGGTGCTTTCAAAAATGTGTAGAGTAGCGCTTTGAAATGAAAAGGTTTATTTTCATGTTGTAAGCTGAAAATTAACATAATGTGAAAGAAAGTTAGTAAAATATAGAATAATTTAAAATGGTCTCTCCTGGGGTGGAAGGAAAAATTGTGAGAAATCGGAGGTAAATAGCGAGACAATTGGATACATAAATCGTAGACAACAAGAAGAAAAAAAGGAAAAAAAAAAAGAAAAAGAAGGAGGAAGAAAAAAAGTAATAAGCATTTTCTAGATATGTACATCCAAAACACCGAAATCATTTAACGGTTTGAGAGAACACCCAAATACGTTTGACTACGATTGTGTAAATGGAAATTCAACAACAGACTGAAAGGCCCATCCAATATAGACATTAGTGACGAAGTGCAATAATTCCTCTTGTGACAACTTTAGAGTAAATTAATTGATACCATTCAGAAACCAGGCCCACTATTTACAACGTGAACGACAGCAAGAGTAAAGATATGACAAGGCGGAACTATTTATGAAAAGACAAGCTGGAGCTTGTCAGACAGAATAAAAATACAGTTCACCAACATATTTTTCTTTTGTTCATAAATACATTGTATAAACCTCAAGTTTCCCACAAAGCGCGGCAGTGTTGATAAGGTGCAGTTCGGCTTTGCGATGAGCCATCATATCACAATTATCGATAGCAATTTAAACCAGCTTTTGACATACGAGAGGGTCATGAAGATTAATCGAAACAAAGAGAAAATATTCGGCTAACGACGCTAACGATATGAGCTAAAAGACAAATTTTTCTGTCACTATATCGGCAAATCCGAGAAATTCTGAAACATTTTAACGCTATAAACTGTGGTCTCAGCTGTACATAAGCGCGAGAGACGAAGGTGACTGATGACAACAATCATGGCTTTTACATCTACGAGTCGTTTGCTCAAGTTTGACGTCCCTTAATATATATATTTAAGGGTAACTCGTAAAGAGACCACGGCTATTCGCCAGTCCAAAATTAGGGCTGGTTTTGTGAGCTCGGACCCCACAACCACATGATCAAATCAGGAATCAAACCCCGCGTCACGCTTACTGTTAGTCTTACTCTCTACCGACCTGATCTATCAGGCCCCTCTTTTCTGCAATCCGCTGGATATCTGAAAGCCAGCGCCAAAGGTTTTCAAAAAACTGGTATACTTGCTATAGACCAACGAAACAAAAATATAGGTTATATAAATTGTTCAATTATCACAATATTAAATTCGATTAGACATCGGGTCCTCACCCGACCGAATATGGCAAGCTATTTTCTTGCTCTGTGTTGAACAAAAACACCGCTAACTATGAATTAATAATAGTTACATAATACTACTGTAACAGCCCTTGTTTGCTGTTGGGGACGAACTACCAGCGGGGAATTAGTTCGGTCAGTCTGATAAATCTCAGCTGAGTTCTACTGCTTTTCGTGGCTCTGATCTTTCTGGGAATGAATGGGACAGGAACGCCTACTTTTTTGCGCTGGTCTAAACTCAATACAATATCGGCTAAAGTATAATTGAAAAGGAATGGAAAAGATAGATAGATAGAGAAAGAGAGAGAGAGGGGGGGGGGGGCAAAGGTAAAGAGAGTGAGGAGAGAGAGAGAGAGAGAGAGAGAGGCAAAAAGGAAAGAGAGAGAGGCAAAAGGGATAGAGAGAGTGAGTGAGAGAGATAGAGAGAGACACAGACAGAGAGAGAGAGAGAGAGAGAGAGAGAGAGAGAGAGAGAGAGAGAGAGAGAGAGAGAGAGAGAGAGAGAGAGAGACAGAGACAGAGAGCGTGTTGCGAGAGTGATAGCAGAACCACAAGGGTCTAGTCGTATTAATAAACACATTTATTTATTACCTAAAGGAACTTATTCTATTTGATACTGCATTTCCGTATCAACACAAAAAAGACCTTTTGATCACCATCAAAGCTTGTGAAATTATTAGCTTTCCTGAAAGCACTTCAATAATTTAGACCCAGAGATTCATTCACGCAAAAAAAAAAAGTCTTTGAATCTTTGAAATATTGATGAGCGAGCTAGATCTATAACATTTAGATCTAGGACCGCATTGTATGTGTGGAAGTTCAGGACTGTTTTAGTAGCAGATGTTTGGCTCAGCCCAGCGGAGCCAGAACACGACTGGAGCTGGAGTACTTGCCACCAGAAATAGAGTCGGTCCGATCTGTTCGCCTGTCTCTCTTATTCTGTAGGTATGTCTATCAGCTTGCTTGTCTGCCTGTCTGTCTGTCTGACTGTCACTGTCTGTCTGTCTGTCTGTCTGTCTGTCTCTCTCTCTCTCTCTCTCTCTCTCTCTCTCAAATTATCACAGAGAACGACCTTTTTCTCATAGTATGAATGATTATGATTCTTGATCCTACATTCAGCCAGCTAGGAATATCCGCTATTTACACTCCCTCTACACGGTTAAAACTGTGCATTCAAGCGAACACCACGCCAACTTTGTTTAAAATACTCATGTGATTGCTTATTCCATGACAGAGCAAAGGTAGAGAGGCGAATTTGGAAGTAAACAACACCCGAAAAAAAAAAAAAAAACAAAAACAAAAAACTTCAGTACATGAACCCGATGATAAGATATAACCATTTTATCCCCGCACTTGCCGGCTCTCAAATCTCAACTTGAGGCCCCACTCTATCAGGCTTTATTCATCGGAACAAGATGGCGCGAGTGTTTAACCAAACAAGCAATACAATGGGCAGAACCAGCCCATGAAGTACATGTAGTCAGTTCATTGTTCTGTGTCCCAGGCACGGGGGGGGGCGCATTTTGTCGACACTTGCGAGGTGGGCGATGCCCGCACGTCTCGGCCTTTAAGCAGTTAACCGCTCCCGGCAACGACGAAGATCGATCAGAATTGACGGTATTCCAGCCGTAGGTCATGTTACACCAGTATTTCCTCCTACGGACGGCTACTTACAGAAGCAAGGAAGGCTTGCGGCCTTCATTTTGTTAAAAGGGTTTGTCTTTCTCCTTTTTTTTTTTTTTTGATTTGTCAGTTGGATCACATTTCCTTTTTTTTTTTTGTTTTGTCCTTTTCCTAGTTTGGCTAATTGGTTCGATAGTTGACTATGTATGTACACACTTTGGGAGCTCACACGAACTTTGACTATCTATCGAAAGACGCTTTTGACAGAATTCACTCGCGGGACACACTGAAAGCGCATTTCTTATCAATTCCCGTAGATGTAAAAAAAAAAAAGCATCAGAAGCTGGATGTTAACTGGTTTCATGACGTCTCCAGTAGTGTCCGGTATTCAAAAAGAAAAAAAAAAAGAGTCGAACGAGCTCTTAACATGATTGCGATGAATCCGACCGCCAAGAGATAACGATTCTCACCTGCATTAGGCCCTTATTCTGTCTAGATCTACCGCTGTTGAAATACAGACCCATTGCTAGCTTTCGCTATCAGTCGTATTACTATTTTTTTTTCTTCTGAGAAGCAGAGTAGAGAACCAAGTCAGCAGCTCATAATGGCTATGTCAACAGGCATGGTCTCGCCCCTCTCTGTGGAATACGAAACCTAACCATTACATGGTACTGCCAAGACCTGCGGGGCCTAAAGACTATTTGACCATTGGACCGTCAATCGATCCGCTGACCTACACCACTGGGCATCGATTCACTAAGCAAACGGATGAGCATAAAAATATGTTTTTGAAAAAAAGGTGCAAATGTTAGAGGGCGGAGCCACGGGTGCACCTCGGCATCAAAGAAATATACGAGAAAACAAATCGATATAGCGTGTGAGTGAGATTGTTTGTGTGTGTGTGTGTGTGTGTGAGAGAGAGAGAGTGTGTGTGTGTGTGTGTGAGAGAGAGAGAGAGAGAGAGAGAGAGAGAGAGAGAGAGAGAGAGAGAGAGAGAGAGAGAGAGAGAGAGAGAGATGGTCTAATGGTGATCTTTACTTCATGACATCGGGAGGCATTATGAAAGAAAATACTTTTTTTCAACACAGCAATCACATCTGAGAAATGTCTTTGACATTTGTGAGATTTCGGATGCCAATGCAGTGATAGGTATGAACATCTATTTTGCAAAACCTCTCCCGTGATTAACCTTATTTTAAATCAGAAAGACAAAGATTTGAAAGTTAAAATGCAAAAAAAAAGATACTGCGAAAAAGAGACAAGAAAGCTATCTTGCTTCAGATTAATTTTAAAACAAAGAAATAAAAAAAGCCAACATGCATTGAAATCATGTTCGAAAATGCAACTTTGACGTAGCAGCATATAGAATCGCTAAAGATTACGCAGATCAACTCAGTCTGGAAAGAGGTCACCAATTTGATCGACTTTAATTTTTCTCCAACAGGAAACAAACTCTGGTCATATTTTATATAACTTGTATTTCAATTCGCTAACCCCGTTGTATCGTTAACACACATTGACTACACATAGTCCGGGAAAAAATGGAAACTCATCCTAGTCCGCTTATCTCACTGCAATAAAACTTATGATTTACCGTTTTTAATAAGGTCATACAAGTATCCTGACTCACGAAGAACAAAGTGAAAAAAAAACAAACCAAAAACGTGCAAGAATGGATGCTTCCATTTTATATCGCATTAAAATGGCACATCAGGCCATTGGAGGTGTACATTACAATTTGACACCAGGCAATAATATTTCCCGAAGGTATCAAAATGGCTTACACGTATATGATTTTTTTTTTTTTATTTTTATGATTATTTTTTATGAGTAGGTCGGTGACCTAAATGTCACTGTCCACAGTGTTTAATTTTGATCTCTCATTTCACAGTGGCTGTTATGTCCCGTTTTTTTTTTTTTTGTTTTTTGTTTTTTCGTTTCAGTGAATGAATAGCTAGCTGATTCCGCATAAAAAAAAAGGAAAAAAAAAGGAGAGAAAGAAAATGAAAAACAGAAGCGGTGATGTTGATGATTGTGGTGTTGGTACATTGAGCGGTGAAGAGGCAGAAGAAGAGCAAGAAAATAAAAAGAGGAACAAAGAGACTTCGCTCTCCCCCCCCCAAAAAAAAAAAAAAAAAAAAAAAAAAGGAAAAACAAACATAATTATTTGTCTTCACAGAATCTGTGATCAAACAAACTGCCAGAGGAATGTCTAAAGAAAACTGTCAGGTTTTAATCAGTACTTACCACCCTTTCTGCCTTTGGACAGGTGAACCGCCGGTCGCAGGTACTCCGGGTGACCTGTAAGATGCGGTAGGTACGAGTGTATACCAGGCACTTGAAGACTGCTCACCGAGCGATGGATATCCTCGAGCACAGCTGAGAAGTGGTGAAGGCTGCGGAGTGCACGCACATACAAAAAAAAAAAAAAAAGAAAAAAAGTGAGCGCCATCTCCTGAGTGATCGATGCTTAAGGTGAATGAAGAGTCGCATTGGAAACAAAAACAAATAAATTAACGGACAAGACGTTCATGCATCTCCTATTCCTTTTTTTTTCCAGTCAAATCACGTTTTTAAATGGGAGAAGCTTCCCTCTACAGGGCAATTGCGCGTTCGACCTATATAAAACGAGACTAACCAGAAAATTTAAAGAAAATCGCAACGTTGAAACATCGTTTTATCATGTTCAATTTCCAGGAATAAAACTCAACAGTCTTTCTAATTTGAGTCATACAAGATAAACAGCAAACTTATAAAAATGATGCACACCTGGTTTATCTGACTACTCAGTTATATTTTTCCTGAGGAGTAGTTAGGTTTGACATGAAAAATCACTTTCTAAACTTGTCAACTTCCACTCTCCGTCTTACCTTCCATTTACCTTAGAGGTACTTGGACCAAATATAAACGACGTAACAAAATGCTACTTAATGTTATTAGCACTGCTATTAAAATGTCAATTGAAGGAGGCAATAATCAGCATTCTTTAACGAAGGGCTATTTTGAAAAATGTGCATTTTTTTTTAATATCGTTTAAATCATGAATCACTATTCATACTAAGTTTGTTATATAGACGCCAAGACTTGCCACTCTTATTATTGCTTATAGGGGGCATACTCGGAGAAAAGGAAACTAGGCCTGCTACCAACTAGAACAAAACGTCGAGAGATAACATAGGACTGTACAAACGTGACTTTATGGCTTTATCCGCGCGCCTCAGGGCTAAGTTTTTATTGCCTGCAATGATAAGATAGCAACTCTCATGCTCTTCTAGGAGAAATGAACAACTGGAGGTCAAAAGGGAATTATGGTCGAGTCCCCGTTTCCTCGGTCCCAAAATCTACCATAAAGTGAAACCTTTATCTCAGACCTCAAGCTCGATAGAAAACCTGTCCAAGGTGTCTGAGACTCGATTTTGGGCGGAGGCACAGCATCAAAGAGGAGGATGAGGAGCAGAAGCAAGTCTCTGTCGGGTTCAGAGGAATTAAAAAGATGAGACGCCTAAACACCCATCGACGGTATGGGGGAGTTAAATCTTCAAAATGTTTACAACCAACAAGGTTCCTAGAAGAGGAAGATGAAGAAGAAGGAGAGGAAGAGGAACAAGAAGAGGAACAAGAAAAAGAAGAAGAAGAAGAAGAAGAAGAAGAAGAAGAAGAAGAAGAAGAAGAAGAAGAAGAAGAAGAAGAAGAAGAAGAAGAAGAAGAAGAAGAAGAAGAAGAAGAAGAAGAAGAAGAAGGATTATGAGGAGAAACAAAAACAAGGAAAAGAAAGAAAAATATAAACATGAAAAAAAGAAGTTGTTAGTTTAATAAGCAGCAAGCAAAAGTTTTACTTCGATCATCTAAAAGCACAGTGCAAAACATTCTCAAGATAAAATTCACATATGGGCTCCTTTGTCGAGCTACAAATATATATAAAAAAAGTTAGCTATTATTTCATTTTGACCTTAGTTTTCGGAGAGACGAATAGGATCCATCGTCTACAACTGACGCATCAGGAGCTAAAAATTCGTTCCATGGTTAAGTAAAAATCTTCAATGCCTGTACTCGACATCTACCTTCTCGTGCCGTTGATGGTGCCGGCTGCGTCTCCAGCATCCACGTGGGCGGGCAATTTGCTTCCTGCAACTGGTTGAGGGCCTGGGCCCATCCTAGAGAGCAGAGCGTAGAGCTCATCTTCCCGTCGCTTGTTAAGGTTTTCCGCCTCCTGGAGCCGCCTTTGCAGATCTGACAGACGCTGCTCGAGCAGAGGGTCCTCGCTCTCCGTCACTGGGACTAGAGCAGAAAAAAATAAAGATAAAGTTTTTCATTTCACAACGGGCGAAATAAAGTAATACAAAGGGGGAAAAAAGGAGATATGAATAGACTTGTTCAAGTGCCTTCCAGAATCAAAAAAAAAAAAAAAAAAAAAAATCAAACAAAAAACAAAACCGCTAACAAAAATGAAATGAAATGAAGCTATACACTGTTATCAATGGTAATACACTGTTATCAAAGCGCAAACACTTAAACTTTAAAAAAAAAAAAACACCCAAGGAATCTGAAAATATGATTTAGTTACACGAGTCTCATGAAGCATAACCTCCATCGACTCCTGGAATGGATTGGGTTGATTTAATTTTAAAATAAATTGAATGAGTAACTTTTATGACAATGCAAATGAATTAAATTGTACGGGTACGTCAAATACATTGACAGCCATCTTCTTTGGTTGAATAATTCAAAATCTCATATATGAAGCGGTTAAAACACATTATTCTCCAGTTTTATCTGCAGAATGTCATCTAGTATGAGAGAAAGAGACAGATACACGAAACAATAGAGATCGCGTACCCTGCTCATTCTGTGCCCGCGGCGAGGACAGCAGGAGCAGGAGTGTAGCGCAGACCACTAGCAGGAACCCAGCAGCAACAGTTTTCCGCCTGACGCGCATCAGAGCTACCGCTGGTGGTCCCCAACTTCACCCGGAAACAGGCACCGTTAAAAAAGGGGTGAGATCACAATGATTGCTTCCGGATGTTCTTCCTGAAATGAAAACGAGGGTGATGGTCAAATTCTGTTATTTCGTTAGAGCCATCATAGCGATAAACAAACAAGACACACGAATCCCCAGTTATCTGTGAATACAATTTGGGGCAAGATAGAACAAGTAATTAAGGAAAAGGAACATTTTCCAGATAATACAGTATCCATATACTTTTTGCAATATGCTTTTCTTTTCAGATCTCCAAATTCCGACGGAATTCCGTGATATCCTAAAAATATCCAGTGATCCATTTATCAAAATTTAAAAGAAAAAAATCGCGACTCCCAACTGAAGCATTAGTCAATATACAAAGCAATGCAGACAGAAAAATAAAAAAGTCATAAAGCAAAACACGAGTCAGAGCGGGTTATCTTGAATTTGTTCCGAAGTGATCTTATCCCTCTGTCGCTAAATCCCTTTATTTACTTTAGATCTCTAAAAGTAAGCTACGGTTAAGAGATTTGTTTCTTGAGAGCATAGAGTTACCTAGGATATGAAATCATAAGGACATGAAGTTTGTTTATCGGTCGATTGATGCAACCCGTCCACAACACGCAGATCTCAGGACTTTTTAAATACAACCCGTTTCAAAAAAGATGGCACACTTGAAATTTTCAATAAAACAGTAACTGTTAAACGTGTAGTAATACAATTTAGGCTCAACATAGAACAGTATATGTAGCAACTTGTGTGCAATTTTTGTAAACAAGGAACAAAAGCTCAACCAACAGCAAAGATTAAAAAAAAGTAGTGAAAATGAAATTGAACAGGATTAACGTCAAACTTGAAAAACGTGTTTTGAAACAATATAAATCAGGTGGCCGGTGGGGGCAACTGGAAAAAAAAACTGTGAAAAGAAAATGCAAAGATAGGCGAGTAAAAGCTGAAGAAATACAGTGAATAGATCTAGTTTTATTTACTCATTTAACAATTATTAGTTTTAGAATGGCATATGCTCAAAGTGCGTCCCATTGACGGCCAAGCACCTTTCAACTCTTTGGCGAAGTTTGCGATGACAGCCTTGCATGTTGCCATCGGAATGCCACGAACAGTTTCCTCAACTGCTTGTTTCAATTCTTCCAGATCAGCCGGCTTGCCACGATAGGAAACTGCTTTCAAATAACCCCACAAGGGATTCAGGTCCGGAGAATGAGGAGCCCATTCAACTGTAGTGCGTCTACTGATGATTCGGTCCTGGAGCTTTGATCTGAGCCACTGAAGGGTACAGTTCGCAGTGTGGGGAGTAGCCCCATCCTGCATGAACCATTGGGAGTCCACATCGACATGTTTTCTTTTCAGTTTGACGAAGAATTGCTTCAACACGCCCATGTAACGCTCTGCGTTGATTGTCGTTGTTTCGTTCTCGTCTTCGACAAACCAGATGGGGCCAATAATTCCTTGAGTACTGATAGCAGCCCAAGCAGTACATTTCTCCGCGTGAAGGGGCCGTTCGAGAACATACTCAGGTGGAGATCTCCCCCAGTAAAATGCACTTTGTGAGGAAACATGTCCAGACAAATAAAAATGGGCTTCGTCCGTGAACCACACATTGTCAAGAAAGTCAGGCTCACAACGAAGACGTTCACGGAACCACTGGCACATGAGCACCCTCTGCCCCTTGTCCTGATCGTTCAACCGCTGCTTGACTTGCAGTGAGAACGATTGCATCTGCAGATTGGAATGCAAAATTCTGTGCACACTGCTCCTAGACAGGCTAAGTTCCTGACTTCTCCGTCTTATTGATTTCTCGTGATCCGCCTGGACGGACTGGAAGACAATAGCGGCATTTTCCGGCGTTGTCTTCGTTTTCGGGCGACCGGAGTTAGTTGCCTGTCCCGCTCGCTTTCGGTGCTGCCAAACATTTCAAACTTGTTTGACCACCTAAAGATAGAATTTTTGGCTGGACATCTACGCAAGTTGAAGTAGTGTCGAAACTTTTGTTGTGTCTGCAGTATGCTGCCTGTCTTAGTGTAGAGACGGACACAAAAGGCCTTCTCTACGTCTGTCCATGGTGCCATGGCAAATGAAGAGTGTCTTGGACTATGCAATTGATTTCTTTATAAATTAAGTTGTTGCCATGTGACGTCGTATAGAAAAAAAGGCTTTCAATAGTGCTCAGTAGGGCTTTGGGAGGAAAACGCAAGCGCGGGAAAGAAAGGGTGACGCACCGTAACTTTGCAAAAAAATACTTCCTTTGCACTTCGAAGCGCCATTTCAATGTGTCTCAATCATTTTCTCTAAAATTTTGCACATGCCTGTCAAATAAGCGGAAGTTACTTGTGTGCAAATCTCAACTTCTTTTCTCTGTTGGTTTTGAAATAATCACAAAAATAGAGGGTGCCACTATCAGGCAAGACGGAACTTACCATCTTACGATATGATGCCGTAAACTCGTTTACTGATGGTGTGTGACTCGAACCCCCCAAGGGTCTTTGTGGATATGAGGGAGAGGAGGGCGCTCTAACCAAACAGCCACTGGCGCTTCCGATACTGAAACTACACAGCAATAAATTTAGCAGACCCGCAAGACAACAAGCTATCCTTTTTAGTTAGCCATGGTTAGATTGCAAGGCTTCTTACACTTTCTTTCCGCTTTGGATTTTTTTTTAATCCATTAAAGATGTTTCCCTATAATGTCGTACGTATTACCCTTGCCCCGCTCTCAGTACTCATAGTAACATTTCCTGGGTCTCTCGAAATCGTAACAAAGTTAGAAAATACAATGCGATTCTTTCGATTCACAACTTGCAGATTAATAGCAAAACGCAATTCTTTTTACTATAACTTTTTACGCGTCTCACACTGTGACTCCAGTGTGGATGTGTCTCATTCCCTTGCTTCAAAACACACAAGAGTGGTGACGTATACAATACCGCTATTCCAAATCAAAAGTTACTGATGCAAGTTCGAAAGATACGCCGTATGCCCTTATAAATGAAAATAAAAAAGCTTCCTTGAGTGCTGTATGTTTGAAAGCAAGGCTTATTTGCAGATTATCATTCTCATGACAAGCGCATTCCATGATTCTGTGCCATACACTGTTTAGTCTCATAGCTAGAGATGACTAATATTGGTGGCTGACATGTCAAACTTGCTTTTAAAACCTGTAAAATTTGATCATCGCATTCTGTCCCGACTTTATGCAGAAAAGTTACTTGATTGAAAAGCTAAAAAACTACCATATGCACCAAATAAAAGATGTGCATCTTTTTCCTTTTTTATATATATATCGATGAAAAAAAAATCGGGAAAGGAAGTGCCCCTCCCAAATGAGAGGCATTCAGAAAAACATTGGTCGAGATGCTAAGCTAACTGCGGGTTATGAAACTAAGATGGCAAAATAATCCTATTTAATGTGAAACTAATTTAACTCTTGTTTATATTTTAAACTGGAAAAAAAGGAACGATCCACACTGTGCACCAACACCGGAGCTTGCTAATAATTGAACCGAGCGAAGAGGCTAACGAAATCACGCACCAGTCAACACAAAAAGATTTAAACAGCTAAACAGGGCCTTGCACCAGACCTGGCCAGTGCGTTCATTTTTTGTTTTATTCAATCCAATTCCAATTTATTACGACCCAGATCGTGTAATCCATGCGTATCTCAGGGTGAAATGTAAAAAAAAAACAAATGTCAATTGGAAAGAAATAATTTGTTTACATGTTAAGTTTTTACACCATGAAAGTAAAGTTAGACAACTGAAGCTAATTTAAATCAAATATCGCATATTTCATACAAATACGTCCAAAATATAATTATCTTGCATATTGTGGCTGAAAACTAGGGTATGTGTGTGTAGACGTGCGCGTTTTCCAAAAAGCTCCCAAAGTATAGTTCCAAACAGTGAATAAGGCATTAAGAAAATAATCGCACCCTACTCATCTTAAGTGTGCTGAATAAATAAGGTTGAGACAATGTTCTAGTGCTTCAATTACAATAAAAAAGTGCATTACGTGGGAACTACTACTTTTTCGTTTTCATTTCGTTCATACAATCAAAGTACTGTAGTAATAAACTTAACCCATGAGGAAAAACACAAGAAACAACTGTCAGAGACATACAAAGGCTTCATCTTTTTCGCGACATCGCTAACACTTGAAATAATATTAGGGAAGAATGAAGTGCGCGCACATATTTTTCTTTTCCCTTAAATGCTGACCACTTCACACTGAAATAACTCACTAGGAAACTTTCTGTGAAAACAAGGATGCCGCCGAAAGTGGCCATTTAACAGGTTCATCTCATGATTTGTATGGAATGTACATGTCAGGTCTGAGTTACACAAAAGGTGGCTAAAACCACTCTCGATAGTCCAAAATGAGCTGAAAAGATCTGAGACCAATTTACAAAGGGCCAAACAGTCGAAACACTCCGCGAAAAATAGTGTCTTTGAATTAAAAAAAAACAATTTTTTAGGCTTATCAGATCACTTAAGCTATAACAAAGCATATTACATCATGCCCGTAACTCGCAGTGCGTTGTGTAAAGATCTCAATTTCATTTACCTTGTTACAATGACCCATAACCTAAGTTTATGATCGACCGAATGTTCCCAATATATTAAGTACAATGATATTTTGTTGCCACGGATTAGAATAGCAAACATTCATTTTGGAGTGTTTTAATAGCAGATGCTGCCGCAAATGAAATCTGTCGCAGTAACCACTTCTTATTTTTCCAATGTTGTATCAGTATTCCTTAGTTACGATCGAACCTTTTTTAAATGGCAATCTTGACTTTTAAATACGATAAAATATCAAACCGAGCGATGTTCCCAAGTCACATCCTTGTTGTTAAATGCAGAGAACCCGTGCCAGCTTTAATTGCATTAGTGCTCAGTCAAACCAGGCGAATGTGGCGAAGACTTAAAACTTTGCTTGCCTAAAGTAGAGTCGCCTTCTAGTAGACCTCGAACTTGCTTAATTTTACACTATTATACACCAACGCTGCCGAGCTTAGGCGAGACAGATAGTGTAGGGAATTCTAAAAAAGCCCAATCGAAACCTCGCGATAACTAGAGATAAGACTCTCAAAAATTGATGATCTTAAGTGACGGGATACATATATAGCAAAGGCATGAAGATAGAGCGGGAACCTTTTACTTATGTTTTTCCTTTTGATAACATTAAACGGCTGACATAGTTTTAAAAAAATGTGGAAGAATGGCGGAATTACTTTTTTTTTTTTTCATTGACTGCATCAGCGCTGGAGACGAAGCTTCACAGCTGTTTCAGAAACTGATTTTGCACTCAACTTGCTTTTAGAGCGCTTAGTCTCGAGAGGAATGGACACAGTTAGTTCATTATTCAAAGAGGTTTGAAAATTGCACCTAATCGTGATGTAAAGCTTATTTCGCTGAAATTTGAACAACAATTTGAATTTAAAGCTAGTCTAGAGGTTTTCGCATCCATCTCTGGGTTTGCACGTATATAAGATTAAAATGCAGATAAATGTGTTTTACGTGTCCTTACTCCCCTTCTCTCTTTTGCTAATGTAAGCCATCTTGTTTCTCCAAAAGTCCTGTTTTGGTTTTTTTTTTTTTTTACTCTGGTGCGCGTGGGGTATGGTTGAAAATATCAGTATAATTATGTGCAGCGATAATAGACCAGCTAAGGCTGGTAGATCGATATTCATTTTTCAGAAGAAAAAAAATCAGGCGGCCACTCTCTCGTTCAAAGTTTATTTTTGTGTCACTGGAAAGAAAATGGTAAGAGAGAGAGAGAGATAGAGAGAGAGAGAGAGAGAGAGAGAGAGAGAGAGAGAGAGAGAGAGAGAGAGAGAGAGAGAGAGAGAGAGAGAGAGAGAGAGAGAGAGAGAGAGAGAGAGAGAGAGAGAGAGAGAGAGAGAGAAGATAGGATAAGTTACTCTAATGGTGTCGATGAATCAAAACCTTTTTTTTTAGATTACGCCTACATATAAATATATATATATATATATATATATATATATATATATATATATATATATATATCTCGAGTTGGTCTAAAAAGTCTGATTTAACATAACTATATGATTTTTTTTTTACCTCATTGTTGCTTCTAAAGAGAGACCTTGCACTGTAAAATATAAACGAATAATGAGTCCATGGATAAATCAAACTATAAGTTGGTGATTCAGAATCATAAATGCAAAACCAATTATACTTTGACAATGAATGCGCCTTCAACAAGAACAACCCGCTCATTTATGCTTACAAACGGTGCCAAAGTTCTCCCCAAGTAAAGAGATGAATCAAACTATTCTCATACTAAACCCAGCCCAAACGGGTCGTGAAGAAAAGCTGCATTCCCTTGAGTATAAAGAGGCTTGGGCGCATTAAAATGCGATCGAGAATACTTTGATTCAAAAGAGCGCTTACTATTTATTTTGGTAATTCCTTTTCTGGAGGTTTTTCACTTTATTTCTGTCTCATGCAATTTCCATTTTTCAAGGACACTAACACAAAACTTATCTATCTGCAATCTATATTGATCTTTAGTGAGTTTTATTTGTCTGCCCCCCCTTTCTCTCTCTCTCTCTCTCACACACACACACACACACTCTCAGCTTCGATTTCCTGGAAAAAATAAATAAGTTTATATATTTCAAAAAGCAGTAAAAGTTAATAAGTTTCATGTTAAAAACTTAATTTGTGATTAGCTGGAATCAGATTAACAAAAAGAAGCTAATGAATGCTTTTTTTGTAAAGAGGCTCAAGCAAGTTGCGAGGTACTTCCTCTATTTTGTCGTTATAATTATCTCGATCATTTTAATGGACCTGCCGCTGGTCGAGTCTTTAGGACACTTTTAAAGATTTCCAAGCTTTGAATATTATAATGGGTATGTGCTCGAAATAATAACTAGGGTGACGAATTTTTAAATTCATTATCTCAAGCATATGAGTTCAAGAATATTTGTTAAAGAGTTCTAAAAATTACTTGCATTATTCTATAAAATATTTAGCTGAATTGGAACAGATAATATAATACGATCTATTGTTCGTCTCAAAAGGTACGAAATAATGGTGGAAAGGGTTATATTCAACAATAGTTTGTTATCTGCAGAGCTTCAAGTTTCTATGTTATCTCCTGAATTTTTTTTAATAAGTTGGTAGTTGAGAGGAGTAAAAAAAAATTAGCTATGGAGAGAGGGGTCTGTTCTTTTACTTAACCTTGGGGATCCTGCATCCAGAATTTGGGGCCAATTTAAATTAAGGTACAGTTGGGTTAAAATAAGATGTACGTTTTCCTTGAGGTTGGACGCGAGATTCCTCATAGCATATTAATTTATTCATCCCTTGTCATATCTCTGCTTCCTTCTTTTTAAAGTCTAAACGCTACTTGGTGTTGCTCTCACTATTCCTTGCTGAAAATCTGAATGCTACTGGAAGTCGCTTTCATTCTTCATTCCTTAAAGTCTGAACGCTGCTGGGAGTCGCTTTCATTCTTCATTCCTTAAAGTCTGAACGCTGCTGGGAGTCGCTTTCATTCTTCATTCCTTAAAGTCTGAACGCTGCTGGGAGTCGCTTTCATTCTTCATTCCTTAAAGTCTGAACGCTGCTGGGAGTCGCTTTCATTCTTCATTCCTTAAAGTCTGAACGCTGCTGGGAGTCGCTTTCATTCTTCATTCCTTAAAGCCTAAACGCTGCTGGGAGTCGCTTTCATTCTTCATTCCTTAAAGTCTGAACGCTGCTGGGAGTCGCTTTCATTCTTCATTCCTTAAAGTCTGAACGCTGCTGGGAGTTGCTTTCATAACTCCTTCCTAAGCTACTTCATAATTCCTTCTTTAAAGCCTAAACGTTACTAGACGTTGCTCACTCTGCTGGCTTGCAGTAAGCAGTTTTTCGCTATGAAGCCATTCGTCCAAAAGGCTTTGAGGTTCCTAACCATATCAGACGGAATTTCCCCATGATTTAATATTACTCAAGGTCCCAAACTACTAAGCTTTCCTTTCTCGGGGAAAGTTTACTTTGAGCCTTTCCAGAACCCACTGCGGTATTTTATTACTTATTTTGTCCGTGTTATCTCTTATCAAAGTTTTGCGGTAACCAGCCCCCGTTATGGACAACAGACTGGGCCCAGTCTTGTGTCCTCTGCCCACCGCACTAGGACCAGTAACTGCAAATACCAGCATTGCCGTTATCGCGGAGCCACGAAGACTCACTATAATAATATGATCTACTACACGAGCTGGGACAGATTATGTGGCATTACTTATTGATTTATGAGAAGTATGGTATGAAATCTGACATTTACGATGTTGTAACGCTATAAAGTTTTCAGCAGCAGCTTTGAGCAAACATATTGGTTAGTGGATTTGCTGTGAGTCACAACATAGATCAATCCATAAGCACATCATGTTCCAACAGGACTGAATGCAGTTATCGCTCCCTACACCCAAGCTTACTTCCGATCCTTGAATAATTACACGAATAGGATACCGGTCATAATTGAGACCGTTCTCTTGTTTCTCAAATACACATGCATATCTCGTCATGATCTCGGCCATGCCTAAAGCACTAATACATGTAATCCGAAATCGATTGATTTCATGGACAAAATGGTAGTGAGCATTTTACTGCCAGGCTTAAACTTTCTGATACTACAAGATGTAAGCAGAACTCATAGATGTTTTACAAAAGCAGCCATGGTAAGCGACAGCCAAGCTCGTTTGACAACTACAACGATTGTGGTTGTGTTTGAACGCAACCAGTTTTCACGTTGCGTCTCAGCTAATCACCCCTCCTTTTATGATAATATAAACTAAAGAGGACGATAGCCATGAAAGCTGAAGCTTCAAAGGTCTATTTTTAAAGACGGGAGGGACCTGTCCAGTAAGTGACCTATTTGGGCCGAGATCTATTGAACAGTTTTTCACAGCGATATCTATCATTTTTAATAAAAGCTTATTTTGTCTGTTACTGCTAAACAAGATAATGACAGATAATCAGTTAAGCGCCTCAGATAATAAACTAGGTCAAATAACAAAACGTATGGTGTTTCTTTGTCTTTCCTCGGGTTTATTTGTTTACCCCTAAACGCCCATCTTGGAAAAAAAAAAAACCACCACTATAAATTATTCTTCTTGAATATTCAAGAGTTTAAACCTGCGATAAAAGTGTCTTAAAAAACAAATCTTTGTATTATCATTAAAAAAAGGTCAAAAGTTATTGCGGAATGGCTGTAATTCACATGCAAGCCAGCATCTTACGTGCATTTTCTTTATAATCACCTGTTTATCCCCGAAGTCATACCTTAGACTGATATGGAATGTCGCCCGTGATTTTGATAGCAAGCTGTGGGATTAGTATCAAGGCATTTTCATTCTCATCGACTGCCAAGCAATGAGCGATAAATTAGGCTTCTGTGTTGTGTTAGGGGAATATATGCTTTATTTTATAGGTCGATGATTCGGGAATAACAATGATTCGGGAATAACAAAGAAAGTTTTTACAACGTAAGAAGGGTTAGCAGCACGCACAGGCTTTTCTCGTGTAGCCATCATAAACATATATTTACAGCATATGGCTTTTATGCGAAAACGCATTGCAATAAAATCAGAATAGAATAAAATGATTCTTTAAAAAGAAAAAAAAAAACGTCCGATGGTCTAATCCATGGAGTTCTAAAAGTTGACGATATTATAATATTATATATATATATATATGAACGTGAAAATTCCACATCTGAATTGACAAAACATTGAAAAATGTAGATATCTTTTTGATGGTCAGTAAAAAGAGTTTTTTTTTTTTATTTTAAATTTTTTTTATTCCTTTGTAAGTTTTATAAACCTTAATTCTAAAACCCCGCACCAGATATATAGCATGTTCAAACATTTTAAAATTAGGAATACCTGCATTGCAATGTGAAAATCCCAGTAGAATTATATTAGGGTGTAATATAACCTGAAGTAAAACTATGTTATGCTGTGCCCGCTTATAACTAACCTTTCTGCCTTGAGTCTCTATCATTAGCCCTTTATGTTTATTTTTTCGTTTTTCAAAGGCTCTCTGCACATCTCATTCCGCCTAAAAAGTTAACCTTTCAAAATCAAGAAACCGTTTTCCAACAGCCTGTCATTTTTTATTCCACAGCTAACACGTTTGTGATTCTCTAAATTGCATACCTGAACAAGCCACATAAATTTCCCTGCAGTTTGCCATGGACGCAATACGCGGCTGTGGATGAAGCGGATATAAATTCTGCATACGCCCTTTCATTGCTTTGCTAAACTTGTGGTATGGCGTGTCATAAAGGTGGTTCCCTTCTTCCAATGCATGTGATAATAAATCAATCCTCTTCTTTTCTGAATCACTGACTGTAATCTCAGTAATGGCCTGCCATGAGTTTAGAACGCTTACATCAAGCGCACAACTTAAAACAAGGAGTTATATGGATTTTTATCACCTTAGATTCTTCATTAACAGCACAGCTTGCTTTTCTAGCCTTTGAAAGACAGCGATAGACAGTTAACAAAAATTAGTGGCCATTTAAAAAAAAAAAAAAACAGATCGCCACATCTCTATTGTGCTCTGTTGCTTTCCTGCTCTCACCAAAAGCACATAAAGGACAGTTATATCTGCTGCCAGAATAAATCACACTCTCGTTAAACCTTCTCAGTCTGCCGAGGCTTAGGCCACAGTATCTTCACCGATCACTTTGACCTGTCTAACAGTAGGCAGAGTGACTAAGATTCACAGTCATATCAGTTCATCCATCTATCTATCATCAGCTGTAACATACTATAATGATGCCTAATATCATATAATTACATTTCTGAAATTGTATCACTATGACTTTGTACTATTTGCAACGAGACTTTGTAGATGTGTCTTTTCCCCATTGGCTGAAACGTGAACAAGCTGTGGCAGCTTGGTAAAACAACAGCAAAATACAACAGAACTTTGTGGAAATACACTGACTTTAATTCCTTATTAATTTCTTTAGCTCATAAGAATAATAAAGGGAAAGAAAGGGCAAAGGAACGTGCGGAAACCTTCGGACACGAAACTAAACTAAAATGCTAACACACACAAAGAAATAATAATTTATCAGCACGATTTGCATGAAATATACGGATAGGACAGTTGGGTGCGATTCAGAGTATCCAATCCAGAGCGCCAATTCATGACCTAGCTCAACATAACATGGCTTAAAATCGTATATAACGACACATACCTTTATATTCTTTCATCAAATGTTATATTCAAACAAGTTGGCTGACTTTCCTGACGCGGAAAACATCGCCTTTTGGCGAACAGACGAACGGGAAGGGAAGAGGAGATAGATCGGAAGATAGATAGTTGTTTGTGAAATAACTCAATAAAGACAGTGATTGGCAATAAAGGAAACTGGTATTTTTAAAACTATAGGGCCTATTTTGGTAGTTGTACATGCTTAGTCCATTTCGTTTAACATTCTTTTACGAGGTGATCAATTCAAACCCACATAGGGGTAGGCCTTGACCCGTTTTTGGATTGTGTGGCTGACGCATGAGACACCTGCATGTCCTTTCTTTCCCTGTCATTCTCCATTGTAGACTATTAAAATTATGCTTGTCCATTTTCGTGCAAAGTAGCACTGTCAGGTGGTCTTTTTCTTCTCTCGAAACTCCAATGTCGTGCGCCAAGCATCTTACACCACTACGTAGGCATAATTAAAAAAAAAACAAAAAACAAAACAAAAACAAAAACAAAACAAAAAAAAAGATAGATAAATAAGATGCAAGATAAGCACCACTGATATTAACTTGTATACTATCTTACAACATTACTTTCCTCAACACTGAATGCTAAAAAAGTATCATGTTCGACTTCAGACGACGCCTTAAAAAAAACCATCACCAAGATTTTTGGACGGACGATCACAAAGCATATTAATTGTCTCCCCCTTCTTTCCCCCCTAACCTTACAAGAGAGTCACGGTTCAATACTTCGGCTACCAATTTTCGAATAGGTGTTTTCCACGGTCGAGTTCGTAATTCTGTAATGCACGAATGGTGCACCGCATTTCAGGACTTAATATTAATTGAATAATTCCGGGGTAAAAAAGAATAACATCAGCCATGCTCTGATAGTTATAATTTAAAATGAGCTAAAAATGTGGTGACTGGTGGGAAAAAAGGAGAGTAATGTAGGTTAGAAAAGGCTTATTTTACACAGCAGTAACAGCAGCAGCAGCTGCGACAACGATCCGCAGATAACACTAATCTAATAACATCACCAAAGATGATTCTAGTAATAGCTACCTCTATCACTATGTCTACATCAAAATGACACTGTTACTGAAACAAAGATAACAACGATGACTACGAAAAAAAACCTCTTTTTTCTAATTTTTTTTTTTTAATGCTGGAGCGTCAGCACTGCTGCTGCTGCTGCTGCTACTGCTACTGCTACTACTACTACTACTACTACTACTACTACTACTACTACTACTACTACTACTACTACTACTACTACTACTACTACTACTACTTATTAACAGCTACATAATAGTGAATGAAACTGAGTAACTGCAATCGCGAGCGATACAAAGGAAAAACGCTACACAGTGGCCTTTTTACCCCATGGTAACTGGGAAATACGTTCATCTACTCGGGGAAGCTTTGTTGTTCACCAAGTGTAGGAACTCCATTCTGCCTTAGTCAAATTTCCACAATGACTGCTCGAGCCGTTAACATCGAGCTGGATACTTGGGCCTCCATGACCCAATAAATGTTTATGTTAAGGCCTAGAACACCTTTTGTTCCGCCTATAGGTGAAACCTTAGCCTCGCGCGACGTGTAATAGAGATCAAAAAAGGCATTTTATAATGCCACCAGTGGACAGCTGATAGCTCCACAGAGACGCCACATTGCCTTATGCGTGGCTGTTGAACATAAAGACTGAGGCAAAAAAGTTGTAAGGGTGTTCGTGACATGCACACAATCTTCGCAATGAAAAAAAAATTAAAAAAAAAAAAAAATGACCCTTTTTTCACTCAGTGGTTTTTAAGAGGTTTTACACGGGAAAAGTTCGATTGGCATTGTTCAAATTGGTGTATATGTCATTGACCAATTATATATTCTAAGCGTGCTTTTTAAACGGATCCATCGCGATTTATTACATTATCTAAGAATGCGTGGTATCCCTTCCCGCCCCCCCCCCCCCCACTCTCTCTCTCTCTCTCTCTCTCTCTCTCTCTCTCTCTCTCTCTCTCTCTCTCTCTCTCTCTCTCTCTCTTTATATATATATATATATATATATATATTTGTTTCCTTTTGAAAATTGACCCTTTGAGTTTAATCTAATTCGATGAAAACTAGTTTTTGATGCAAAGTATCAACAATGCAAATAAATATAGTATTTTTTATATTTATGTCGTCCGTACTTCGCACGGACGACATAAATATTAAAAATTAAACACCTAAAGAATGAGGCTCATCGGCGAAAATGCAGAAAGAATGTTAAAAAAAAAAAGTTCCATTGCGTTCGGCTTTAAAAAAAAAGGTTTTGAAAATTAAAGGGTTTGACATTCATTCGCAAAGACGAAAAAAAAATTCTATTGGGTTTCGGCAGCAAAAATTTATAATATCACGCAAACAGAAAAAAAAAGCACCAGAAAGATTGTTCTAAATCAAGAATGTGACCCCTTTTGTTTTTTTTTAAAACTAAGATGGAGAATGATAAGGAAAGAAAGGAAAGAAAAGGACATGCAGGTGTCTCATGCGTCAGCCAGACAATCCAAAAACGGATCAAGACATAATCTGGATTTAAATTGATCACCGCATAAAATATGTTGAACCAAAGCTTAAATCAAGGCATGTGCGAGAATGAGTGATAATTGATCATCTCATTTAAAACAATGTATGTTTGAAAAAAGCAAATTAGCTTTCGAATGTTGAACCCATAATCATTATCACCCTCTGAGAATGCGAAGCTGGAAGACTTTTTACATGGGAAGAGCGAAATCAAGAAGTTCGATCAGATTCGATATGCAATAAATATTCAGCGATTACCAATCGAATGGTATGTCTTAAGAATTTTATTGTGCCCATTTGACTTTCATGTCTATTTAATATAAATCAAACTCCATGCGCTATCATAATAGGTTTTCCCGTAGTGATGGCGCCTAGCTAGTTTCATTAAGAAGTGAGACTCGAGTTTACAATTGTATATGATTTTTATGAAAGCAATTTTATTCAATCTGCTACCACGTGTGAAATAAAATAAAGGAAGAAAGTAAAGATTATCTTAATTCATTATCGTTTTTAAACTTTAAGATGTGATTTTTAAAATAATACTATTATTATTCACTCTATTTATTTATGCATTACAATCTTAACAAGGTAAACATTTATACTTGCTCTGTATAGAAACATGAATACGTCTAGCATTTACATATATATATGTTTTTATTTATTTATATTTACACCTGAATTTTCATTGTATGTATGTCTTTTTATGTTAATGGGAATATCAATTTTGAATTTCCCCAAGAGGCTGAATAAAGTAAATCTTATCTTATTTAAGGACACCATGAAGCCTGATAACAAAACTGAGCCTCATGCACAGAGGAAAACGTTGTTTTCCTAGTTCTCCTCATGCTCTGGAAAGAGCTCTGTATAAGATATAAGTAAATCTTATCTTATTTAAGGACACCATGAAGCCTGATAACAAAACTGAGCCTCATGCACAGAGGAAAACGTTGTTTTCCTAGTTCTCCTCATGCTCTGGTAAAGAGCTCTGTATAAGATATAAGTAAATCGTATCTTATTTAAGGACACCATAAAGCCTGATAACAAAACTGAGCCTCATGCACAGGGGAAAACGTTGTTTTGCTAGTTCTCCTCATGCTCTGGTAAAGAGCTCTGTATAAGATATAAGTAAATCGTATGAGGACCTTCTCGCACTCTTAGACTTTAATTTAAGTAGTGCACAGTCACCACTGAAGTCTCGGTACGCTAAAGGGAAGTAAAATAAGATGAGAAATCTAGCGATAGACCTAGATTTTCAGACTTGCGTTTGTGTGCACGTGCTCGATGTTCTGAGCTGGATCATGCGATGTAAGTTGCCTGCATGAGTTGAAAAGATTAAGGTTGATAAAAACGACTTGGGCTGCCTTTAGAAACAAACAACCCCCCCCCAAAAAAAAAAAAAAAAAAAAAATTATTAAGTAATTTTTGAAAAATATCCGAGGGTCATAAAGCCTTTTTTTTTTTTAAATCGTTTCGCTAATGAAAGTATTTGAGGACAAAACGTTCTTCCGAAGCCAACGAGCAGTGACCTAAGAGAAACAGTCGTCTAACAAGTAAAGAGAGATTAAAAAAAAAAAAAGACAGACGAAGATGAATGAACATAGTGAAAATGATATAGCCCTTATTTACAAAGAAGATGATCATCATAAACTATTTCACGAATTAATTTCTTTCGTCACAATGGAAGTTTCGTTTGAGTTCAAAAAAAAAAAAAAATCTTCTACATGATCCAATTTTTTTTTTTAATATTCCATTCAAACAAGCCACCTTCGTGCATCAGAGCAATATCGAGCCCTACGATTATTGACAAATACAAGTGAAGGACTAAGAGAAAGCGTGAACACAAAATACAAGGCAGAAAAGCAGAAAAGACACGCTCTAAAAAATCAAACCTGACGACTGAAATTCTCTTTAGGCTCCGGCTTCAGAATTATATAGATCTAGATACAACTGTTATCTACACGACTCAATATCAGCTTATGTAAACTATGAGCCTTAGTAATTAAGGCGAAACATCTCTCTCTCTCTCTCTCTCTCTCTCTCTCTCTCTCTCTCTCCCCCCCCCCAAAAAAAAAAATCTCTCTTTCTCGCTATTTAATTTCCTTGCACCCTTAAGGCCCGAACTATTATTTGGCTCAATATCCAATTGGCTGCAACTGAACTGAAGCCAGGACTCTGCGAACAGGGAGGAAAATAGATGAGAGATAAAAAGAGAGAGAGAGAGAGAGATAGACAGATAGAGAGAGGAGAGAGATAGATAGATAGATAGATAGAGAGAGAGAGAGAGAGAGAGAGAGAGAGAGAGAGAGAGAGAGAGAGAGAGAGTCATTTTCCCTGGTCTATCTTAGGTCAAGATTTTCCATTGCAAGTGATACGATAAGGAAATGGAAACTGATAGTGGGCGTCGATTGCAAGACCTAAAAACGGACGTTACCAACAATGAAAGATTACTTTGTTGTATTAAATCAGTCACAGAATCTGGGCGCCATTTCTTTAACCTATGCAAAAACAGATAATGAAAACATCTTTATGTTGCTCTGGGTTTTTTTTTTTTTCAATATAAAAGGATGAGGTACGCAGAACTGTTCAAAGATGGTAAGTGCGGAATCCGCTTTTAATACAACTTACTACGAGCAGCGTGTGAGAGAGAGAGAGAGAGAGAGAGAGAGAGAGAGAGAGAGAGAGAGAGAGAGAGAGAGAGAGAGACAGACAGACAGACAGACAGAGAGATAGAGAGAGAGATAGACAGACAGAGATAGAGAGACAGACAGACAGAGAGAGAGATAGAGAGAGAGAAAGACAGAGACAGAGAAACAGAGAGAGAGAGAGAGAGAGAGAGAGAGAGAGAGAGAGAGAGAGAGAGAGAGAGAGACAGACAGACAGACAGAGAAACAGAGAGAGATAGAGAGACAGACAGCGTCTTATGATTTTTAATACGTTTTATGCATGAAGACATGTCTTGTCTTCATTGCCAATTATTTTTTTCCCCTTTGGGGGGGGGGGGGGGGGGGGGGTGTGGGAAAAAAAAAACCCACACTAAAATTGTTTCATCAACAACGCTGTAAATAAACTCACCCAGAAGTCACAATTCATTCGAGGTTCCGGAGAGTAAATCCATCCTCTATCAAGGTAACATCAATACAGTCTCGATTATAAGCCACGAATCAAACTTCCACATGAAACGTGTAGAAACAGTTGAATGAATTTCTATATTTAACACCTGTTTTTCAAACCACAATAATCAGTTTCATCAAACGAAAAGACTATAATAGTGTTAGCGTTACAGACACACTGAAATGTAGGTCAAGATTTTAGCACGCTGATATTACCATGTAACTATGATATACTCTGATACTACTACAGTTGACAGTTGTGTTTTGTATCACTGTCACAGTGTAGTTCATATCAATGCTGGAGACTATCTCACACAGCTCGAAGCAAACGAGTGTGTCGCAACTCGAGCTGTGGCAAGACAATGTACAATGTTATGTAGAAAGAATGACGAGACTGACGAACTGACGGCCGCCGTGACGGGCCCACTTTGCTAGTGACTGAGAGGGGATAGCCCTGCCTGGTCCAGTACTGACTGTTCCCGCCGCATCGCGCGGTGATGGCTGGGGAGAGCAAGATGCGTCGTTAAAAGCAGGAGTAAGTCCATCTGCATTGAGACTAAAAATTATACTATTTTGAGTAGTAATAATAGTGATGGTATCGGCAGCGTTCGCAGGAGAATTGAATGTTTGTGGTGGTGGTGGTGGTAGTAGTGGTAGTAGTAGTGGTAGTAGTAGTAGTAGTAGTAGTAGTAGTAGTAGTAGTAGTAGTAGTAGTCGAGGTAGTAGTAGTCGAGGTAGTAGTAGTAGTAGTGGTGGTGGTGGTGGTGGTGGTGGTGGTGGTGGTGGTGGTGGTAGTGGTAGTGGTAGTGGTAGTAGTAGTAGTAGTAGTAGTAGTAGTAGTAGTAGTAGTAGTAGTAGTAGTAGTAGTAGTAGTAGTAGTAGTAGTAGTAGTAGTAGTAGTAGTAGTGAATTGAAGCAAAGGGAAGAAAATCAAGCTCTCAATAAAATTCACCAAAAGCATGAAGTTTTGGGCTTAACAAGAAAAAAGTCAATCCGCAGATCAGATTGGAAATATTTGGCAAGCACGTTGCATCTTTATGTGCTCGTTTTCTTCACTTATTATGTGGAAGTAAACTCACCGAAAAGTCACAATTCAACCGAGGTTCCGAAGAATAAATCCATCTTCTCTCAATATGGTCTCGATAACCCACGAATCAATTAAACTTTCAAAAGAAAAGTGCAGAAACGAATAAATGAATTTCTGTTTGGCACCTGTATCTCAAACCACAATAATCAGTTGAATCAAACGACAAAACAATAAATTGAGCCTTCTCTACGACTATAGGTTGAGGCGATCCAGTAGCGCGGCCTCGATCACTGTCTATCGCGCCTAGCAATACACCCAGGTGTCCATGCTCCAATGACAGGTAGGTACGTTGCCCGCGAGCCTACTGTCATTGTACTTCATTCATGGCATTCGGACTGTATGAGGAAATTTCTATATTGGGTGTTTCACGTTATGCTAGACACCTTAAATAATTTTTTTAAAAATATAGGGATTGGACGAGATGAGTGCAGTTGTTATTGTTTCAAAGACACCCTACTTTGCAACATTATATTTGATTATGTGTAAAGTTGTCAAAGATAAATTGACTACCTTTTGATCTACAGATGACCAAGACGGCCGCTGAATTTTAACACAAGAGGCCAAATGATTACCTATAATAAAAATCCACAAAGGCGCTCTATCACAAAAAAAAGTCGCAAATGGAACCATCCATCCCGAAATCTGTATAAACATCATAACTAAGACAGTGTCATGATAAGTCCTCTAATGGTCACCAACAAAACTGTATCATCATGTAACGAGGTCACAGCATTTAAATCCCACCCTTGCATAATAACAGCCACTCTTGGCCTAAGACGGCCAAAGATGTGTCTGGGAGATAAGACTAGAGGGTCGAGGACATCACGCCATCAGATTTATATTCATTGAATGTCATGGGTCACACGCACACTTCTACTTCGGACTGCCAAATAGTTCCCGTTCTTGTAACTGAATTATTTCGCCATTTCTCAAAACCTTCATTTTTCTGCGGGCTGTCCAAGCAAAATTTTTGTGGTAAAATCTTATACACTTTTATGGTCTACAAAAATCTTTCCACCAAAAAAAAAAAAAAAAAGAGATAAAGATGCCAAGTGAGATGAAAATAATTGCGGATCCTACATTTACTTAATCACATTTTTGGAAACCATACTTTTTCGCCGTTAGATTATGAGCAACTTTAGAATGAGCTCTTCAACTTTTTCAGGTAATGTCATCTGCTATTTTAAAATAAAAATATTTTCTCGTTAGTCACCTCAGAATATACCCGCCTTAAATTTATTTTTGCTCCATTGCCCTACCAGACACTTGATTTTTCCAACAATTTCTACTTCCCTGCTTCCGTGGACACCTTGCCGTGAGGGTCAAAGAAAATCATGTCCTACTGGATTCATATAAATCGCAGTGAAGATGATTAGTTTTACTAACAATCACAAAACTAAAATCTTGTACAATATGAACGAAAAATTCCAAGGAAAAACATGTATAATATAAAATACTGTGGGGGTAACGGTTCCCAACAAACAATGTATTTCTAAAATACTTTTGTGAACATCTATTGGTTTATTTCTAATGACGATAATTATGGGAGCAAGATGTGCAACGAAATAAGCGTTAGTGACCGTTTTGTGGAGTTAAATTTTAAACTACACCTCATTTATAATCTTCAATAAATGTAATTGTTTTTCTTCAAGGATACATATTTAAAAAAAAAAAAAGACATAAAAAACATACATACAAAGAGTGATAGTCTACAGTAAACAGTCGATTTTTTTCGAGAATCTTTTTCTCATTAGACCAATTTGCCATTCAGATTTGGTCTTTTAAATTGTTCGTTTACTTTGCTTGTTTTTTTTTTTTCACGGAGTTGGTAGAATGTTACTATAGTTTGTAAGCAAGGCGGGCTGTAAATTTCGGCCATTATAGTGAGATTATCAATTAAGTTATCTGGACTTTCATGCGCCCCTAGCGCGAGAACAAAATAATGTGAAAGCAGACAAGGTAACGTAGTTGTCACACAACTGATTGGTTGGAATAGAAAAAAGACCGACTGGCAGGCCAAATGGGGCTAAGATGCTCTCAAGTGACAAACACCATTAAACACTCAAAGCGTCCCTCAGCCTCTTGACAACAATTTTATTTCTTCTTTCGTAGCTCACTGTCCTAGGAAATAAAAAAAAAATAACAATCTAGATCTAGATGGGTCGATATGAAGTCATTTTCTTTAGCCCAATTTACCCTAAACCTAAAAGTTCATCGATTCTGTCATACTGTGACGGTCGACTAGGTAGGCCAGCGTAAGTTTACTTTGAGCTTCAAAATAGCATAAAAAATGACAATATTTTGTCCCTCAAGCTAGAAAGATACTCGGCGAGGCTCAAACTGTACAAGAAAAACAATTAAAATATTACCATTATATTAGTTTTCGAAAATACAAAAATAGAGGAGTATTTAGTTGATGGAATCACCGCCAAGAATTAAAAAAAAAAGTAACAGCAGCAATAACAACAATAATAATAGTAATAATAATAATAATAATAATAATAATAATAATAATAATAATAATAATAACAATAATGATAATAACTTTAAAAAATTGTGTTGATGATGATGACAATCAATATCAAATTGAAAGTAGCAGTAGCGGTAATAGTAGTAGTAGTAGTAGTAGTAGTAGTAGTTGTTGTTGTAGTAGCATCGTAAAAATAAATAAATAAGCAGATCAGCTCTAAAATTTGCAAAACAAAAAACAACACACGTAATATGTCGGCTTTACCCTTAAGGTGAAAGATAAGGAGTTAGAGAAAATTATGAAATATTCGTCAAAAGAGGGATGGTAGAAAGAATTGATGAAACGGCTGCCTGAATCAAGCATAGCCTCGTTCGTTTCCTCGTGATTGATTATTCATCTTTATTCCTTTCTTCACCTCTCGAAATTATTCTTCCCACCCCTAAGCACACACATACTCTCTCTCTCTCTGTGTGTGAATGTGATATCCCCTACGAAAGTGAAGAATTGCGTCAGATCATTTTACATTGGCTCTCGTCAGAACACAAACCCAAAGGAAAATCAAAAGACAAAGAAAATCAATGCGCCATTTATATCCGAAACCCTAATCTATTTCTAATTCTATCTACCTAAAAAAACAACAACAAACGTAAATTGCATTCCTGGTTTTTCTCTTGCTCGAGAGACCCCATTATATTTCGTTGTGTTTTATTTTCCCCCGTTCCACTCTGCACGACGATATTTTTCTCTTCCAATCCGTCCTTTTCTTTTTCCCAGTCTCCCTTTTCTTGAAAGCTCCACGTCCGCATTAATGGGATTAAAACACACTTGTGCCCCCGACCCCTCCCCCTTCAGGCTTCTTTATTAGCCTCCACGGTCCGCTCTTTTTAGAATGGATGGTGCAAAATCACGAGATTGAAAACAGAAATAAAAAAAAAGGACGAAGACATTAGGGAAGTAAACCGTTTGGCTAAAAGTTCACTTGGGTTTGATATTATTATATTATTGTTTGCGCTGTCAACTGCGCTGAAGAGTTTAAATAGAAATGAATAAAAGCTATTTCATCACGAAAAAGAGTATGCTATTGAAATCTATGTTACAGATGTACCTAAGATATATTTCGCACAGAAAAACTTTCGGGCCAAACCAACAGAAACGCCTTTGTGGAGGTAGGTGGATCATCAATCTGCAAAGATCAACACTGTACATGTTTGGCATCAGGATACCGCACTTGTTGGATCCCATTTTTTTTTTTTTTATTGCTATGAGGTGTCACGTATTTCTCTTTTTAAAACCTAATTCCCTTACAGAAATCTACATTCTATCAGGATCAATCAGCCAGCAAGTCTCAGTTGGTGCGAATTAAGTAAACAGAGATAGAGAGAAAAGTTGGAGAGGAACGAAAGGTGGCTGGATAAAATGTAGAGAAAGATAGATAGATCGATATATATATATATATATATATATATATATATATATATAGAGAGAGAGAGAGAGAGAGAGAGAGAGAGAGAGAGAGAGAGAGAGAGAGAGAGAGAGAGAGAGAGAGAGAGAGAGAGAGAGAGAGAGAGAGAGAGAGAGAGAGAAATGAAGACATGTAAAAACTCACCTTAATCAAAATACATGACATACAATCTACAAATCAATACTGCTATAAACAAAAACACCTATAATAATGAAAGGGCATCAAGCAATGTAATGTAATGACACAAGATGTTTTGTCTTCCCGTTTGTCTAGTTGCATGAATCAATACACAACCTGTACGATTGTTTCTGAATCTCTCTCTCTCTCTCTCTCTCTCTCTCTCTCTCTCTCTCTCTCTCTCTCTCTCTCTCTCTCTCTCTCTCTCTCTCTCTCTCTCTCTCTCTCTCTCTCTCTCTCTCTCTCTCTCAATCGTTTCATCTCTCAATCTGGTTTTCTCATCTTCGAGTTCTCTAACTGGTCGTTATAGTATCACAGTACTTACGAAACGTGCCTTTTTATCTCCCGTAATTGAAGAGGACTGTGAAAAGAGGCTCTTTATGGCATCATACGTTTCAGAGTCGATGGCTCTCTAGGGCAACTATTACAATCATAATTAATGTTTGCCAAAATGGTCTTTCACTTCAACGATGGATTTTATATCTTAAAACATCACGCTACTGGTCGAAACTCAAGGGAAGCGGATGCTTTCAATTTTACACCTGACATGACCATCTTCTCACATTAAGACAATTTAAGCCAATCAAATACCCTCATATATATATATTCAACATATTCATATACACAGTATTTCTTAAAACTCCTTCATACCCTCAGGGGAATATCGATCAGGATGAAGATAAAATTTCATGTTCAGAAAGTTTTTCTCATCATACGATGATAGCTAGCTCAGAGTTGAAATTAAAACGAGAATGAACCTATGACGATAGAATCTAATAATTATTTCAAATGCGAAAGAACAGTAAGGTAAAGTTTCGAAGGCTCCTCTTAGAAAATGTGAAGCCAGTGTTAAAAAAAGATTATTTAATTTAAAAAATCAACAAAAAAAAAAAACAATAACAAAAAAAACAAAGAAAAAACATTTCTGACCAACCTTACTCAAGGCGTTCGAGCCAACTCCAATAAAGGTTGTTTTTTTTAATTATTAAACTTTCGAAAAAAATGACTAATCTGGCACTGGGCAGTGTTTAAATACTTCAACATTCTACACTCACCCATTGAAGCTGTTAGAAATCACCTAATACAATTTAAATGAAAAGAAGAAATTTGTAAATGCGTAAGCTGAGGTAAGAACCTGCAAGCCTCCAATATTGATTCACATTACTATGACTGAGATCAACAACCTTGTTAGTCAATGAACATATATACACCTTTAAGAAAGCGCGGTAGAAATTATTTTTTTAACTTTTAAAATTGATTACCATTACGTATGCAATCAAATATGTGGCACTTAAATTGGAATCATGCTCGCTCACATTAAAAAGGGAGTTTTTTAATTGCAATTTTACAGAGGATCAAGAGTGTAAAGCACACCACAGCTGCCATACATTGTAAACTCGATGCTTCGGTTGAATAAACATTTTGTTTGCCAAAATACTTTAGCCCATTACAATGAATACTTGTAGCTCAAAATGAACCTTAGAAAATAGCAAAACCTGCACACAGCAACATGACGAAATGATTTAGGGCTTTATAGCTGAACTGTAAAAAATTATGATGGTATACCCGCAGCTTTGCAAACAAGTTAATTGTTTTGTTAACACACATAATAAAACCAAGCGCTAGAGTGTCTCTCCAAACTCTGGAAATAACCCGGCAATACCCGTATCTGTTTATCTGTCTATATCGACCTCGTCCCAGAGTCTCACAATGTATTTGACGGAGGATAAAAAGTATTTATAAGCAAACCAGAAGGTTACTTGTGTTATTCTATGAGTGGCAGCGATCTATCTACTACCAAAAAAAAAAAAAAAACCTGTAGCGTAGAGCCGTATAATGTGTGTGTGCCTCAGCAATTGGAAAAAAAATAAAATTTAATAAGCTTTTCTATCAATCGGGAGTTTCAAAAAACCAGCGAGTTAAAATGTTCTAACAGTTTCCCCGAGGCGGGCAACCAAGCTCACTCGACAAACTTGCATTTCCGTTGCCATGGAGACCATTAATTTAGTTTGTCTAGAAGAAGTAGTTTTTTTTTATTTTATACTTTTCGTATCTCTTTATTTTCTTTTGCATTATAATCGCTTCTCACAGGAGGGCGTTACAACAGGCTCTCTGATTGATCTATTTATTTCATAGCATCCATACGAATATGGAGAGGGGAAAAAGCGTAAAATTCACATCGCTTTCAACAATAATATTGTAAGTATATATAAATATAAATAAATGAGGAATTTAAAAGAAAAAAAAAACAAATAACAGAAGAAAGGTAATAGTGAGAAGAAAGACGCGTGGTGTTTCTTCCTTCTTAGTAGCTCTTAGTTACGTGGCTGCCAGCACAATCGTGACGAATCGTATCCATTATGTTATTTTCTTTATAAGATATTCAACGAAGGACACAAAAATGCATACAAATGAGAAATTCATTACAAGAAGTGTCAGGTTATAACTCTCTGAAATTGAGAGCAACATGTAGGGTGCAAAATGTTTTGTTTTGTTTAAAAAAAAAAAAAAAAAAAAGGATTCGCCTATTCTGATTGAGTATTCTGAAGCTGTACGATCGGTAGAATTCTAGATTATTCGTTTAAACGTAAAGTTGTAGTGTGCGTCTCGGACTGATTTTTTGCTCCCTATAGGACAGCATTTAGACATTTGTTGTTACTATTGGCGATATTTTCAAAAGGCTTACATAGAGACGCTATTCCTAAAATAAATAAATAAATTTAGGTCGTCGCTATGTTTGGAACCACGGCAGATTGCTTACAATGACCTCTGGCATCACGAAAGAAGTATAAGCATAAATATTTCGGAACTTACCAATGCTCCCCGGCTCATGCCAAAAGGCCTTCGAAAAACATTGGCTTACGATTGACGAATCCATTGAGGAGATAATTTGAATGATCTAAACAAACAGATCACCGAGTTCAACAGTTGAAACTTCATTCTAGGGCGTTGAATTCTAATTTGATTTCGATTCAAAAACTAGTCTTTAGTATCAGTGATGCTAAATACTTCCTCCCAATCTATTTAAAAAAAAAAAAGAAAAGCAAAAACAAAAAAAAAGTAAAATAAAATCAAATTAATCAAGGATTCGCTCACACAATCATGGTCTACTTTTGAGGACATCCATAATGCACACAACACGTGAGGAAATTATTGAAAAATATATTTTAACAATAGAATTGCTCTCATAAGTCTTTTTAATTGTTTATATCCGATCTACAATACTTTCTGGTTCATATACTTCGTAAAGCCCAACCTTAATCTATCTCAGGAGCAAGCGCAAGTAGCAATCCCTGAACTTCATGACAATTTATTTGCGTCCATGCACGTCTGTCATTTAAAAAAAACAATATATATATATATATATATATATATATATATATATATATATATATTGCTTTGCGCACGCCCAAGCAGTTAACTTATTTGCCACCGCCCATACTCAGAGCCCGCTAAGCCAGAGAGCAAACAGGATCCAAGCGAGTTTTGTGTATGCAGAAGAACGTCATTGTAAAGAGTCTGTATTTTGTAAAACATGCCACTCAATGATTTTGTTACACAATTGCTGCATTGCTTTGTAGACAGCTTGATACCTCCGTAACAGTCTACTGCATAAAACATAATTTTAGAGCAATGATTCCAACGCATGTTCTTCACATGTATGTGTGTAGGTAGCAATGACAAAAGAAAGGATTTGACGTCTTCCTTAAGCTTTGTTAAATGTTTCAGTTCTAATACTCATAGTTACAAGGAATATGTAATATTGTTTCAATTCTATCAAACTGGAAAAAAAAAGGATGAAGGTACATTATCATGTATTTTGGCAAAATCATAAAAAAAATTTTCTGAGCCAAAAGCAATGCAGGTAACAAATTATTCTTAACAAAGGGTAAAAAAAATAGACTGCATGTTTTCTGGGAAATGTTGCAGTATGCTTTTTATTCAAACAAGAGGGTGAAGTAGGCCTACTTTTAATGCACCCAATAGCAGTGAGAATACACACTGAAATTAAATGGCAAACTTTTAAATTTTCAACAGTTCTAGACAAACTCAAATTCGTATGCATTCACTGATTCAGAGAGAGAGAGAGAGAGAGAGAGAGAGAGAGAGAGAGATGGAGGTGGGGAAGGAAGGAAGGGAGGGAGAAAGGGAGGGAGAGAGAGAGAGAGAAAGAGAGAGAGATAGAGGGAAAGGGAGAGACAGAGAGATTTGCTTCATGTTTGTGAAAAATTTGAAAGCTCTTTCATGCTAGATGCATAAATAGAACAGAAAATGGAAAACAAGATGATTTGGCCAACTTACCTTACAACAAGGTAAACTGAGGTTAACTAATATTCCAATCCTGTGTTCTTAACCCTCTCAATTGATATAAATGCCAGACTTTCTCCTCTTAAAAAAAATCTCTTGGCTTATAGGATTCCAAGGTTACAGAGAAAACATCTGAAATATAGAAAACTTTGTCAGTGAGTCTGCATTAGTTTCTGTAGCATTGTGAGATCTGATGCTAACTGGAACTTAAATTCAGGCTAGAGACCTGTGATTCATTAGATTTTTGAAGCCATTATAATGATTATTCTTCAAAACACAAAATATTTGAAAGAGCTTTAGTCGAAGAATGCACACATGAACAGCCTCATTCAGCCCTTATAATTGTGCTCCATTGCCATGACACCAGTAACAAAATTGGAGGGAATATTTTGAAATGGAATAAAGCAAATGTGGAAACACACTTTTCTTTATTATTTCCTTTTTTTTTTCATGGTAAAAATCTTTTAAAGAAAATTTTCACTAGAATAATCATTCTTTGTAATTTAAACAAACTTTCTACAAAAATATTGACTGGCACATTAGATCAAGCCCTGAAGATTATCAAGACTGTAATTGTAAAGACTTTTAAAAATTGAAAACAAATAATTAATTTAATATTTATGTCTCGGTTTCAAAACCTCAAAATATTAAAATGATTTTCATTTTAAAATATTTTACACTTTATTCTGAAAAATGATTTTTCTTTTAAGCCAGAAAGAATAAAAAAAAGAGAGATAGCAAGTATTGAAGAACAGTGAAGAAAAAGGAGAAAGAAAATCTAAAAGAAATGATTAATTATGATGATGCCTCACAGAAAAAAATTTGTTTCACTTGAAACATCAGAAAATCTTGTCCTTTTAAGCCTAGATATAGAATGATCTATGACTTGACAGGAGATATAAATTTCTCAAGTCTGTTGGCCCTACCTAGATCTAGTACCATTTTAGTTGTGATGATAATGAATTATAATTGTCCCTTAGCGAAGGAAACACGCAAAAACAACAAGAGTCTTAAATCAAATTTATAACAATTAGCCCATTTTTCAGCCTAGTCAAGTTTGTTTAATTGTTATGCTCAGCATTGCAAGACTGATAGAATCCAGCTGCTTACTTTGGAAAGGGAAAACATTTGTTAGTAACAACTAACTCTATTAATATTCATTCGTTGCTAGCCAATTAATACAACAGGTAAGATTCCTTGCAGTTCTTTGCACACCACACTGTTGCCAGGCTTTACTGACATGCTGACACAGAAGATCTAGAGACTGATGGTTAAGCCTTGTGTGCATGGTGTGTCTTAATAAAAAAAAGTCTATAGACCTGCAAGAAATCCTAGCTAAATGACACCCACAGCCAGCAATCTTGAGTCCATCCATGTCACTATACATGACATTAACAGAACCAGAAAAAAAAAGGTTAGAGGCCAAACAAAATGATTTTAAAAGATTTTAGAATTTTAAGAACTCAAAAGGAAAATTGGTTTCTTTAAAGACACTAAAACAATTAAAAAGAAAAAAAAAATGCGAACTGTTTAATATCTTCCATTTTACCATGGTCTGAAAACATTATAAAGAACTAATGCTAATGCATCTACGGATTTCATTCATTTTATTAATTTTTTAGAGGGAGGAAAGGGCCCTTTACACGAGTATATTTAATAAATGTATGACTCAATTGCAAGCAGCAAGAAAGAGTCAAAACTATCCTATTATTAATCTCTCTTACTTAATAGTTTTAAGACCACATCAAATGATTTATAGCCTCAGGAAAAATATCCCATGGGAGTTTGCTGATAATAAATTATAAATTGGATTTAATCAGCCACACATGAGTTTTTGATGGATAAAAAGATTTATTAATATGAAAATATCGCATTAATATTTAGAACTATAAATAGATTCTTAAGCATGTAAAGGGCATTAAAATGGTACGAATTGTTATAAAAATTTTGAAATTTTGTTTTTTAAGTAAATCTATTGATGTTTTCAAGGTGCTCCCAAATCATACGATACAATATCTCCGGTTGAATTATAATGTCAAACGGTGATACTCAATTTGGACACTAAAAAATAAAATAGCAACAAATCAAACAAGTTTAAAATGTTTTGATTTCAACAGTATCTTTTGGAAAGAAGCTTCTGGGGTATCTACTCTAGACCTATATCTACTCCTTTTAATGATACAAAAAAATTTCAGAAGATGAATTAGTATTACAGAATATTGTTTATTGATACACAATATCACATGCCCAACCATAGGTAATATCCTTTTTTTTTTTTTTTTTTTTTAAATTTTCAATTAATTTTTTAAAGACATTGTAGTTTTTAGAGGTACTGTATAGGAACTGTTCATTTGGGTCGATCCTTTGAAGTTTAAAAAATAAGGGTATCTAACTTTTGTGCTTTCCAATATATTTTTTTCATTTCATTGTAACCAAATGTTGGTACGCTTCTGAAAAATATTTTGTTCATTACAAACAAAGTGTCTTTTCATTCAGAACTTGGTATGGAACTTCAGTGTTAATATTTTTCATTATTTTTTAATTCTGTTAATTTTGTTCCGCAGGTCCAGGAAATGGTGGCGTCGTATTTTTACCTATCTAACAATGGTGAGCGGCCACAATGCATATGTTGTAGGCAAGGATTCCAACTACGAGTTCACGAAAAAGAACGGGCCCAACTTCAGGGCCTTCTCTGAGGACCTGGCAGGCGAGCTTACATTTGGCGTCAAAGCTAATCATGACCCACCCCTCAACCATGCACCTCAACCAGGAAAAGAGCACCATCGATTGGTCAAAAGGAGAGATGGCCTCTCTAAAGTGTGCATCGAGTGCAAGGCCAAAGGCATCAAGCAGAAAGTGATAGTTTATAACTGTATTATCTATGACTTGCCTATACATGTAAAGTGCCTGCAAGACTACCAACAAAGAATGCTGCGCATGTAATTCCCCAAGTCAAGTGTGTTGCAGATCATCCTTTTTTTTTTCTTCATCTAAATCATTGACTTTCATTTATTTACCATCCTTTCTAATGAGGCCACGGAGAAACTTCTCTGTGTTGGTCCCAAGTCCACCAATTCAGAGGAGAGAGGATGTGTTTGTTGTGCTTTACGCCCTTACTTATGAAAAGATATTTTAAAAAAAATTGTAGGATTTACAAGTCCTACCAGACATTTAAAAAAAAACACTGTGTGAGAGATGTTTACTTCATTGGATTTTAGCAGCTCATCTGTGAAGGGGTAAGTTGGCATAAAAAGTAATCGATGTTGTGTATAGTACTTTTTTTTTCATATATAGGCCTAATATTAATTTTCTATCAACCAAGATCTCTTTTCACCATCTATGAATGTCAAGTAACATTGTCAGTTATGACTTACATAACTACTTCTATGCTTTTTCTATCTTTTATGTACTCTTGTAAAAGGTTATAGTCTAGATGTTTTTTGTCCTGTGATTTTAATTTTTTACAGGTATTGGTTTTCATTTTTAGGTACATACACAAAACATATTTTCCCAATTTTCTTGGATTCAAATGATTTTAACTTGATTTTTATTTTTCATCAATTCTTTGTGTTTAGTAAATGAAAGTATACCCAAACTGGTTTGAGAGCCAGTTTTAGGGAAATGCGCTCGTTCCTATCAATGGTGTTGTGCCTCTTCAAAATTTCATAACTTTGGTTCTAATGGGAATATCTGCACAATTTTTTCATCATTGTAAAGCTTAGTAAATCTACTACATTTTTTCTTCTATACTTTGGCTCTCTAATGAGTCATAAAAAAGCTGTTGCCTTTCAAAATGAATGTTTACATTTTTTTGAAAAAAACGTAATTTTTTGCATGATGGTCATCATTTTATTTTTTCTTTTACTCAGTCTCTAATGCTTACTTCACAAAGGTTTTGGTATCATTGAAAAGGAAAATGAATGATCTTTCTTTCCCTCATTTACATTATAGCTCTATTTTTTATGGAAAATTCCTAAAACTTGAGTTAAAAATATATCTTTTGTTTTTTTCAACAACACAGATTTTTTTTCTTCCAACTTCTCTGATCTCTTTTTCAGTGGAATATTTGTTATTATTATAAAATCTTTAATGATTTGAATGTTGATTTTATTGGCTTTCAGAAAATACTAAGGTGTATGTGTCAAATGTGTTCCACTTTTTAGTTATTTTCAATTTTCAGTGGGTACCCTGTACAATTTTGGGCGGTCATTTTGGATTTTCCAATAGTCCTCAGTATTGAGGTAGCCATTTTCTCTCTGGGTCCCAGTGGTTATTGGGTTAAAGGATAAAAATATGTTTGAAACATTGCAAAACTTGATTCTTTTCTGTCACAATTTTAAATTCATGATTCATAGCAATACAAACTTTGAAAGGAAAATTTGATCCAACAATTAAATCAAGCTTTTAGCATGCCCCCAAGCCCTAGATTGATCTAAAAAGTTTGTGCCTCTGATTCATTAAATTCATCATTCAGTCAAATAGTCTATCTAAATCTAGATTTAGTTCTTGACTTTTCTAATTCAAGACTAACTTTGTCTCACATATTGGAATAGATTCGCATTAGATATATCAAGATCTGTAGTAAAATTATCAAGCACTGATATTGGGTGTTCTAGAACATGGTAAAAACTTTGAAAGCCAACATCTAGATCTAGAATCTTTTAATTTTCAATTTTATAGAGTATGGCAGATATCTAACTCTAAGATCTAGATATTAGTTCTATAAAATTAACGCTATAAATTAATTCAATATTAGATCCGCAGTATATAGATTAAAATTTAGAGAATAGATTTTTAATCTAGATCTAGGTCTATACTAATACTGTAGCTATAGGTCAAGGAGTCAGGCTGCTCACTTCTACGAACAATGACTCAAGATCCCTCATTCACTTCAAGGCTTCTCACAGCTTCTCAACTGTTTAGGGGATGCCTGGCGTAATCTATGTGGGTGAACGCAATTTAAAATCTAGAATCTTTATTCTTGACCCAGAAATGTAGTCTTAGATCTAGATCTAGATATTAGATCTAATCATGAACCTTGATCTTTATAAAGCATACCCACAATTTTTTTCTCTAATTTTAGCCCAAAAAATTAGACTAAACTTATAACCACAACATGCATAACTAACTCCAATTGAATTGTTGATATCCAATGCTCAAGAGGTTTTCTTCTGATGTAGTTTATCTGGATCTAAATTCTAGTGATAAGACGAATTATTGCGGTAGGCGGTTGTCTGGGCCTGGCCTTGTCTTCTGAGGAAAATAAGGTGATGAGAGTCAGAGTGAGTGGCAGTGAACTGAGTGAAGTCGATTTGCGGGCTGAAAAGGGATAACAACATCCAGAACAATGGATGTAAGTCAATAGGTTTTTTTTAAACATTATGTTGGTGCTTATTTACTATTTAAAAAAAATAGAGGAAACGTGCTCATTCGAAAATGTTTGACATTTAAACATAATTTTTTTCCACATACCAGTTAGAGTATAAGTTGAAAGATTGATTAACTTATGGAATAAATGTGTGTGCTTTTCTCCCTTTTTAAAAAGTCCAATCTGGTATTTTTAGTCAGTTTTCACACCAGTGTTTTTTCCATAGTGCAAGGGAGGTTAATATTAACATATTTTACCCGTAAACTTTTCAGAGTAGCAACCCGTGCATGCGAAACTTGTCTCCTCAAAGCAGTGATTTATTACATAGAACTATGATAGATCACTGCCTCGAAGAGACTAATATTATTATGTTTATAGAAATAATGATGACTTTTAGCCGATTGCTCATGGCTTGAAAGGGAAGAGAGAGAGAGAGAGAGAGAGAGAGAGAGAGAGAGAGAGAGAGAGAGAGAGAGAGAGAGAGAGAGAGAGAGAGAGAGAGAGAGAGAGAGAGAGAGAGAGAGAGAGAGAGAGAGAGAGAGAGAGAGAGAGACAGACAGACAGACAGACAGACAGACAGACAGACAGACAGACAGACAGAGACAGAGAGAGAAATCGCCACTGAGCTTATGTGTTATTTGTCAATCTTTTAACTGATTTTTCAATTAGTAGGCCTATGCTACAAATTACCCAGAATTTCTTGAAACAAAATTAGGTGATTGGTTGAGGAATTCTGGTGGATCCTTCAATTCATCTTTGTTTATCGTCTTTTCCAGCTTCTAAGTCCTCAGATCACGATTGTTGCGCAGCTAGGTTTGTAAAATATACAACCAATCAATCAGTCAACCATCAATCTCTCTATGTCAAAAAAAAAAAAAATCAATAGTTAAATAAAGCCTGTCACTGATGAGCTAATTCTATCCCCCTATTCAAGTTACGATCTAACCAATAAGTTCCTGTGTCATACACTACACTCGGCACACCTTATGTACGTTACAAAGACTTGGGGTTTTGTTTAGCCTTCAATTTCTTTCTTCTTGCCCTTCACATCTCTAAACATATAACTTTTAGACCCTGCCTGTGCGTCTAGATCAACTGTCCCTTGCGCATAAGGATATAGTTTATGAAAATGCAATACAAGGTGGGACATTTTTTGCGAAAGGCCATGGATTTTTATACCCAGTAGACCTACTAATTTTGTTATTGTTGTTGTTTTTTTCTAGTATTTTTTAATTTCCATAAGTCTTAGTTCTGTCTTTTGAACCAATAATTGAAATTTAATTTATCGCATTGGTTAATATTATCTCAACAACTGGAAAAAAAAAAGAAAACAAAACAAAAATAACACACACAATTAATAATACAAAAACTGTTTCATGCAACGACTGAAACTACCGGTAGGATCTATAGCCTGCTAGATTTAAATTAAAAGCTTCTGTCTAGATCTAGATCTAGTTGAATGAGAAAGACTTAGAATCTAACGAAATGTGCGCAAAGTCAGCAATGTCTCGTATAAAGGAAGCTCACGGTGATCTTTAATTTATATCTGTGTTTGGCACGAGTTTAATGGCATTTAACTCACAAACCAAATAGATTGCTGACACACTATATAGCATTTGACACCCATCGTGGGACAAAAAAGGGAAAAAAAAAAAGCTTAGGCATGACAACATCATGTTGACGACTTACTAGGCGCTTTCAACTTCCTTTCAACAGAAAGTATCGGATACTATTACTAGTCCAATAAGCGCAGCATCAAGTAAAACCCAATTGTCATTATTAGCTGGAAATAATTTATAAATATTATTATAACCTTGGCAATCATTGATACATTTCAAAATGTATCTAGATTCTAGATCTAGATCTATAACGAATTCTAGATATGCACAGTTTCAATATTGATGAGACGAATGCATTTGATGTTTTCCTTCATTGGAATCAAGTAGCGAGGTTCGCTCAAAGTTCTGCAAAACTTTGGTTAGCTTGTCGAAAGTAAATGGACATTTCACTTGATACGCTTGGTACATCAATTAAATTTTGCTCTGTCTAGATTTTTTAAGCTTACCGATCCAGATTTAAAGCAACACAAATTTTGAACATAATTGTGTACAATCCGTCAAGAGTTTATGTCTCTAATTAATTTTATTCGATCCAGTATGAAAAAGGAGATTTCTTGATCTATTGATCTAAAGCTTAAATTAATGATGGAACAAACTGTTGGTGAATCTAAATTTCTAACCTAAAGTTCACCCAGCGATATTACAATGTTAAGTTTTACTCATGAAATTAGCTAGTTCTATCCGACTTAACCAAGTTAACTTTGCCTGCATAGTTATAGCTTTAAAATATAGCAGAGCTTGTGCCCACACAGAGCCCAAAGATTAAATGATGTGAAGGATCCGACTTACAAATCACCTGTAAATTGTAAGTTGAGTAGAAACATATGCCTAGATCTAACGGTGGTGTTTTTTTTTAGCCATTACTGGTTGACGCACTATTTTTAAATAAAAGTATATTATACAATCATATTACACGTTAAAGAATGCATTGTTAAAATGTCGAAAGAACACTATAAGAACTAAAGATAACTAAAAGTACCACCGCTTATTTTATCCATCATAAAATGAACAGAATAATGCTCATTCAAGCAGTATAAAACATGAACGGTATGGAGTCCATGGACGGCAAAAAAGGTAAATTAAGTCCTTTATAATAAGACGTTCAAAGACCTCATTGCATGATATTACTGGTGATGAAAATCAACAAGACAACGCATACTAAACAGGGAAAGCTTACCATGCTAAGCAAGGTAGGCCTAACTGAAAAACTGAGAAGAGATATTCAAAGATTTTTAAAAAATCCCAACAAACAGTCTAAAGGTTATTATCTTCTCCGATATTCCTGGAATCGGACAAGGCGCACATAATATGACCCAAAGAACAAGCACCTCAACCTTGAATACATCAATGAAAAGCACCCACAGGTAAGATAAATTATAATAAGCTAAGGGCTCATTTGATGGCGGCATCCAAGAACCAAGCATAATACATGTATACATTAATTAACCCTCAAAGGATAAAGAAAAAAGACAGTCCATACCGTTAGAAGTATCACCACAGAGCAGAAGTAAAAGCAATAAGGGACGGTGTTAGACTCATAATCATAAAAATCACAAAAAGTGATACTTTCTAAGTTACCTAATCAGAGTTACATGACAGAGGAAGGGCAGGTCAAACTTTAAGCGATCAAGGCGAATTGCTGGTCTAACTCTGCATCAGATGTGCTATTGCTCTATAAGGGATCTTATCACACTCTGGTATATCTAGGAATGATCTACATTAGTCAATACTGTGGCTAAGAAGGGATCTTACCTAGTACCTATTCCGGCATGACGAGCCATGCTTACAAAGAGGCGGAGAACATAAAGACATACCTTTCAAAAGAAAAAAAAAACTTGCTATCGAAACACACTGAATTTAACTAAAATTTTACTCTAGCTCATACTTCAAGCTTCAGAAATGGACAACCCCCTATCTAGAGACGGCAGAACTTATCCCGTAGACTTGTCCTGATAACATTTTAACGAGGGGTATAACGAGTAGAATATGTTCAGAAGCAACAATACCTTATTCAAGTTGTTATCATGCCAACCTAGAGGACCTCCACCTACGGCTACCTCGATCAAAAATATAAGTTCGTCTGTTTTAGCGAGGGCAAAGGAAGACGAACATCGAAAAGAATTTCCTGGACTGATAATTTGATTATAACCTTGTTGTGAAGGAAATAATAATAATAATATTAAAAATAATAATAATAGTAGTAGTAGTAGTAGTAGTAGTAGTAGTAGTAGTAGTAGTAGTAGTAGTAGTAGTAGTAGTAGTAGTAGTAGTAGTAGTAGTAGTTGTTGTTGTTGTAGTAGTAGTAGTAGTACCAGCAGTAGTAATAGTGATAGTAGTAAATATAAAACTTAACCTCATGATATTATTAAGAAAATGAATAATACTAATACTAATAATGATATAAACAACAGTAACAGCAAAAACAATATCAATAGTGTACATCAATAACAGTATTTTACTGCTACTATTACCAGGATATTGGCTTTGATGATGATGATGACGATGATGATCATTGTGTGATAATGATAGCGATAAGCATGTCTGCGATGAAAATAATAATTATGGGGTTTTGACGATAAACAACCCTTAATTCGGCGGTATATTAGGTGAAAATTTATTGGATCTTCCGATAGGAAATTTAAACAGCGAAAAGAGGATTTATATGAGTCGCCACAATACACTTTGAAAGTTATACAAGTGATTGCCCTGACGGCTCTGAAAATAAGAGTAACAAATCGCATGAAGCCGCCTGTTACTAAATAATTGTGTTTTATAATGTATAAAGATGCTCACGGAAAATTTACCATCCATAAAATGTCCCTACCCTCAACACGAATTTATTGCATCTAAAACATGCAAAGATGATATTTTGTGAAAAGCTATTCAGTTGAAAATATTTTATCACCACATAATTTATAATGTACTATACTGGTGACAATGATTACTCATGTGTTTTTCAAATGATATTTTATCTCAGCTCCTCCACTTTTTCGTCATGAGTTTGAGAGAAGTGGCGACTAGAGAGTCACCTGTTGTGATGAGTTCAAGAAAATTGATAACTCAAGAACAATCTTTCGTGGATAGCCCAAGGTTAGCAACAACTGAAAACCTTCCAATCGTGCAAAATTCGAAGAACGTGGTATCTAAAAAGCCACCACCCGCACCAAGAAAATCACCTTGCGAAAAGAAGACAAACGCTCTAAAAATGACGCACTCCGACATACCCATGTCATCTAACCTCACCGAGGAGCGTCATCCGAGGTCAGTTTCGTCCCTCAAGAGTGCGTCCTCTGACTCACGGGACAAGAAGATCTCGTCGCCAGGGTCCGTCTCCTCCAGCGAGACAAACCTGCATTTGCTGACAAGTTCTACAGAACACCTCGGCAGATACGGTGATAACGTCTTAAATGCTCCCAAGTCATACTCAGAAACGAGTGGAGACAATCGAAGAAACACTAGAGATTTTAGTTCCCCAGAATTTGTTCATCCTGATGTGAATGAAAAATCCGTCCGTAAGGGAGAATTTGATTCAAAGGAAAGATATGAGTTGCAAAATTCAAAACACCAAAGCGTTACAGATTTAGACCAAAACCTTAACAAGCAAATTGAGACACTAAACAAAACCAAGGTGTTTGAGGAGGTAGCAGAGAATGCATTGGGAACCAATGATGTGAAAAGCTTCATTTATAGCGATGAGAGCGCTAAATATGACATTATCAAGTCTCCAACTAGGTACAAAAATGTTTCTACAAGTGAAAACAACAAAACGTTCAGAAAAGTGAACGGTAATTTACCCGACGTTCCCTGCGTACAAGAACATTCCAAACTCACGGATAATTCAACAACCAAGACGACCGAAGTAAGTTCCAACCAAATGACGTGTCCAGATGAAAAAGCTGTAAACAAGAAAGAACTAACCCAAGAGCAAAGTCGTCTGGAGACAAACAGATCTCTGACAATAAACGGAACATCTTCTGAATATTCTGAGAGCGATGTAGAACCCGTTGGTTCTAGCACCTCGATCGCAAATTTCAAAGGTGCAGATCTTCAAAATCCAAACGTCGTGAAATGTCTCGAAGGTCCACGTCTTACACCAGGTTATCAGGGTTCGGTATACGATTATTACTACAAAGACGAGATGACCTTCCCTTCAGTTCCAGAAATCCCTAAGTATGGCGGTGTTAGGCCTCTCAAGTTTCCACACCGCTGTTTAGGTCATAAATCCTCCAGGGTTAAAACGGCACAGCCACGCGTTTTGCGGCGTCCTCATCGAGGGATCATCTTTTTTCAACCGCATTCCTTTTTAAATGGAGATTCTAGTGCAACCATGGCCAATGAAGCCATGAAATGGCGCGCACGGTATAAAGATTGGGAGGATCGCGACGGTGACTTCTTCCCCTCATATCACAGGTTACAATCCTCCGCCGACTTGAACCGGCACATGAAAATGGTCATGCGATTTCACAACTGCCGAGAGTTACCGAAAATCGGAACTAATGAAGAAAGACGCGATCCGATTCAGCCGCGCCTTTTCTTCAACAGCCACGGATGGTAAAATAGTTTTTTTTATGGGGCCTTGTTCGTTGGTCTCTTTTCAGCCTCAAATATTTTAATGGCAAAGTGCTCATTTTATAATAAAAAAAAAATAAAAATAAAAAGTAAACCGTATATTCCTGTTACGCTTAAGCAGTGCTTCCATGTGTGAATAATGCGTAAACAACGTTTATATGGAAATTCAACTAAAGTTTATCCATGAACCCGTAGAGCATGGTACGTACTAGAACGATACAACCATCGTTCGAAGATCGAATAGGAATCACGCAGCTACATGGACACAGGAAGCTAGAAATTTCCGGCAATTTCCAAGAACTGCACATGTATGCTGTTTTTGTTTTAACACATCGTTAACAAAATTCCACGAAATTTCGTTCCAGATAATTTTCTGCATCAATTAATAGATCTCTGGTCAAGTGGAAGAACTGGTAGAATTGTCCTGAGTCCAGTTTTAATTCTTCCACAAGATGGTGGTACACACCAAACCTTTTCCTTTGTTGCAATATTTCATGTAACCATCATCAGATTCTGTGCTCTTTTCCTCAACCTCAGATAGTTATACATAACAATAGTATTGCGATGTCTTCTTTCCCATCTTCCTGTTTCCGCGTTTTGGACAAGCACGGAGCCATAACCAAACTGTGATTTGAGTGAAAAAAAAAAAAAGAACAAACTGACTAATCGCAAACATTAATATACACGCACATAAAATTATGAAAACGGGCAAAGCGCACTGCGCATTACGCAAATCGCGTTGCACTCTACGCATTAAGTACACATGAAAACGTTCCTTAAGCCACTAAGATTGTGTTCAAAGTGCTTAACAGAGGTTTTCTGATAGACCTTACTCGAAATACTGGTGAATATGATGTTTGACTGTTTATAACAGAGTCCTCATTCAAAACCTATGTCAGGTCAGGTAAATGCTTGTTTGGAACCTTCCCAAGGACTCAACGTCGCACTTGGCCCAGCAAGGATTCGAACGCTTGTTCTTTTTATCAACGAGATGACTGTATCTTTCCTTCTTCTTGTTCTTGTTCTTTGTTGAAGTTGCTATTGTTATTGTTGTTGTTTTCCTTCTTCTTCTTCTTCTTCTTCTTCTTCTTCTTCTTCTTCTTCTTCTTCTTCTTCTTCTTCTTCTTCTTCTTCTTCTTCTTCTTCTTCTTCTTCTTCTTCTTCTTCTTCTTCTTCTTCTTCTTCTTCTTCTTCTTCTTCTTCTAAATTCTATTATCAAGAAATCGCTCCTACTTCTGCTCCTCCAACTCCTTCTACTACTACTACTACTACTACTACTACTACTACTACTACTACTACTACTACTACTACTACTACTACTACTACTACTACTACTACTACTACTACTACTACTACTACTACTACTACTACTACTACTACTACTACTGCTGCTGCTGCTGCTGCTGCTATTACGACTATTATTCTACTATCACTTCTACTACTACTATTACTACTACTACTACTACTACTACTACTACTACTACTACTACTACTACTACTACTACTACTACTACTACTACTGCTGCTGCTGCTGCTGCTGCTGTTGCTACTACTATGATTTCTACTACTACTACTACTACTACTACTACTACTACTACTACTACTACTACTACTACTACTACTACTACTACTACTACTACTACTACTACTACTACAATAAATGCAGCAGTATTATGAAAGTATTACTTTTCTAGTAGCACCAAAATATCAGTATAACAAAGACTTCTTTGGTGAGCTCGGAAAGTAGATTAACTTTATAACTAACGAACAGTATAGAAAACACCATACCTAGATCTACAATAAAAGAAGCATTTTATTTGAATTTTCGATAAACGATGCCTTTTACAACGTCACCAGGTTTCCTCGCTCGACAACTGGAGTGATGCAGGTGAAATATCGTGACACAGTTGCTCAAATGAAGCGTCTATGGTATGACACATGGTACAGAGAGGTCAATTTTCGGAATGCCGTGAAAGAGCCAATGAGAAGGGTGAGTTCTTTTCATTCTTTTAAACTTGTTTGATGTTTTTGCATCATTTTTCTTCGTGCCCACAAAGCTTTGCCCATCTACTGCAGGATGTGTAGCCTTCCGCGTCGTCTTTCGCTTCCATCTGACTTGCGTCTTTTCCCCACTATATTCCTCTTAGTTGCGGGATGCCGTCCCAACACCTCCTTCTCTTCCTCTTGGTTTTTTCCCGCATTCTTCTATGATTCCTCGTCTCCATCTGTTTTTTTTTTATCTACTCTCGCTCTGTGTTATCTCATATCCTTTTTTTTTTTTTTTTTTTTTTTTGGGGGGGGGGGGGGGGGGGGGGTGCATCCTGCTTACTGCAAATTATGCTCTGAATACTTTTCAAGGGAATTCACCGTTTTAGCAGAGTACTCTGTGTTTTTCAGAGCTCGTGTGCCCAGTGCTGTAATTGTTTTAGACCCTTAGTTATATAAACGTGTTTAAAAACACTGCTTTCCAGGGTAAATCAAGATTAGAACAAGAGTGGAAGTATAGTGTGAAAATTTTAATTCCCTTCACACCAGCACAAATCCTTTTGAGCCATTGCATTTTGCCCACTGTTTGACGCGTTACGAAAAAAAAAAACAACTTTAACTTTCACTCTTTTATTTATTCCATAGTACATACTGACTCGTCTTTGGTATTGAATTAAAATGGTACATATTGTTGTTTTGAAACGTACGCAAAGATTTTTGTAAGCGATTTACAAAAGATATATTTGTGGTTTACCTAAGAGGACACTTTTTACTGCGGTCTACCTAATGTTGAATTAAGATTTATATATATATATATATATATATATATATATATATATATATATATATATATTTATATATGTGTGTGTGTGTGTGCGGACTCGTCTGACGCAATTTCTCGCAAAGTTAGTTACTTTCTCTCTACAAAAGTGACGGGCTAACCAATCGTGTCCTGGATATTTTATTAAAATTGGTTTAAAAAGCAATTACGTGTACAGGCTCTCTCCTTTTCCCCTTCAACTTTCAAATGAGTACAAAATACACCATATGTTCACACATAGACAAAACTTTTCTGACGATTGCCAGATGTAAGCGACCACTTCAATTTTTACAGACCAGAAATCCTTTTTCTTTTCTGTTTTTCTCAGAGACAGTTTGCGTATGATAGACCAGAGCAAACTAAACCAGTTTCACCTACAAGAGGGTACCCGAATCCAACTCCCGTTACGCCATACGGGGAAGAGCAATCCTTTCCGAACTCTAAAAGAGGTAGCGCTCTCGACTTTGACGATCGGTATGTTTTTACTGAAGACCCCAATGAAAACTTTATTTCTACTTCACTTTATTTCCATTTATATTTATTGCTTACGATAAAAAAATCTGATAATTAGAACTATGATAAGTGATGGCACTTGTTCACAATTTAAAAAAAAAAAAAAAAAAAAAAAACGCTCAAAATAACCAAAGCCTAATAAATGTTTCCCATTATTGCGATTGCCAAGATGTATCAAGTGGCAGCTTGATGTCTCTAGGATTAAGCTATTACCATACTGCAATCCTAGCAAACACATTTTTCAAAATACATTTAATCCTTAAGATGTATAAGTCGCAAGCTGTAATCTCTTGAAGAACGGAGGAGAGGGGAAAAGAGCGAGAGAGAGAGAGAGAGAGAGAGAGAGAGAGAGAGAGAGAGAGAGAGAGAGAGAGAGAGAGAGAGAGAGAGAGAGAGAGAGAGAGAGAGAGAGAGAGAGAGAGAGAGAGAGAGAGAGAGAGAGAGAGAGAGAGAGAGAGAGAGAGGGTGGATAAATATGTATGCTATTCATTTTTGTTTTATTTTAAACGTAACTTGCTACGTTTTCATTTCGCCTTGTTACGCCAAAATCAATGTGACTGCCTTTGGGATTTTAATGGGAATGTGGTGGATGCAAAATAATGAGTAAAATGATAAATAAAGCACAGTAAAAATGACATCAATTTGCTTCTTATGTTCATTAAATGTCGCGCGACAATACACATTCTTTCACATGTCTAAAATCACAGTACGATGCAATCTTTTTCTTTAACTATAAGTTTCAAACGTTTTCGCCCCTCCCGTTTTGTTTGTTATAAGCAATAATTGTAAGTTGGACTTGATAAACTTAATTCTTAAACACATTGCTACAGTTTTCATACTCTTAATGTGTCAAATTTGAATTAAGGCTCCTTCTTTCCTTGCTGTGCGCCTTGTTCTTCTTTCAGTGATGGCGGCTGCTATACAAGCCCAACTCGACCAGTCACAACTCCGCCCTCTGTACCGACTGAAGGGCTGGGAACAAGTAGTCAAGAGGCAAAGTCAGCCTCCGACAGCGTGAGTGTTGTTTTCGAATAAAAATTGTTCGGGGAAAACTCAAAGGATTTGTAAAACCAATCAGAGACTTCAAAAGAATATGAAATAAAAGAAAAGTAAAGAAGGATAATTTGCATATAGCGTGGAGTCTGGATACACACTTTAAAAAAAATGCAAGATATTTGTGATGAGGATATAACGTGAGTCACGATTCAATGAAAACCCCGATGTATCTAAAGTGCATTTAAATTTTTTTTTTAGATTCGAATTTTATATTTATAATCAATCGTGATAAAAGTTATTGTGATATTTGATGATAAAAGTCGATCGATATCACCATTGTGAACAAATATTATGAGAGAGAAAAGAGACAGATGGGTAGATAGATAGCTCGATAAATAGAAAGATGAATAGAAAGATAAATAGAAAGCTACATGTATAGATATATATGCAAATAGATAGACAGAAAAATAAATAGACAGATACATAGATATAAATATAGATAGATGAATAGATAAATATAATAAGAGATATAGGGAAAAGAAAGAACGAGAAAGAGAGAGCGGGAGAGAGAGAGAGAGAGAGAGAGAGAGAGAGAGAGAGAGAGAGAGAGAGAGAGAGAGAAGGAGAAAGAGAGAGAGGGGAGAGAGGTACAGACAGACAGAGAGTGAGTCTGACTGATTGATAGACAGACACATAAAAAAAGAATAAATGAGAGATCTCATTTTTAGAACAAAAAAAATCCATAAATAACTGTGCTAAGTAATTTTTCAAACTGAAGGTAAAAGTCGCATTAGTGTGTTGCAGCCTCCATGAAGATTCTTACACTATGTGAGGCGCATTCGAAATCTCAGAGATAATAATGTACTCTATTCTTAATCACGCGCTTTGCAGCATCGCTTTACGACAACATGTTTGTCCGAGTTAAAATAATCGCATAATAAATCAATCTTCTTGTGTCAGTAGAAAAGTGGTGAGGCTTTAGACTTAGGATCAGAAGGTCCTGGGATTCAAATCCTGACAAAAGCTTGATCCAATATTGTGTCTTTGGGGAATGCACCGTACAAAATCCCCCTCCCCCCCCCCCCCCCGCACCCCCTCTTTTTCCCCTCAATCCTCTGAAATGTGAATGAATGCTAGTTTTAGCCGTGGATAAAAGCCTACGTCAACAATGAACAAGTAATGTATTTTGCTTAACGCTTCTTAGTGCCGGGACAAGTTCTGACTCTTATGGGCATCCAAGAGACTTTTACTTTTTTTGGCCATCAAGTCCGGACAGTAACGATAATGTAACAGTGTAAAAAAATAAGTTAAGCTTGTTTTCTCCTATTACTTTTGCAATAGGAGCCGTTCTTAACCGAGCTCGTGACCAAAATGATAAAAGATAAAATGCTTGCTTTTAGAATAGCATAGCAAAACAATTGTAGCTTTCGAGCTCTATCTAATTTATTCTCGTGAGTTGTTAATTTGAAAATGGAGAGAAAGGAAGAAATAATCATAAAATGACTTCTATCTAGGGTCTCAATGCTAATTAGAATTTGTTGAAACTGTCTGATGGCGAGTGATCAACTCTTTCTTTCTGTCTCTCTCTCTCTCTCTCTCTCTCTCTCTCTCTCTCTCTCTCTCTCTCTCTCTCTCTCTCTCTCTGCCTGTCTGTCTGTCTCTCTTTCTTTCTCTCTCTTAATGATGTCCAAAATGAAGATGTATCCTTTATTCAGTAGAAAACAAAGGAAATATTATGTCATCAAAAGTCAGGATCTTGTTCACAAGCATCATTAATGAATTTCTTTTCACAATATTTTCTTCCGCCTCATGAATTTGCGGCCCAAAATCTGAAATTCGTCAATGAAAAATATTGATTTAATGTGGGAACTATTGAAGCAATCAATATTTCATTACCTTTTTTACATTATTCTCAGATAAGATCAATCTCCAAACAAAGTGCCGACTTTGAGAGTAGATCTTACTCACCCGCTGCCCACAGAATCCACTCGAAAGGAAACTCCACCTACTCCGACAGCGAAGTTAACGCACAAAGACGATCTGCGGATCTTTGTAGAGGCGTCCAAAAACAGCAGCGGCATCAGCAGCAACAAGAACAAGGCCGGCGAATTTCTTTGGAAATCGAAACAGGAATTCACCAGGGGCAAGCTGGTGACTCGATAAGACAGACCACTTTGCCAGAGATTGTCAAACGATGCTTGCCAATGGAGCAAAGTGATGCCTTGTTCACAGAGCTATCAAAGTTTTCAGGTGAGACTCCTGAGGTTGGCAACAATGACCGGGGTGAAAGACTTGTAGCAACAACGTTGCAACCAAATCCGGATAGCGGAGACAAAGGAGCTGGGCCAGGGCAAGTCTCTGTATGCGGATCCAAAGAGAACGTCAGTGGGATTTCCCAAAAGAAGAAAAACCCAGGCCGTTGTCAAGATAAAATGAAAGAGACCCATAAAGAAGTCGAGTCCTCTTTAAGTTGGGAAATCAAACATTTGGACTTCATGCTCAATCAGGCCAAGAAAGCTGCCGGAAAGAGAAATATTTGAGATTGACTGAAGTCCTGAACTGGTCAGTCATCGGGTGTCGTACACGATAGAAAACAACACCGAGCATTAAATTAATAAATGTGCGTTGTTTTTAATGTGTAATGATTGGTAGGGAGCAAAAGAAAAGATATACACATAAATTACGAGAACAATCTGAAAGAATTATAATCATGATGTTACCACAGCAGTAACAGTAGCAGCAGCACTACCACTAACACCTTCTCAACTAGAAATGGTGATTGCTTATCTGACCTAAAGTAATTGAAACTTTTCGAAGAACAAACATAGTTGCAACACAGCGCTCACTTCGAAGTATGCTTGGCCATGATAAAGGCAAGAGGGAGAAACACGAACAATGGAATCAGATATAATACAGCAGATATATCACGTTTTGCGTTCGCTACGTTGTTTGACTGCTTTCTTAATTTCTAAATACACAATCAGATGACACTTTATTTAGTATTTGTTGCTATCGGAACAATAAGTTTTGTAAAACAGAAGCCGATCGTATTCCTATTCATTTTTTTTTCTGTTGTTCTCGAAACAGCTAATAAACAGGATGAAGGTTTTCTCAGGTACTATAGAAAAAAAATCTCTTTTTTTCACTTTGATTGTAGATCTGAGAGATACCAGACTTACCTAACTATCCCCGCGTTACATCAAGCCGTAATAATAATTCTATGAATAAAGGGATTAAATTTTTTTAAAATAAATGCAAAACCAAATCCAGTTACGCGATAATTGCAGCATTTTTATTACTTTTTTATCAAACATGTTTAAATTTCTGTTCGCACGCAGGTATTATTTGAAACATGACTAAAATAATCAAGAAACATTTAATTTTAAGATTTACATCGCAAGTGAGGGATAATAAAAATATGATATGTTATGTAATGGTTTATATCAATATTACACACAGTACATAGAGGTGGTGATGTTGAAGTGAAAGGTGCCAAAGAAAAGATGATCTTTCAAATGAACACATCTTCCAAGGCACTGGGTGCAGAAAACAGGGGCTGGTTAATATGGGATGTAAGTAAGGGAATCATATAAGGCACCGCAAACAGATCTTAAAAGTACTTTAATCCTCTGTCAAATAATTTAGTTAAATATCAAGAAAGTTATGGAATGCAATGAGGCCGATAAAACAAGCCTTTATGGAATATTATAAAGTTTAAGAAAAAAAGCGTCAACAGGTTTTTGGTTTCCCCCACGACTTATCAGTAGTATAGTCTTGGGTACCCGCTGGAAATATTATGGGTTTAATCCTTGGTTGATTCATTCACCATGCTTTTCATATTTACAATCGATAATTTATTAAGTTTAACACATACCAGGGTTTATCCTTCTACATGTTTGTTTTATTTATTATAACATATTAGCATTCTAAAAGACTTTTCGAAAGGATTGATGAATTTCCGATCGCAGACTTTCAGTAATTTTGGTTAAGTTTGCTTTTCAAGTTGCAGATGATGTTGTGTCTTTACTATTGAATAAAAATATGATGTACAAAAACTTCTAGTGGGAATTTGATTTAATGGGCATTTCTTTTTTAAATCTATGGTTTTCTGAACACTAGGGTGTAGATGAAAGTTTAGAAAGCTATATCGGAGGCACAAATTGTAATATAGGATAGTTTGATCCTCTAAGAGACCAGATGTGGGTGACTGTATTTTAATTTCGGTCCGTTAAATCTAGATAACAATGCCAGTTTGGTTCATGTGTTATTTAACAGAATAGGAACGCGAGGTATTAACACGTACATTAATGTGAATATTTCGAGTCATCGAACCCCCTTTTCCTACACTTACAAATTTAGATACAAAAGTATTACAGCAATCACTTAAAAAAAGGACAAAAAGAAATGATAGGCAAAAGGAAAACAAACAAGACATATTGAATAAAATAGCCTTACTTCATCTTAAAGTATCCTTCAACGTGAACTCTATGGTTCCCGTTGAGTCCAAAGATTATCAGTCTTTCTTTCTTTAACTAGTTTAAGTCATAGAATCTTGTTTGCACGATCTGGTTTTTTTTTTTCGATTCAGAAATAAAATGAAAAATTTCCTTGTGATATTTTTAGAAAACATAAAAACACCCTGTTTTTTTCTTTGTATATAATATATTCACAATTATGTAAGTATTTCTCTACAAAATGGAGAAATAAAAGGTAGAGGTTGACAAACTTAATTGGGACTAAAAAACAAATGCTGCCTAACTCTTTCTGCCAGTACTTGACACCCGCTTTGTTTCATCGAAATCTCACAGCCTTAAAAGAAACCCATAACAAGCTACTGAGCAGAGAACAAGAATGGCTGTTATGGATCAAATCGAGATTAAAGTTTGACTAAATCGATCCAATACCTTATGAAAATATTTAAATTTAAAATTTGGTCTTGTAAATAGCTACAGATCTGCTATACCTATAACAGTATTAATTTTTGTATATCCGATCTAGCCGGCATTAATTCAATGTGTATAACTTGAATACGCATCATACTCATAGCCAATGATAAATAATTTTTCGTTAATCAATAGTGGAATCAGCATCCAAAAACCATCACATTAGGCGTTAAAAATGTCTCTCTGCATATATATATATATATATATATATATATATATATATATATATATATATATATATATATATAGAACTTAGAGGTCCGCGAAGCTTCTTTCGGTGGTGATTCTCCCGTGTGGTTAGAAAACAAAAAATCAGGAAGTCTAAAACTTATAACTGTTTGAATTCCCAGTATCGCCGCCAGAATCTACCATGTTTACAGATGTTGTGCTGGCCGCAGGATTATCTAAGCCCTCCAAACGAGTTGCGTTCTTGAAATCGCTGACATCAATACTGTCCATTTCTACGTCGACGGCGTACATGCCTGTCCTGTGCTCTTTCTTGGCTGGACCCCATTGAGGGTCAGGTTTCATGGCAGCGCGAATTCCCTAGGAGTTAAAAAAAAAGTACACTAAAGAAAAACAAACTACTACTACTACTACTACTACTACTACTACTACTACTACTACTACTACTACTACTACTACTACTACTACTACTACTACTACTACTACTACTACTACTACTACTACTACTACTACTACTACTATGTAACTGCTGCTGCTACTATTACTACTACTTCTACTACTACTACTACTACTACTTTTATTGTTGTTGTTGTTGTTGTTGTTATTATTATTATTATTATTATTATTATTATTATTATTATTATTATTAATTAATTAATATCACCATGATTTTCATACGTTTTGTCAGTTTCAGTTCTATTATAGAATTCTGAATCTCCACAGCAAGGGCTACCCTAAAGTAGCCTAAAATAACAAGCCCCAAGAACTCACCCCTAATTGAATAGCTTTAAGGATAGCAACCCCGATGATGGAGACAATAGGCAGGGCAACCATGAAAAAGCCCACTCCCTCTACCCACGGTTCAAACTGGTAATCAGCGTATTCGGTAGGCACGTACTCTGCGATTGACGCACCTAGCATAACCTGATCGAAATAGATAGAGATTAATTCATGATAAAAATTTATTAAAAAGGACGAAGAAAGGGACAGAGTAATTAGGCAGACCAGTATTATATACTTATGAGTTTAAACATGTAATTTTTATTGTGTATTTTGCTAAGTGTTTGCAGTTTTGTTGAGTACTATCCATTTTAGACCGCAGCCTGTCTTGTATGTAAAGTCTTGGAAGTGCATATAGCTATACAAGGGTTAAAAACGGGTCAGCACTCTGATCTAAGCTAAATTTTCATAACCTCTCGGTCTTTATAACTTTATTAAATTAATTACCGAAGGATGAATACTATGTACTAAATCTATTCGGCCTTGGTTCAAATTATTAATGCATTTAGGGTTAAAAATATGCATGGGAAGAGACAAGAATACAATATAAAAAAGGGTAAGGATAGACCTACGCTTATAAATCTTTATGATCTTTAAACAAAAACATGCAACTAACCAATATGGCTAAAGGTGTTATGACCAACCAGGTCGCCTTCCAGTAAATATTTGGCCTGAATCCCAGCATCAGCTCGATGTCATCACAGAATCTGGAGTTGCCTGGCTCAGTAGAGATATAAAAAAAGATTGAACCGCGCTAGACTTCCTTTAAATCATTTTCACAATACTAAAGAATTTGTATTGAATATCTGACCCAAACACCAATAGTGAGCAATGGAAATTAATCGTCATTCTGAAGTCGTGAAGGCAATTTCTAAACTAGCTTTACATTTTCGTTGATTACTGATTGAAAAGAAGCAAATTCTTTTCTTATTTAATTCCTTTTCAACAGAACCAAAATATGTGCTTTTTATTCAACATATTCCTAAATGGCAAAATAGACTAGCACTTTCGATTCCATGAGAGTGACCAAAATAAAAAGATAGTGAAATTTGAAACCTAAATTCAGAATTTAATCATATTTAGAACAAGATCTTTAAGAGTATCGGTAAAATTATGAGCAGTTTAAGCAGAAAAAAACCTGTTTTTTCTTGTTTGTTTTTGCTTTTTTTTTTTTTTTTGCATGGATCATCGGTGTTATACCTAGTGAGCAAGAATCTACTTTAAATGAAACAAGTGTATGATATTTTGTTTGAAAAGGTATAGTAGTAGTTTCCTTTACCTCTGCGATTTCAGTTTTGTTGTTTATTTTTTTTCTAGTATTAACCTTTCTTTCCACTTCCAACATTTTTGAAACACATAAATAAAAATAATAATGGTGATTTTTTTATGTTTTATAAAACAACTTACCGTACACATAATTTATTGCTATCAGCTCAAAAAAGCAGGTAACGATCAATCCATAACTGGCCGAATACGTATTCATCAGCGTTAATACCCAAATGCCGCCCTGTAGTTTATAAAATATCATGTTAGGTTTTTATACAATTGAAAACAATATAAATACGTAGGCCAATGTTAGGGTTCTTTTTTTTTTTTAAGAGAGAAAGCGAATTACAGTCAAAACAGTGTCAAAGAATATTGTGACTCCAAATGTCTCCAATTGTGGGAACAAGACTGTCCTGTCTTATAATTATACACGTTGTTGCTGCAAACAGATTATTTGGAGAAATCTTTAAAAAAAAAAAAAAGAAAAAAGAAAAAAAGAAGCAGAGCTTTGAATCCCACCTTTTTGTGTTTGCATCAAATTTCAAATTTAAGTCTTATTGGTTAGAAAACTAATTCAGGACAGCATTCGTCTAAAATTCAAAGTTAATTAAAGTCAATTTTTCATTAGGTTAAAATTACTAAATACTGAATTATACTATAGGCCTACTATATAAAGTATGGGTGATAAAAAGAGAAAAGAACTCACAGCTCTGGCACGTAAAAATTGAAAGAAAAAAAAAGCTAGAACTAGCATATAGTCTTAGCATAAAAAATAAGAGTAAAAAATATTGTCATCGTGGTGTGATCTTGTGGTGAACCCTTATTTTACAGGGCATTGAAACAGTCAAAATATCTTTTTGCACGTATCTTCGCCGAACTGTGAATCAGACACAACGCTAAAGGCAAGGAAAGATCTTAACGATAAACTGGCTTGCAAAGATGTAGTCATATCTAAAAACAGCTGACTAAATCGTGTGTATACAGAATAAAAATTATAATGTAAAACACATTTATAGAGCTAAAATTAATATAAAGGTAAATAAAGAATAAAAGACGTAAGTTAGAGTCAATGTGAGTAAATTGATCATAAAAGTACACAACTAATATTTGAAATAGGTTTCAGGTACTCACATATGTTACCATGGGTAAGCCGCACAAAAATCCAAAAAGGTGACATATGAAGGTAAATATTACACGGTTCTTTCTGAGTACTGCTGGGAACTCATCAACCAGGGCACTGATAACGTTCTCAAACATGGCAAACTACACAGAAAAAGATATAAGGGTTGATCAAATAAGGGGTTTCATTAGAAAGTTAAGGTGGCAACTGTTGTAAGCAGTGCAGAAAATTCAATCTATGCCTGATATAAGTCTTATATATGATAATAGGCGGATGGGGTTGGGGAGAGAGGAGGTAAAACAAATAAATAGATTATATTGATATTCATAATAATCATAATAATTATAATAATAATAATAATAATAATAATAATAATAATAATAATAATAATAATAATAATAATAATAATAATAATAATAATAATAATAATAATAATAATAATAATAATAATAATAATAATAATAATAATAATAATAATAATAATAATAATAATAATAATAATAATAATAGTAACTAATATAACATTTAAAGGATCAACATAGCAGAAAAGGTTTGCTCTTTTTTTCGGTTTTCCTTCTGGTCTGACAGTTTTACTAAATGCAAATCTATCAACCCTTTCTCTCTCTTTCTTTGTCTGTATCTGTTCCTCTACCAGTCAATGTATCTGCACTGTCTGCCTGCCTGTCTGTCTGTCTGTCTGTCTGTCTGTCTGTCTGTCTGTCTGTCTGTCTGTCTGTCTGTCTGTCTCTCTCTCTCTCTCTCTCTCTCTCTCTCTCTCTCTCTCTCTCTCTTAAATTCACATCCTAGTTAAGCTTTATGTGTTATTTGTTACAAAGTTTGTCTTCGGGATAAAAATTGAAAAGAAAAATAATAGAGCAACCTAACCTGTTTCTCAGTTTAACACTCTTAGAAACCAAATATTTTATAATAATTTTGAACCCACCTGGCTGTCCAAACCAAGAGCTATGAGCATGAAGAAGAAGAGGAAGGCCCAGAGACCAGATACCGGCATTCTAGAGATTCCTTCCGGATACACCACAAACACCAGGCCCGGCCCTTTTTTGATTGAAAAAATGTAAACAGATTGGTTGTTTTGACAATGAATATCGTTTATTAACCATCCTCGTCTTCATCTTCATCATATCCATCATTGATGGTTTTACCCCTTTCAATATTATTCCGAAATGCATGATTTTAAATAGAAAATTATTACTTTTAAGTAACCTATACCGCAATTAATATTAATATTATAATTGATGTTGTTGTTGTTGTTGTTTTTGTTGTTGTTGTTGTTGTTATTATTATTTTTATTATTATTATTATTATTATTATTATTATTATTATTATTATTATTATTATTATTATTATTATTATTATTATTATTATTATTATTATTATTATTATTATTATTATTACTATAATTGTTACTATAGTGCACCAGTGTTATTTTATGATGATAATTACCATCGAAATGTTGATCATTACCATCCAAATCACTATCACCTGTATCATTTCGCTTCTACACCTCCTTGTCTAGTTCAATACCTTCCCTCTTATAAATCAAGGACCAAAATCTTCAACATTTTCCTCGGCATCGCTATTAAAACATTTGGCATGGTTATAACTTGAAAACTTGGGTATTCTAATACCGAGTGATGGACGCAACAACACTGAAATTGCATCAAGAAGAGCGCAAGCAAAAAAAAAAAAATAGATTTCAGAAAATGAAATCAATACAAACAAAATAACTACATCTCGATTCACACAATAAGAAGAGCCCTGAAGTGCTAAATCGAACCCATTCTGATGCATGGATGCTAGGACTGGACACTATCAAAATAGTTACAAAAGAAACGGGAGGCAACAGCGGATGCCATGAATCTCATAGATTGCAAAGAAATCAAACGAAACAGTGTTACGAGAGGCCGACACAACAAGATCAGTCATAATTATAACACATAAACGCCAAGCAACCTTCTTCTGACCACGTAAAGCACTGGTCGAAGAAAAACGCAGCAGGGGAAAACAGAGTCAAAAGATGTTAGATAGACTAAGTGGCTAAAGGGGCTTTATGTAGGACAACCTACATGCACTGAAAGCGATGAGGGTTTGAGGTGCGTAGAAAATCAGGATCGCCCTACGCTAAAGAACACGGCACTTGATTGATAACATGAAATACTGCAATACCATAGTCATCAGCACACAGCAACACGAAGCTCTTTTAACAACTATTCTAAGAGTAAAAACTGATAACAGCACATAAAAATCTTTACCCTTGCTAGTGACATCCTGCACATCCTGTCCTGTGACCGTCGCCATGTAGCCAAGCATGGAGAATATGACAAAACCAGCGAAGATGGACGTGGAACAGTTGATGATTGCAACTAGAATGGCGTCTCTGATGAAGAGGATAAATGATAATAAATTTCTTTAAATTTTAAAAGACTAAGGAGATATATAGCCAGTTATAAATCAATTATTTAGAAAGAAAAGAATTTCAGAGACTAGGTATTCAACACCAATAGTCAAATGAAGAGATTAGGATTGTGAAAGAGGAGGAGGAAAAAACAGAGAGAGAGAGAGAGAGAGAGAGAGAGAGAGAGAGAGAGAGAGAGAGAGAGAGAGAGAGAGAGAGAGAGAGAGAGAGAGAGAGAGAGAGAGAGAGAGAGAGAGAGAGAGAGAGAGAGAGAGAGAGAGAGAGAGAGGTAGGAGGAGGTAATGAAGGCAGAAGGAAAAAAAAAAGAAACGGCAACAATCTCAAAAGAAAAAAAACCTACCAGAAAATCGATGGATCCTCCCTCTGCCTTATCTTATTTCCATTCCCGACTCACATCTAACCTATCCAGATCATCAGTGAACACAATGAAACTGACAGAGAATTGACGAGTCTCACCTGTAACAGTTATGCCTGAAGGGATTATATGACGCCATTGTGATAAGCGTGCCAAAAGCTGGACCAAGTGAGTAGAAAATCTGAGTAGCAGCCTCTCTCCACACCTAGATACGAAAAATAAAATATAAAAGAAAAAAATGATTTAAATATTAATGCATTCCACCCCCCCCCCCCCAAAAAAAAAAAAAAAAAAAAAATTAATAATTTTAAAAAATCTCAAAATTAAAAAAAAGCTTAGCCTTCGGATGTCAAGTCCCTTAATGAATATCATGTAAGATCCGATGCATGTGTTAAATTGCTATTCGACTTTTATAGGCTGGAAACTAATATAAATAATAGGGAAAGATTCAGCATTTCTCGATTCTTCTCTCTTAAGCAAGAAAATACGGGTTAATTCAGTTCTTGGAGAAAATTATCCAGTATTTTAAAATATTTCGTTCTTTTAGATACTATGCGCAAAGATAATCATGGGACTGATGAGATATATTGAATGAGGATGAAGTTATGGTTTGTTGTCAAAGCTAAAATTTCAGACATATAATAGGGAAAAAAATGATAGGATTGGCAGATAATCTTATTAGACTCTTGTTTGCCTACTGATATGATAAAGAGTCTAAGGAATGAACATTTTTATAATTGTACAGGTGTAACGAATTTTTTTTCCGTAGATTGATACTTTCAGCCGCTTCTTTTACCAGCTCCATATCTTACAGTATCCACTTCAGGTTCCTAAAAAAAAAAAAAACATTCCGCCATGACTGCTAGAGACTATATCTCCGATAAAAAAAAGTGCGAGGTCATCTTTTAGCTTTGACATTCTAAACAAGAGCGTAGTCATCTCCATGACTTCATCAGATTTTAGAATGTCTTTAATAACTCCTGAACGTATCATCCCTTTCGGTATACAGGAAAGCAGTTTGCTTACGTTGATATCCTTCAACTTCCCCCACTCCGGTATAACGTAGAACTCAATGCCCTTCATGTAGCCTTCTAGGGTGACACCTCTGATCAGCAGAGCCACGAGCACGACGTAGGGAAACGTCGCCATGAAGTAGACAATCTGTTCGAAAGAGAAAGGAAAAAACAAAAAAAAACCCAACAACTATACAACCCTAAATCTAAAATTAAAAACAGGAACAGGGTAGGTAAGTCAAAAGCGTATATTATAGAGAGAGAAATCAAACACGCGCTCTTGTAAAACTGAGTCAGTGACAGATATAGTAGCCATTCGATCAAAGTGTTAGTAAGAGAGTGAGTGAGCTATCAATGATCCAACAACACCAAATTTCAGTCAAGTACAACAACCTAACTACTCTAAATTTTCCAAACATATATTTGAACGTTGCCAGTAAGCTCAAAATGAATGAAAATATCAATGTAAACAATAGATAAAACCATCTACATGTGAATTTTCATATCAAACTAAAATTGAAATTTCAAGCTGTGCTATTTGTTGTGACCCCAATTATTTTAGATAAATGAATCACTCTCCGGGTATTTTGTTCAACGTTAACTCGGATCTATGATGTACTAATAAAGCCTCTAGCATGTAATAGCCTTGTTTAAATATAAGTTGTACTCAAATAGAAAAGAAGACCTCTGAACGATTGTTCCCAATCAGAATGGTGATTTTATAATAATACTCTAGGAAGATCAGAATTGCTATGCCACAGGCTGACATGATAACTATTCGAATAATAGCGTAAACAATAGTAAACCGAATCTTCTTCATGCCCACAACATAAACCACAGAAATGACATAACCAATCTGACAAGGTTAATAATTTTTAGTTAAAACAATAATAAAAAAAATCTTTGCAAAATTTGTAATTTTGTCGGACACACTTGAGATGCAAGCGCGTTGACTGTAACAAAATGAATTAGAGACGAAAATTACTGCGCTAAGAATCATAAGGCCTCGTGTAATTATATCTATCTATCTATCTATCTATCTATCTATCTATCTATCTATCTATCTATCTATCTATCTATCTATATTATATATATATATATATATATATATATATATATATATATATATACACTTATATGAATGTATAAAATAATAGAATACCTGGAACTAAATCTCGTTTCCTGTAATGTTATCACTAAATTAATACAGTATTAAAACATAATAATGCATCTTTTCATAACACAAGACGAAACAAAACAATAATAATTATTTTGAAAAGCCCGCGAACCTTTCCCGAAGTCTCCACTCCTTTTCGTAAACTGAAGAAGAGAATGAGCCAGGCAAGTCCTAGCATAAAGACCAGCTTGATGCTGACTCCACCCACATTTTCCAAGGTGGAAACTTCATCTAGTCGCAAGACAAAATTCCTAAGGAAAATTAAAAGAAATATGAAGGTAAGAGGAATGTTAAGTTCTTCCTCCTCGGCAATTTTATATAGAAAGCAAAATCAATGAGGGCGACTTCCTATTGTCGCAGAGAATCTGTTACAATTAAATTCAAAATACGATAAGACGAAAGAGTTTTAATTTAAGATTGCGTGCTAATTGTAATTTTCCAAGTCTTTGCTCTCCAAGGATACACAATTTCTTTGCGGAGATACAATTTCAAATATCATTTAAGATATGAAAAAGATTAACAACAACAAACATCAGCTTCTAAAACAACGAAACAACTACAAATTAATCTACCAAAAAAAAATAAATAAAAAAAAATGTGAATATATATTATATCCTAATAGCTTTACTCTCACGTGTTATCATGAGTGAAGGGACATAACTCTTCAGAAGAAAGGAATATCACAAATAACACAATAAAAAAAAAGGAAAAAAAAATTTTTTTTTATTTTGAAAGAGACTGTCGAGTCGCTCTTATAGGATATGAGAGGTTTATTTTGTTATCAAAGTTGACCCAGACATAATTACTTTTCACTCAACAAGGAGCTGTGATACTGACTATGAGATTTTAGAGGCATTAAAACATCATTTTTATTTGTGATTTTAACTAGTGCATAGGAACTTTTTCACCATTGACCTTCACTTACGTAAAGAATTCTTCACTAGGAAAGACGGTTTTATCACAATCAGACAAAGCATCTTGTGTGAAATTGTAGGTGAAATTGGCTGACATCATTGTCATGTTCTTCTCGCTAAGAACCTCTGAGACACAGTCGGAGTCCATACCAGCTGGTGATCAATAGACAAAAAGGTTTAGTCTACGCCTAACGATAATTTTAGAACAGTTGGAGGATAGAACTGGCAAAACAAGGCGTTACATTGTTTTGTATTGTTTTTGCTGTATTGTTGTTGTTGTTGTTGTTGTTGTTGTTGTGTTGTGTTGTGTTGTTGTTGTTGTTGTTGTTGTGTTGTGTTGTTGTTGTTGTTGTTGTTGTTGCTGTTGCTGTTGTTGTTGTTGTTGTTGTTTATTTTACTTATAGGTATTCTTTTATTTTAGCAATTTTTCTGACGGGATTGACTTTAGTACGCATTGTAGACCTTCATTTCAAAACAGCTGGGAAATAAATTAATTCAATGTCCTTTCCTTTACCATTCTTTTATGTTCATTTTTTCAAAAAAAAAAAAAACAAAAAAAAAAAAACAAAAAAAAAAAACGTTCTAATCTAAATGTTAGGGTCCCTTTCTCTTTTCAGGAAAAAAGCCATTCCTATCTCTTACCTGTCCCAATTTTCTTATCTCCCTTTTTTCTATTTTTCCGTCAGAGGTTTGCATGCGCTACTCTACATGGTTTTCGCTCTCGCAATGTCGGTTTGGTGGTTTTTCATTTCACGCTGAAGAAAAACTCTTTTAACAAGAAGAAACTAGAGTCTAGATCCTCCTGAGTTCCTTTCGGGGTCGAATCCAAACATAAATTCTGTAAGTTACCTTTTTCTGTTCATTTCAAATCTCTTTAAAGATTTTTTAATGCTTATGAGAAGGCTGTGAATTCTCTCACTAATAGTGCGAAGACATACAGCTGTATATTCATTAAATTTTAAACGTACATGGTAAATAATATTTCAGATTATCTTTAAATAGATTTCATCACTATAAACTGACCATACTATTTTCACTTGACTAAATTTTGCCTCTAAACATTTTATTCATTTTTCAACATGCCATACTTAATGTGATATTAATTTTTTGTAGGTCTGTAAGGTTGGTGAGATCCGGCCTGTCCCTGACGCAGAAGTCTGTGTTCCAGGAGTTATCACATGAGGCCCATGGCAAGTCACCATCCATGTAGACCAGGGATACCAGTAGGTAGTACATGCTGTACATGACGATCACGTTATAGTAAAGACACACCATGAATGATATCAGTACCATGGCGACACCGATACCTTAGGAGACAAAGAAAAAAGAAACTTTGAAATATCTTAATTTCAAATCTTTGGCCCACACACTTTAAGCGTGAATATAATTAGAAAAAAGAAGATAGTTAAAATGAAAGTATCACATCGTTACACTTACACATTTTTAATAGTATAACGTCACAATTATTTTTACCGACTGTAAGATACAGGACTTATGCGTCCAAAAAGTAATAGATGCTGTACGTTGCGAACGTTTTTGTTTTTTAACTTGAGGGGACGGTACAATATAATATGATTTACCTCCTATTTCTCGAAAAAGCTATGAAACAGATTAGCGTCACACTGTGGTAAGTTTGCGGGGAATATAATGAATTTTTTTTTTTTTTTGTCCATACATTTAACTATGTGTACTTGGCTTACTTTAGCTGAAAGAAATTTCGAAATGATGGTTTTAAAAGATTCAAGAAGCATTGATCCGTCAACGAATGTTTTAAGAATGGCGATAACAAGCATGATGATATTGCTAGTGGTGGTAGTGACAGCAATAATGAAGGAAAACCAGGAAGAAGAAAAGAATAGATTCAATTAAAATGAAGATAACTATGTCGATGTTAATTATATTTTGAATGGTAATATTACACTCGTCTCTTTATATGTTATGTATATAATTTTATCTTATTAAAAAAAATCCAAACAAAAGCAAAAGAATTCCTAAACCGAACTGACCAGTGAAGAGTGGTGCTATTCTCCAAATCGTGATCGGACCTAATGATGCAAACTGACCAAACGCCAGCTCAAGGAAGAACAATGGCAGCCCGCATATAAACAGCATAATCACATAAGGCACAAGAAAGGCTCCTGCAGGCAAAGAAGTGTCAGATTCACATATTTCAGAATAATTCGATCTATCGAATATATCATTTCCTTAGTGTTTTAAAATCATATAACTTTATAAGATTATTCAACTGTTTCGTGTAAATGTCCTCCCATAAAGGAACATCGAACACGGGTATCAAATTTCCACTAAAGTATTGATAATTTTGTCTCTTAGGCATGATCAACTAAAACATAATGTTTTAGTGTTTTAAAAGTTGTAAAAAATTGTATGAGCCGATGAAATCTCTCTCTCTCTCTCTCTCTCTCTCTCTCTCTCTCTCTCTCTCTCTCTCTCTCTCTCTCTCTCTCTCTCTCTGTGCATTACATAGTTATTTTTTTTTAAGATATTCAAGAGGAAAATTGTATTTGATAAATCAAAATTAATAGTAAATGGTTTGTTTTCCTCTTCAGATGCCTTGCAATGTGGGAGAGAGATATAAGAAGGAAGGATGCTCACCTCCGCCATACTGAAAGGTTAAATATGGAAACCTCCAGATATTGCCAAGTCCCACGGCGTATCCGACACAAGAGAAGAAAAACTCCAGTGAATTGCCCCAGCCTGTACGCTCTTCCACTCCATTCTCATTACTTCCAGTGTTTGATACCGAATCGGACGCCTTTTGCGATCCCACAGTACCGTTTTCACCCATTGTGACTTTTTTAAAGGTTCAATCTGAAGAAAAGTTAACAGCTCTTAAGTCATTTAGTAAGATCGTGTCTAATAAAGTTATAACAGTGATAATGATAATAACGACAACAACAACAACAACAACAACAACAACAACAACAACAATAATAATAATAATAATAATAATAATAATAATAATAATAATAATAATAATAATAATAATAATAATAATAATAATAAAAATAATAATAATAATAATAATAATAATAATAATAATAATAATAATAATAATAATAATAATAATAATAATAATAATAATTATAATAATAATAATAATAATAATAATAATAATAATAATAATAATAATGGAACCAAAGATAAATATCAAAATGACCTTAAATCACACTTGCATTAATAGCAACAGCAGCAGCACCAGTAGAAACAACAAATATAACGCTTCATGGCCCATAAGATATATCAGTCTCTTCAGTTTCTTTCAGCTTCACAGTATACATGAGAAGTAGCCCTTTGTCTGTTTGGAGATAAATATACTTGTAGACCTAGTTCTATACATTTCTACAAAGAGTTTAGATTTAAATTCGAGAGATCGGTGTAGATGATCTACATTTAGATGACAGTGTATAATTGCATAGATCCAAGAAAAAAAAAAAACTATTACTCACAGGTGTAAGAGATAGAAAATTTACAAAATATCCCATGTGCAAACATAAAGATCTCACACTCATAATATTTTAATATTATGACAAGAAGGAAATGAAAGTCTATAGATAAGGGTTGTATAAAATAAGAAAAAAAATCTTATTTTTGAACGTTCATGTACTCACTTTTAAAGTCTTCCCAAACCTTTTTTTTACTTAAGTAAGCAAATAAAACAAATGGTATCAAGAAGCAGAGCTTCATATCTCCGGTAAAGTCTCTACGCGAAACATATTCATCTTAAAAGCAATTGGCACTGCATAACAAGGTATACAATTTAAAAGGACTTCTATTTGGCGTTGTTACTGTGCTTTTCGCTCGTGAAATTCAGATTTGAGTCGTGAATCAAGACTTGAGATTGTTGAATTAACCTTTGAAGTCTTCTCACTTTCGTAAAAACTTTTAGTCTGCATAAAAAGACAAGAGACATGATCCATGGTGAGTTGTTAAATTTCCAAACAATCTCTTCAGCGTTAGAGTTGGGCAGATAGAAAATAATCTATATGCTTTACGAAAATCTGCCCTTGACATAGTACTGCAAGATTTGAAAATAAAAGTAGAAAAAATGAATTAGAGGATTTGAAATTCACAGCATTACTTTTGAAAAGTCATTGTTTGTCCTAGATAACAAAGACGCCGATGCACATAATAAATATAATAAAAAATTTCCCACAAGCTAATAAGACGTACGGAAGCAATAGCCATCGATTAAGTTTAATATCCAACCAAACTCCTAAATAAGTAATGTCCCTCTGATATGCATGGACATCAACCCGAACAAACAAAAATTTCACCACACTTCTCAAAAAAATCACATTCAGCAGAGGCTCAAGATACATCGTGGGCCAGCTTTATGGTCACGAAACGAAAAATAAAATTGCAAATAAATTTTCATTTCAAGAAATCATTTAATCCTTTCAGATATTAATATTCCAATTCACCTGAAGTGACATTGAATCCTGATCTAAACAATAATTTTTCACCACTGTCAAAAATAATATTACATCTCTAAGTTTGATAGGTATCAACTTAAAGTAGCCTTTACTTTTGTCCCCCGAAAACCTCGATATCGCAATAAGTCACGCGAGAATAAGATTAGTGTGCAAAGACAACAGTGGAAACTCACGTGTCCTGCACTAAAGTACAATGTCGCATACAAAAGTGCCAAGATATTACAAATAGGTTAAACGCTCGACGATACTGATGATCCTTCAAAACAACAAAAAGATTATAAAAAAATTAAGGACAATATTTTGCTGCTCCAGTTTGCGAAAATTAGCTAAAATAAGCGCATAGATAGACTCACACTTTTGATCTAGACGTAGTATATATATATATATATATATAATAGTAGTGGTAGTAGTAGTAGTAGCAACAGCAGCAGAAGTAGTAGTAGTAGTAGTAGTAGTAGTAGTAGTAGTAGTAGTAGTAGTAGTAGTAGTAGTAGTAGTAGTAGTAGTAGTAGTAGTAGTAGTAGTAGTCGAAGAAGTTTAGTAGTAGTAGTAGTAGTAGTAGTAGTAGTAGTAGTAGTAGTAGTAGTAGTAGTAGTAGTAGTAGTAGTAGTAGTAGCAGCAGTAGTAGTAGTAGTAGTAGTAGTAGTAGTAGTAGTAGTAGTATTGTTGTTGTAATTGTAGTAGTATTAGCAGCAGCAGCAACAGCAGCAGCAGCAGCAGCAGTAGTAGTAGTAGTAGTAGTAGTAGTAGTAGTAGTAGTAGTAGTAGTAGTAGTAGTAGTAGTCGAAGAAGTTTAGTAGTATTAGTATTAGTAGTATTAGTAGTAGTAGTTGTAGTAGTAGTAGTAGTAGTAGTAGCAGCAGCAGCAGTAGTAGTAGTAGTAGTAGTAGCAGTGGTAGTAGTAGTGGTAGTAGTCGTAGTAGTAGAAGTAGTAATAGTAGTAGTAGGAGAAGGAGCAGTAGTAGCAGAAGTAGTAGTAGTAGTAGCAGTAGCAGCAGCAGTAGCAGCAGCAGTAGTAGTAGTAGTAGTAGTAGTAGTAGTAGTAGTAGTAGTAGTAGTAGTAGTAGTAGTAGTAGTAGTAGTAGTAGTAGTAGTAGTAGTAGTAGTAGTAGTAGTAGTAGTAGTAGTAGTAGTAGTAGTAGTAGTAGTAGTAGTAGTAGTAGTAGTATTGTTGTAGTAATTGTAGTAGTATTAGCAGCAGCAGCAACAGCAGCAGCAGCAGCAGCAGTAGTAGTAGTAGTAGTAGTAGTAGTAGTAGTAGTAGTAGTAGTAGTAGTAGTAGTAGTAGTAGTAGTAGTAGTAGTAGTTAGTTCAATCTCGTAAGTTATTCCTATTTTGCATGAGATATAGAAACTGGATGTTAATCTTTCAATAATCTTCACCGTCATCAAGTCGAAGCGCTTAGTGGCTGGCAGGTGTGCAGATAACGAAAAAGAATGAAGTTAAGAAATGGTTCAGTCAATAATTATTGCTTATATGAAGTCAGAACTGTGTCACAGCACTGCACCCCATTGCCATTATCCTTAGCAACAATTAACTGATTTTTATGAACACAATTATTTATTTAATTAAGGAAGCAGGAAAAAAAATAATGAACCAAACGAAATGTTGTCTTCTCTTAAATCTGTCACAGAAAATACTACACATTTCTTTTAGCATGTACATGAAACATAACCAGGTACTACTTATGAAAAGGCTCATTTTTAGCGATTTAATAGATAATAAAAACCTCCACACGTATGAATTTCTTTGATTTCTTGTAAAAAGGGTAATTAATACGTAGTTATGTCAATTGTAGAACAATGAGTTTTAAAAAAATACTTTGTAATTTTAAATTACTTTCCAATCTAATTGCCAAAGCTAGATATATCTAGACACGCAGAATGTGACATCCACAGAGGGCCAATTTGAATATAAATGAAGTTTAACGGCGTGCCATGACCCAGAAGCTGTTTTACTTTAAAATTACAGGGTGTGCCTAGAGGAACACGTTGTTCAGTCCCAGATGTTTGCCATTATCGTCTTTTACGATAACAAAATAATATGGCGAAATAAGGACGGGTGGGACACTCTGACAACACCCAACGTGTCATATGACTGCAATTTTGTACGAGAAAATCTGATTTTTCTTTAAATTATTTAAAAGAAGTAAAAGAACGAATTTTTCACACGATGAGCAAACCAGCTTAAGGCTGTATGCACAAATCGGAGGTTCGATAAATCTGGCCGCACCTGCTTGATTACATCACATTTATTGCTATGCTTAATATACAGACTGAGAAGGACTGAAACTATCACGGTTTCAGTGTAAAAAAGAACATAGACTATAACGATTCTGTTAAGCTTTTTTAAATGCTCTACTTTATTATCGGTATCACCTCTTTTTGAAAACTCCCTAACAGTTAGTGGTTAGACGTTTTTCCAATAATTCTTGGAATCAATCTTGTAACGGTACAGAACAGTTTGTGATTAGCAAAGCGTACAAATAAGCCAGACCAAAGATGCTGACCAACAAGAAATGTTCACCAATGATCTTGACTACATGCTAAATTGTTCAACATTCCCGAATATCTGTCGAAGGGATTTATAAATGTCTTTCTGCTACATTTGAAAAATTCGCGAATTACCAAAACAATAATTTTTCATGGATACAAATTTTTTAAAAGTTTGTTATAGTCTTGCTCAGCAGCCTACACTTTCAACAATTAACATCCCGAGACAGGCCTTAACAAGAAGACAAATTTAACTCAAACTTTTAACTATTGAACCTAGCATTCCAAAAAATCAATGTCATTTACTACCTAGCACATTGCCAATTTACCAGACAGCTGACCAATGAAATGTAGGTAAACTACTTTTCTAGGGCAGTAATTGTGGTGGAGATCAAACTCGCGAACTCCGAATCACAGGTACGATTGCTTATATATATATATATATATATATATATATATATATATATATATATATATATATATAGTAAATAAAAAGCTGTTCGGCATCTCGAAAAATTTTCGAAACAAGAAAAACTGAACAAAATAAAACCACCAAGCACCAACACACACAAACACACCCACCCACCCACAATTAGCTCATTTCTTACTTATATTCACCTTGTAGGCAGGAAAGCTTAAAAAAAAATCTGCAAATATTAAAAAATGTGCACTTATTATGAAAATAAATATCTATCAACTTTTCTAGACAATATTCCACCAGAAAACCATTCTTTACAACATAGGATAAATAAGGTTTCCACCTTCTTTTACCAAAACAGTTATGGCGGCGCCTGAAAAAATTACGAAAATACCTGGGACATTCCGAAGTGCCTGTCTGTATATCTGTCCATTTTTCAATATATGGTTTTCCCAACAATGAGTCCACCGACATCTACATTTTTAAAATGTATAATTGTTTGACCTAGGTGTAGTTATTCTAGGTTTGGGTTTACTCGACAAAAAGACAAATAGAGATTTATTTTGGAAATACATGAGTCTAGAGGAAACTTGGAATTTCGTACAAGAAATCTTAGTACAACTACAAAGAGATGCTGAACTGCACATCAAGTTTTTTTTGTTAGAGCATGAAGGATCAGTTTTTGCACTGTTAACCGAAATGTGACGCAACTACTACATAACATTCAAAATCACGCAAACTCAATTCAGAAAAAGATGTGTTTTATAAATAGAATGAATAGGAAAAAGATGCTTTACCTTATAACAGTACTGCTGATGCTTTATTGTTTTTGAATGGGAAGTTGAACCTCGTGAAATCTTACTATGAATGATAAATTGTACGTGTGTTTATTCCATCACAGACCTGTCAGCCGGTTGTTTCCTACCGAATGATTCATAATTTTGGTCCCAGCTAGTAATGCCTTAATTTGTTTGATAACATTTTTATTGGGGTCAAGTGGGCCACCGGAGAAAACGGATTTGGGGTGATGGTGGTGGTCTTTTTTTAGTTTGTTTAGTTTGTTTTATTATTATTATTATTATTATTATTATTATTATTATTATTATTATTATTATTATTATTATTATTATTATTATTATTATTATTATTATTATTATTAATTTTTTTATTTTTTTGGTGCAGTCTCTGAAAGAGACTACGAGAGAGAAGTATTGGAAGCTTTTATTAATCCCATATTTTGAAAAAAACGCAGAAAGGAGCAAACCTGCTCTTTTGAATTTGGTTGTATTTCGAAGAATCGTGTCATCTAATTTGATGTTAACATAGAAATATCTCGTTTCAGAAAAACTTGAAGTTTCTGCAACAGATACTAAGCAAGGTGAGATACTGTAGCATCGCTTGTCCCGGCTCATTTGAGTGACACCTAAAGTGCAAGTCGCCAAACAGAACATACTGTCTAGCGCCGCTGGAGAATATATCTGGTTTAACGGTTCATAAAGATATTTAGAGCTGACATACCTTGATAAAGGATGACCAGAAGTGAATTCAACAGACAATTTTAAAAAATTGTACAAAGTCAATACTTAAAACTTACCCCTAGATATCAAACTAACTTCCTGATGCATTAAATAATTGATTTTCGGTTTAAAAAAATAAAAACTTACAAACTCTGACAAGAGCTGGATACTCAACTATGCAAGTTGCAGCTTATTCACGAATTCAAAGAAAAATCTTAAGCTTTCTTTGAACCCATGATTGGATAGTTTATTAGAGGGATCATGTTACCAAAAAGTTTGCGAAGTAATCTCATTTGCGTAGCTTGCAACTTTCTTTCTAACCACAATAATCGTTGCATTCCACAAACGTATCGGAGAGATTCTTTTCAGCTTGCACCATGACGGCTGTTATGTCTTTTCGCACGTTCAATAAAAATGTCATATTTCGATTCAATTTATATATATATATAAAATATTGTTTAGTAAGTACTAAATCAGCATAGTGCCCAACTTTTAAATTAAAGGAGCTTAAAAAAATTAAGAAAAGTCTAGATTGCTTACTATATTCGCCATACTAGTGCCTTGAGTTTCCTCTTATTGAGCAATGTGAAAGAAAAATAATCAGTCATAACCGAAAAATTTTCAACGCAGACAACGATAAAAAGAACATTGAGGAACATTGCAAACGTGGAGATAAAAAAAATACGTCCATTGAAAAGAAAATACCTACATAAAAGCGTAGTTTAGCAGGCCACGGTTTAGCAAGAAAGCACAAAAACTATGGACAGTTACATTGGAATTACAGAAAATGAATTTAAAAATTAAAATAATGAACACACCTCCAGTTTCAAACCTGAATGCAAGCGAGATAAAACAAGTCACGGTGAAAATACACATATGGAAATTAAAAGAGTCCAAGATGTATTATACCTTCTCGTGGAATATTATTAACAAAGCGAGACCTTTTTCAACTACGGCACTACAAGAAAATGCTATCCGTGCATAGCGGAAAAGTTTATTTTATGTTTATGGAAAAGTCAAGCCAAGAAAAGAAATGAAACGTTCTCGCAATGTTGACACCGCAAGAAACATCTGCATGAAACTGTGGAAGGAAAACTAGCAACGCAAGTAACGCACAATAGTAAGTAATCTAGACTTTTCCTTAATTTATTTATATATATATATATATATATATATATATATATATATATATATATATATATATATATATATATATATATAATGGCTAACCCTCCAAATAATACATTAAAACATTTAGAGTTACATAGTTCTTCCAATTGAAAACAATGAGAAGGTCTTAATGGTGATTATTATAATAATTACTACTACTACTACTACTACTACTACTACTACTACTACTACTACTACTACTACTACTACTACTACTACTACTACTACTACTACTACTACTACTACTACTACTACTACTACTACTACTACTACTACTACTACTACTACTGCTGCTGCTGGTGCTGCTGCTGCTGCTGCTACTGCTACTGCTACTACTACTACTACTACTACTACTACTACTACTACTACTACTACTACTACTACTACTACTACTACTACTGCTGCTGCTGCTGCTGCTGCTGCTGCTGCTACTACTACTACTACTACTACTACTACTACTACTACTGCCACCATTATTATTACTACTATTACTGCTGTTGATGATATTACGCCTAATAATACCTCTGCTGGTCATACTGCTGTTATTATTACTACTATATGTACCATAAAAATCACTGCTACGTGTATATCAAACTTTAAATAACGATAAAACATTAACATTTTAGAAGGTCTCTTCCAGTACAAGATGCAAGGGAAAGAAGCAAAACAAAAAATATTTTGTAAACGAAACTGAATCATAGTTTTAGATCCTTACATAACGAAAAAAAAAATCCAGCACAGCTTCAAAGAACGGCGAAATATCGGGAAATAAGTACCACTAATAATTGTAAAAAGAAATCAAGTGGAAGTTTCAAGCTTTCGATATTTGTCTACCACAACCGAAAACGCCCTGACTTTGGCCTTCCTCAGTTCAATCATGTAAGACATAATCATATCGCTCATTCGAGGACAAATTCCAATACATAAATTATAATGGTAGTGCTTATCGAAAACACAATACATTCGATACAATTAATCAACGTCGAAGGTCTGCCACCAAAAAAAAAAGTTAAATAAACAATGAATAAACGGAAATAGACCTGCCTTTGGTATTAGAATCCCTTAATCCTTTCTATTAGAAAATAAAAAAAAACATCTGATAAGTGAATGGTTAAGGTTATCTAATAATATCTTAATGTAAATCAGTAAATGATAACCATGCAGTCAATTCGCTGAAGAAAGAATGTCCATTTAAATGGGCGCGGGGGGTGAGGGAGGGAATTCATTATTTTATAGTACATCTGTCTTAAAATTCCTTCGTAATTTTAGATATCACCTTCTCTGGTTGACATTCTGTACTGTATTTTACACTAAATAAGCAAAGGAGGGTGTTTTGTTTTTTGTTGTTGTTTTTTTAAAGTTTTGTGTCTTGTTTGCTTGACGCTTATTTCGTCTTGTTCATTTACAGACATTGAAAGGTAGCAAATAGAACTAAACTGATTTTTCCTTTACCTGAACTATGTATGGCTACATTCAATTGTTCTAAATTGAAAGCGTAAAGCAGTAGTGAGAGCAGTTTGCTAATCTTGTAAAAATCCTTTTCTATTTATTTGTGCTTTTACACGCTCATTATTATGTAAGTTCAAATAACATGAATTTATAAGGCAGCGAACCTCTAGCTCTATGTACTTTTTATTCGTGCTTATATAGCCTAATAATTAGCATTTGGAGTATCTTTAGAAAGATTGAAAAATTACACAACTGGCTGCTTTCCCTTATCGATGGTATAATCGTCATCTCATAAAATTAAATAAACCTTTTAATTAAAAATCTTTTAAATCCTACAATTATACATCATCTATGGGGTTATTCATGACAGGCAAAGCATCTGGTAATGCATCAGTTCTAGTGACCATTAAATTTCGATCGTGAAAGTTGTGGTTTATTTGATCCCAAACAGTTTTCGATAAAATAACGATTCCTATATATGTTATATGAATATATTCTTTTAAAATTTTTTTTTTACACTTACCTGACTTTCTTCTTTCTTTTTTCTCAAAACCTTTATAACAGCTTCAGGTTTCCGGTGCCCATCTAGCCCAGGCACATATTCCCTTTTCAAAGAGGAAGACCCAGTATCTACTTTATCTACATATTACGGAAGATATCTGTCACCGCTCTGGCATTGAATCGTTTGCCTCTCGCATATGATTATTACCTTGTAGCAGTTCTCAGTCTAGGTTTGGACCATGGCTCTCAATTTGAAATTCCTCTGTTGCCTAGGCCCCATACGTTGGCTGAGAATTAAAACTAGTAGCCTCTACGCCCCGCTAACAAAACGAAAGTTATGTATCCGACACAATCTTACTACACTATAATGTCGAGTCTTCTGATGCTTCTGTATGTCCCAGCCTACGCATGATTCTTATAATTATGGGCTTTTTTTTTCTTAATTCAAAGTACATCAACGAAACTGCGTTACAGTTCAACTTTCAGTCTTTCCGTTGCAATTGATATTAATGAACTTAATTAACTTTCCAACGACTCTATTATCTAAGCTAATACTTTGGTTATGGACTATAATGCAACATATTAAATTATTTTTGCATTGTCCTACCGGCCTTTAGTAAGCACATGCGCAAGTAAAAAGTAGCAGCCAATAAATACTCTTTACACTGATTTCGTTCTCTCATACAAGTAAAACCAATTGAAAGATAAACAAGGAAATTCACACAACCCACGAAATGTCATTAAGATTTCATTCTGCGCGCCACACATTTAGTTCTTAAAGTGTTTGCAAGTTTTAATATAAATCTGAATTCGCTATAAATCCCTTTTAACATCAGCGTTTTATACACCCTATTAAAAAAGAATCGATAAATATTTCAACGAAAAGTGTTTGCTTGAAGTAGATATCAAATTGTTGAGGCAAAGAATGCTTTAATCATGAAATTCTTCTTCTTTTATTTTCTTATTTAATAACATTCAGAATAGTACAGATTAAACCTCTCACCCTTATTTTAAAAAAAAACGACAAAGAAAAAAAAGGCATTAAAATACTCTCCAATCTTCAGCTTGTACTTTATTCCATGCAACAGACTGTAAAATACATTCAAGGGGTATAACAGAGGCCACCTTATACAACTTAGAACTTATATGTAAAACTTCCATCTATCAGTTGTTTTTCTTCTCTGTTTTTTCCCCATAATGATGAGACATTTCACTTGAGCATTCAGAAAAAGGTATAAACCACAAAATAAAAAAAAAAAAAAAAATCGGGCTCTTCTCTGCTTAGAGAATAAATCTACAAAAAGACCCAGAGTGTGCACAAGACAGAAATATGAATACAAATTATAGAGCAGCCTTCATGAATTTATTTATGCAACTCTTAATGAAGCTATCCAGTTTTAAAAAGATATCTTCATCAAAATTTTCATTCTAACCCAGTCGTCGCGTTACATGATAAAAACTAAACAACATCAGAGTTCATACTCTTCATAGCCAAGGATAGAAAGTTTGGTCTCTGCTTATCTAAGAGTTACTGATTGTCCAAATAAGTTATCATGTCACTTATTATACAAACTACTTTAAGTTAAAATTCTGATCTAGGCCAAATTCGTGTTTCGTGAAGCAGTTGTGGATTTTTAATAACCAACACCTTTTAATCGCTACAAAAAAAAATTAGCTCAAATTGTCTTTTAAGCGTCTGCATTTGGGTAACCAGTCTGCCCATACTATTCAACTTATTTTAGAGCCACTTTATCTAATTTGAATAAATAAAAAGATACAAAGGTCATACTACAAACACACCTTTCCGTTCAAGGTTGGAGGGTGGAAAATTTTTGCCCTTTCTGGGGAGCTACAGAGCACCAAATTTAATGATTAGGGGAACCTCTGGCCTTTTTTTTTTCGTGCATGATAATAATAGCATGCCTGAGAGAGGGTGTTATCAAGACCAGCTCCCCTTCTCTTCCCTTCTCAAAGAGTGTGAATAGTATCAAGTATGATTTCCCTGTCTGTCGTGCAGTAAATGACCTACACCTTTGCCTTCTCTCGGTGCTGGCAACCCTTAAAATCAAACCGATGAAGTACGATGGAGTTTACTTGGTGTAAGATTTCAACTTTCATTCTATTAAAGTCTTGAGAATACATACCCATACACACACACACACGAAAGACATAATACTTTTTGAAAATCTTTTTCATCATCTTTTCTTGCGTCTATTATTTTTAATGTAAAATTAATGTTTAAACTAAATAAAAAATATCATTGTAGATCTTTTCTTGATTATCACACATTGCCATAAGGTGGTGATAGTATTATAATGGTATTACTATGCCTGGCGTCTGATGTATGCTAGAGTGTCAGAGATGATTGCTTTTGTCTTCATAAAAAAAAACCAAATCATCTAGAAGTTCGATTTTATTTGGTAGATGTATAATTATAAGATCATTTATAAGTTTTGAAATAAGTATGAAACAATAAATATGAAACGGCCGAAAAACTAAATCTTAAGCCCCCTTTAACTAAGTATCGATCTTATGCCTTCAAGAAATCGAGCATCATTCTTAACAGCATGTAGAGTACTCACTTACAATCAATTTATTTCTAAGTAAGCTGATTTTTTTTTTGACTTTTATTCCACAGATATGTAAATTTTTAGAACATTTTTTCAATAATTTACTTTTCCAATATCCTCGAATTAGGCCCTAAGCTTAGCCTAAATTCTTTTTCACGCCTAGGAGGAATATGATGCCATTAAGATTTTGTGCTAAGCTCTGCCTTTATTTTTTTCTTGCATGTGAAGAAAGAACGCCTGCAATGTAGAATGAAACCATCCAAAGGAGTTGAAGTTACTTCCAATCCTCAGAATGAGAAAACTCAGGTAAGTAAAAGAAGATAATAAAAGGGAAAAAGATGCTTCTTATCGTTAATTGGGTTGGGTAGCACCACAAATTTATTCACCTACCTCTTCATGAAGTAGCATTGCGGATCAAGGTAGATTCAGTTAGGTGTGTCTGCGTCTTTTCTACAGAAGTGTAACATCTGAACTACTGGCATCCGATTGTTTTCTAGCCAATATTCCGAAATAAAAATACAATCGACTAATCCGAGCTATCTGTCGCTCCCATCTGGTAACATTGATACCATCATCTTTGTCATATTTGAAAACCTCCGATTATTATTAAATATATAAATGTACTAATATTCCACTACGAATGAAAACGGCATTTTTTTTTTTACCTTTTGCGAATGTCATAGTATCTTAGATTTGATCGGATAGAAGTTGAGAAAGACGTAAAAGAATGGTGAAAAAGTGTAAAAGATAACAGTATAATAATATATAAGCAGTTTAATTTATAAAAAACAGACGTTCTTGTTTTTTTAAAGGGCACCGTTTAAGAACAATTTAAAAAATGGGGAAAAAAGGCTACACACATTTCCATTTTTTATTTATTCTTAATCAATATATCAGCTGTCTTCAAACAATTACTGTCCTTGAATAATTACGATAAGAGCCTGAATTTTGTTATTATCTGCGCTCTGGTAGTGTCTGGATGTGTATGTATGTGTATCTAGCTTTGATATATTTTAAAAAATTGTACTGCACGTTTTTATCCTCCTATGTCTAAGTTTTCATGCTTGTAAAAATATGCGTTAAAAACCTGAGAAAAAAAATGAAGCAAAGCAATTTAGAACTGGGACTGTCAGCAAAAATGCTTCAATGTCTGAATATTATCTTTTTACTCCTTTCGATTTTCTTACATACTAAATCTGATAAAAAATATTCGAGTATCCATTTCAAAATCATGGTCTGTGAAAAAGTATCACGAAGAGTTTTGTTTTTGCTTCCATTTATTTAACTTTTCAATCGCTAAAATGACAAGCCACACTCTTTTTTATGGCAGCAGCTGTTAAAGATCAGTGACTGCATTCAAGCACGACATTGTGTTATACTTATGTAAGCTCTTCATTTTTTCCTTCGTTGGATAAATGTGGATTTTATATTATGGCCGTGACATGCTATCGCTGAAGGAATTGTCCCATGGAGATGCAGTCATATAGCTGCGCAAAGCATATATATTCAATTAACTTATGACTAAACGTTTATGCTATTTATGATTCTTTTTTTTTTCTTTTCTAATTTTTTGGAGAAAGAGCGAGAGGGAAAGAAAGAAAGAGAGAGAGAGAGAGAGAGAGAGAGAGAGAGAGAGAGAGAGAGAGAGAGAGAGAGAGAGACAGAGAGAGACAGAGAGAGAGAGAGAGAGAGGAGAGACAGAGGGTAGAGAGAGAGAAAAAATGATTGGATAGGGTAATCTAATGTGTCGGTAAATCAAAAACTTTATAGATTACGCATATATATATATATATATATATATATATATATATATATATATATATATATATATATATATCTATATATCGAGATGGTCTAAAAAGTCTGATTTAACATAACTATATAAGAGAGAGGGAGAGAGAGAGAGAGAGAGAGAGAGAGAGAGAGAGAGAGAGAGAGAGAGAGAGAGAGAGAGAGAGAGAGAGAGAGAGAGAGAGAGAGAGAGAGAGAGAGAGAGAGAGAAAATGATTGGATAGGGTAATCTAATGTGTCGGTAAATCAAAAACTTTATAGATTACGCATATATATATATATATATATATATATATATATATATATATATATATCGAGATGGTCTAAAAAGTCTGATTTAACATAACTATATAAGAGAGAGGGAGAGAGAGAGAGGGAGAGAGAGAGAGAGAGAGAGAGAGAGAGAGAGAGAGTGGGTAGTGAGAGAGAGAGAGAGAGAGAGAGAGAGAGAGAGAGAGAGAGAGAGAGAGAGAGAGAGAGAGAGAGAGAGAGAGAGAGAGAGAGAGAGAGAGAGAGAGAAAGAGATTACCGGTACGTCTATTTCGTCGCTAAAGAGGTCTGCGATCTATTAGCCTTTAAATTCGATGCATTATTTTTAAATGTGATTGCCGAACTAGTACCTTCTGATTATTTTGTTTAATTATGGACAAGTAAAACACGTTATTTCATTTTTTAGAGAGTGTACACACCAATTCTATGTCACCGTTGTAGATTTCTAAAAAAAAAAAATCCATTTTTATATTAAATACAGGCTGTTTGTATTTTTTTATTTGCAAAAACCATATTTCGAAATAATCATGTTTATAAATCATTGCCTAATCAATGTTAATTTATCTTGTCCAATGCTTGAGATAGAGCACAGGCGTCTTTTTAAAACTTTCAAGGACAAAATGGTATGTAAGGAATGGAAAAGTAAAAATCTGATATGAATACTTAACTCAGTTTATTCAAGGGCCATTTTTATGACAGCCATGACAATCATACAAATGTCACCTTATCATCGATGTTTAACTGAATTTATCGCTAAAAGTTTCCTCTTTATCTTGATAATACTAGCCGAATTACCAAAAGATGGAACAGGCACCTACAAAACAGACTCTTGAATCATGACTTTAGTAAATACAATTTGAGTTTATCTTTTCTTTTTCCCCTCTACTCTTCTATTTTGAGCGTTCAGGCATTGATATTTTAGTTCCACTTAAATATTCTGATAAAGAACGAAAACAAGTCCTTTGGTTGATGGAGTTCACTTTTTTTTTTTAAAACATCAGTTACATACATTAAAAATGGCAGCCAGAGAAGCAGAAGTATAAAATTTGATATTGCAAACACAACTGCGGTTGTAAAAAGCAACAAGATCAGAAATTATCAAAACGTTGATAGCAATAGCAAAAACACATTACACCTTAGCACGATTAAAAATGACATTAACTATAACATTAACAACAAAAAGATATAAAAGACTCTTTTAACTACATCCTCATCATCATCAACATCATCATCTTCATTACTGTCGACTAAAGTATGAAACAAAGTTGGTATATTAAGTTTAAGACATTAGTAGAATATAAAGTATTTAGAAAATGATATTTTCGGTCGACGTGGAGAAAAGTGTTATTCAAAATTGATAAAAGAAATTTCAAGAAACAATCAAGCAATAAAAAATAACAAACAACAGTATCTACATAGTATGTTTACTGTCGAAAATATAAACAATGAGAATAACAACAACAATAGAAATTGCAACTATTATTATTACTACTACTACTACTACTACTACTACTACTACTACTACTACTACTACTACTACTACTACTACTACTACTACTACTACTACTACTACTACTACTACTACTACTACTACTACTACTGCTACTGCTACTGCTACTGCTACTGCTACTGCTACTGCTACTGCTACTGCTACTGCTACTGCTACTACTACTACTACTACTACTACTACTACTACTACTACTACTACTACTACTGCTGCTGCTGCTGCTGCTGCTACTACTACTACTTCTACTACTTCTACTACTATTTTACGATTACTACTACCAAAACCGATTGTAGTAGTGGAGCTTTGTGAATGCTTGTGAAGCACGGTATAAAACTAAAAACAAAAATAAGGACAGTGCAGCTCCAAAACTTACACACACAAAAAAAATTAAAGACAAAAACAAACAAAACAAAACATGTAAGCTTTCGGCTTTACGCCTTCACTAGTCGCAAAAACAAGAACAAAAATTACTCACCATACACATACATCTATATCTATCTATCTATCTATCTATCTATCTATCTATCTATCTATCTATCTATCTATCTATCTATCTATATATATATATATATATATATATGTGTGTGTGTGTGTGTATGATATAAAGACCTATCACAAAAAAATTAATCATTCTCAGAAAAAATAACAAATACGTAAAAAAAGTCACCAAAAATAGCGAATAAAATAAGGGTGAATAATTTTACTAAAAAATATTATGTAAATTATTGGCTTTATAGGTAAACCAAAATAATAAATAAAGAAATAAATAAAAATACAAAATGATAAATATGCTAAATAGATAAGAACTTAAAGTAAACATACTATAAAGAGAATGAAAGGTAGAGAATTGGAATGCAAGAGAAAGAGGCAGAGAGAGAGAGAGAGAGAGAGAGAGAGAGAGAGAGAGAGAGAGAGAGAGAGAGAGAGAGAGAGAGAGAGAGACATACATACATACATACAGACAGACAGACAGAGACAGACTGACAGACACACACATATATATATATATATATATATATATATATATATATATATATATATATATATATATATATATACTTATGTTATTATTATTATTATTATTATTATTATTATTATTATTATTATTATTATTATTATTATTATTATTATTATTATTGTTGTTGTTGTTGTTGTTGTTGTTGTTGTTGTTGTTGTTGTGGTTGTTGTTGTTGTTGTTATTATTATTATTATTTTTAACCCTTATTTTATTCAGTTTCCGTGACTTTTTAACGAATATGTTATATTTTTTGTGTGTATACTTTAAATGATTTTTTTTTTCGGTAGATCTTTCTATATATAAACACTGTATATAAGCCTTTTTGTATCTTTTAAAATTATTTGTGATAGTTGGTATTTCACATTTATATGTGAATATCCTTTTTGTGTGTGATGAAGGCGTAAAGCCGAAAGCTTAGGTGGTTTTTTTTTTTTTTTTTTTTTTTGTAAATTTTGGAGCTGCACCGTACTTAATTTTTACTACTACTTGCATTGGTGTTGTGGATAATTTTACGAGGAAACAAAAATTTATGCGAGGTAATTCGGGTGAAGAAAAAAACAACCTAGAAATCTTTTGTTGGATAAGAGAGATTATAATAGTTTTTATAATAGTTACTGGTTGATACAACTAGATCTACACAACGAATTCTAAGGACAACCGGAAATTAGGTTGGGTAACTCTTGTAACAAAGTCAACAATATTTCTATCTGCATCTCACCTTTCCTTTAGAGGACGACCAACTTCCATTTTTGGAAAGGTAAATTTATATGGATCTATTATGATACATCAAACTCAAGATTTTAAACCGAGTCTTCCGTCCAGTACCAACCTTCATTATTAAAATAATATTCTAAGCATTAAAATTACGAGGACAAGTGATCAAACTCAGGGTGAAGGAGAAATAACGACACGCTACACTTATTCGGAAAGCCTAGGCTACCATAGATTAGATCTATCCAAATCTACGACGTCTTGTGGATATCTCTGCCGAAATATCTATTACAATTTCAGCCAGATCTAATCTAAAATAGATAGGCAAGATAAGTAATCTAAATTTTAGTAGTATTTTTTTTAGTAGGGAAAGAAAAAAAAACAAACAAACTGCAATTTTTGTAATGCAAGCTTATTATATAGATATGCCTTTTAATCATATATATATATTCGTTTGTCACAGATTAAGTTTATATTTCGTTCTAATTATAAATTAACGGTACCAAATTAACCTTCATGGAAAACAACGTAATACTGCTAAGTTTATAAATCATGTAATTAAGGTCTCATTATAGATCTAGATCTAGTTCCAAAAATATTCTAAAAGGCTTAGTCTGGGAGTCTAGACAATAGGCCTAAATTTTTCCATCTAAACCTATTTCACAGGCCACAGCTGCTTCAGTGCTAGACCTAGATCTAGATCTACTAACATTTAAACAAAAAATAGATTTTTTTAAGCATCGTCCATATCATAACAACATAGGTGCAAGTTTTCCAGAATATTTTTTATAATGAAATGGGTTTGTCTGCCATCCAGGTTGGGATTTGGGTGTGGGTTGGATTGTCATCAGGACGCATTTGGAGCTGCCTCAGAGCTTGTAAATTAGTGATGTAAACATCATGACGTTGAAGCTGTTAGAAGCTTAATGATAAAATCCTGAAAATGACATCTATTATTATATTATAATATATGTTTCCTCCGGACTTCATTTTTCTTTGTTTTGACTCCCACTTCTCCAGCAGCAATTTGTGGTTTTGTTTTTATTATTGATTGCCATTGTAGTCCATTTCATAAGTCCCACCATATAAACGGAAATATGAGTATAGCAGGTAGATTGGTTCCTTCTAATTCTATGTTTTTAATTTAAATTAAAAAAAGGTGATGTTTAAAGCAAATTACTAATCATGGTTAGAACTTTCTAAGTCAAATGATTTTTTTTTATGAAAAAATTGGTAACGAGAGTTTCAGGAAAGGAAGAGATGTTACGACCATATGCCTTATCTACATAGTAGACATTCAGTTACTTACAGTCATTTGTTTTAATAATGTAATTGTAACTGACTTGAAGGTCAAGAATAGCAACAGAAAATCTGTCCAGACATGCAGGTCTGAGGATAAGATTTTTTGCCTGCTCTCTCACTATAAGCAAGAAAGCAATTTCAGTGCAGGAGTTAATCAAAACATAATTATTGTCTTTAGACGCTCTGCATGTTTAGGAAATTAGGGCAAATTATCTTGAGTTGTTTTGTTGCTTTTCAATTCCACATGTTTTGAGAGAAGTAATAAATGCCTTGCTTATGATTTACTTCCAAATTTTCTTTAAATCTTGTCATTTGTAGTATGATTGTGAAAAATCATACGTCTGTGATAAGGTTGGCAGAAACCTTTAGCTTAGAAGACCAGAGTAAGCAGTGCCTACCTGTGCACAGTGAATAAACATTATAATAAACAATTAATTAGTAATTGTTTGATTAGCCCTCAGCCCAATGTTTTGATCTCCTAAGCTTCCAATCCCACCTTTATAGCAGAGATTCTCATATTTGTATTGTGAAAAGCAAGAATAATTTGCTTTTAAAATGCAAATATCTGCTCGTGTATATTATTGTTGTAGGTCGCATATATATAGTTTGTTTTGTATAAATTTATGCGTTGGGATTGTTTGGTTAGATTATTTTAGCTTAATAATTGTGCCAATAAGTATAGATAATTTTTTACATGATTATTGGCTAATTATGAATACTTGTGTATATGGGACAACTAGTTTTTGTCTGCTCCAAGGCATTATTAGGTATGGTGGAACTGAGTTGCCATTTAGGTCAGTAAGAGTAAGACTATAACCCCAGTGGCCTGAGGTGTTGGTTTCACTTAGTGGTAAAGATAGATTAATGTAAAGATTTTGACTGATCTCAGGTTGCGAGATGTTGTTGGTTAGTTTGTCAAGGATTTAGTGGTATAATAGCTGAGTCAACATGCTTTTATGATTATACGTTTCATAGGGAATGTTAGTGAGAGCTTTCTTTATTAATATTACTCTCAATAGCAGAGTTTGACTGGTGTCATTATCTCAATATCTTTTATCTAATTCACACCATATGGCTGTCTTTTTGTTTGTTTTTGTTTTTTTTTTTTTTTTTTTCTAAATAGGGATGATATAGACATTTACATTTTATTTATAAGAAGATTTTGAGTGATGTAACTTTATAATTTATTATCACAGCAACCCTTTGAACCCCGATTTCTTCGTAATCATCACAGCAAATTCATTTGCACTACAGAAAATAAGTTAATTATTTAGAAGATAGACTCAATAATTCATATTTTTAATCTAAACAGCCAACTAACATCAGTATTTGTTTCTCTCTATGACTGCCCAATTCCTTCCCTTCTGATTTCTGTATAAAAAGTTCTAATTTGAGTAACTTGTCAAAATTTTAACCAAGTTTACTTTTATGTTACACCCCCACATTCGTAGTTACAGATTTGAAGAGATGTTTTAACCATGAAGAGAGTAAAAATGTAGGTTACCGCTAAGTATGTCTGTCACAAATTGAGAGACGAAAGAGAAAAAAAAGAAGCTTGTAATTTGTAATTTCTAGGCTCAGCCCAACACTATTAGGTCAGTCAGTTTGGAATACATACATTAGAGAAAAAAAAATGACAAGCGTAGCAATGAATAGGTTGATAGCCACATTAATTTTTGGTTGGAATATGAGAAAGGCAGATCATTTAACTTTGAAGTAACAATTAAGAATTTTGAATTCAATTCCTTCCTGAGCCCTTTGGGATTTGATCCAGGTTCCATTAAACAGGTCTACTGTCGAGTTTGACTTAGCTGAAAGGAGAAGAATTAAAAGTATACAAGGATATAAGAGAGTGGTAGGAAAACAGCCATTTTATGTGAATTTTCTCTATTTCTACTGTTAAGTAAATTCAGATAGAAGATGTTTAGAAAATACTAAATGCTGTACTGGTAATATATAAAAATTAAATCGAGGAAAGATTAACATTCAGATTAAAAAAAATGTATTTCTGTGCCTGCTTATATATTATATGAATCTATTATTTCTACTTTGGTCACTTATTGAAGGCCTATTAACCTTTTCCCATCGTACAGTCACTGGGCCTATTATTCCCTCTATACACCCTATATGTGTTATAATTCCCTGCGAAAGCAGCTTTTTAGGGCATTTTCAGAAACTCATATTAGAATATTGCACTTGAGGAGTGGGGTGATGCCAAGTGGTGCTGGTACCAGTGCTCCTCACGCGAGCGGAATGCCTTGATTGGTTGTAAACCAACCCACTCCTCCGTGGAGTGCCGAGATACGAAAAGGTTTATCTATGTACACACGTATTAAATATTGTTATTGCCCTTGAATTTCCCACTACAGCTTTCTTAAAGAAATTAAAATTCCATGCTCATCTGTGCATTAATTCATTTTATCACAAATCTGAAAGTCAATTCAAAAGATTTTTGGTCTGAAGTAAAATTCCATACTTTTATATTTTCAGTCAACAAACAAACACAATCAACATGGGGATGAAATGGGGAAACATGGCCACTAATGTACGTGGCCTTGTTATGTACAGCCTCTCACCATACGAGCAGAAAGCCTTTGCTGGGGCTTTCTCTCAGGGTGTCCCCAACATGTTCCGTAGATTTCGAGGCCAAGTTTTTAGGGTTGTTCCACGTGAGTATTTAGTCCTTAACTTTGAATCAAAATTTCCTTTAATCAGATGATTTTGTTTGGTTTAACAATTACTCAGCAAGAATATATTAAGAGCAACATCAGGGAGAACCAGAATCTGTGGAGATAACAGACTTTTCAAAAAAATCCTAGCATATTTCCTTTTCTAAGCTCTGTTAAAAATATTGGAAATAATGTGACTGAAAAATTTTGGCTAAACAAGTACCTTTCAACACAATTGTAATGAATGTACATTTAATAATGTACAAGAAAGTACACCCTTTTTTTTCAATATCATTTAGACCATTTTGTCTCTCCTTTAAAACCATTTCTAGAATAATAATAATCCTGCAGTCACCAGCATATTAAATCATTAATTAATTTAACCCTTGGGATAAGAGAAGCCACGATCCAGGCTTTGATTACTTTAGTATTTAAGGTATGAAACTCTGCACATATCCAATTGTGCCAAATTTTCAGACATATCCAGAAAACATGATTTGTTTTTAAAGATGTTTGCATTTAGTCCGAGTTTAGTTTGGTCCTTGCCAAAAAGTCAGAATATATAAAAATACTTTCTCCATCATTCCAGGCCAAAATTACCTCTTTGCATCTTAAAAAATGTGCATTGTTTGTGTTTACAGTGATAAGACAAACTGATTTGCCCAGTAGAGGATCTGAAATAAAAAAAAACAGTTGATTTTGAATGCCGCTGTTTACAATCAACAATTAGAGAAAAGCAAAAATCACTTGCACTTTTAGTTGTAGAGTTCACACTTAACTGAAATACATGTAGATTTTTTTATATCTTTATTGATCAGTAGATTTTTTCAACCTCATGTGGATATCATTCACAGTGAAGAGATAATATTTTAGATGTAGGCTACAATGTAAACATAATTATTCTTGATTCTCATCTTTATTTTAATTTTCAATTTTACCTTGCAGCCTTCATTGGTGGATACCTGATTTACCAGTGGGCTCAGGAAGAACATGAAAGACTAATGCGTAAAGACCCAAAGGAATTCTTGAATGATGAATAAGAAGAGAGCAATATCTGCTCTTGTATTAAGTTTCTTTTTCTCCCATTTCTCATCTTATCACCCACCATTATCTCATCATATGGTAGTAAAAATGTGTCCTCACAGAATTACTGTTTGCTTTCATTAAAGTTAATATTGAATTGATGCCCTGCAAATTTATCTTGTTTCTGTGTGGATGTGGATGAGTTATGATTTTCGAATTGTTTTCAATTTATCGTTATCTTTATTATGTTTTGTCTTTGTCCACTAATAGTTAATATTGTTAGATTTTCCAAATTTCTTCATAAGAAATGTGTGGCTCTTCCTAGAAAAAAGTCATCACTTTAAATCTCATAACTAAGTTTAATTATTACGTAACACGTCCCACAATTTTTCAGTTCACAAAATTTCCTGACAAAAAAAAAAAAGTAATTTCGACTTTTTTTTAACTCAGAAAAAAACCCACAGATCATTACCATGTGCACATTTCCCTATTAAATTTTTTTTTTCAGATATTTGTTGTAAATTGCAATGAGAATTGTTTATTTTCAAGGACAATATTAGGACCTGTTTGATATTGAACTATCATTCTAGTATTTCAAATGCTATATTAACTATGGATTCTAGGTGTCTTCATCTACTGGAATTTCAAAGGAGGAACAACTTTTGAAATGGTTTAGAAATAGGCAAGATCAGTTGTATTGATTTGCACCCAGTCAAGTTGACTTAACTAAATTTTGCAGTGGGTGGCTAAGATAAACCAGCCTATTTTTGTTCTATTTTTTTTTGGCAAATTCTAGCAAAAGCCTCTAAACAGGACACATCTGTAATTACATGCAGTTTAAATAACCATTAACTTTTTTATGGATAATGCACATATAATGTGTACAAGTACTGATCTTTCATATGTTAATGGAATAAGGGGATTTATCATATTTCGATCACTAGATTTTTGCATAATGACAAGAATCCAAGTGCCCATAATTCCTTTAGTTTAATAGATCTAAAAAATTAGCTATGTTCCATTTACTACTACAGGTTTGAAGTGGAGCAAGTGAGGCAGAAAATGTCTGAAAAGACCTTTCCTCCATTCAAAAACTTCTGTCTAGTATTTTGCTTTTTCAAGTCTTAACTAAAGTTTACATGTTTGGTAGACTGATCTTTCACATGAAGAAAATATTTATCCTCATAGTCCTCTTCACCCCCACATTTCTTTTTGAAACATGGCCTTTATTCAAAAGACTTAGGTCATGGAGTGGGTTTTAAGCATAATTTCATACGATCATGCAATAATAATTAACATCCCGTTTTTTTGCCATTTCTGTTCCACATGTTTCCATACATTATTAATCTATCTATCATCTGCATTCATTGCCGCTGCAAATAGCAAAATCTGAGCTTTTACTTTTAGGAACACTTTTTGTCCTAAACTGCCATAAATATAATACTGTATTCATTTGTAATTGCAAAACGAAACATTTCCATTTTTATCTCTTGCATCATCCAGAGTTCTCTCAAAGAGCAATCTAACTTTTAAAAAAGTTCTTTCTCACATCTACATATAGTTCTATTCTCAGCTAATTCAGCCAAAAAATTGTTTAATGAACAATAATTGAAGCCTATGCTAAATCTTGTTATCCAGTGATAAGATTTTTGTTAAAGTAAGACAAGACTTTTTTATATTAATTATTATTATTAAATTTAAGTGAAAATGTTACAAGCTAATTGTACAACCTTTTCATGAGATGCTTATTTTTAACATAGTTATAGAGAATAATATTATTAGAACAAAACAAAGCCCCGAGTGAGATAGGCCATTATTAGATATCAGATGTGCCAGGACTAGTTTCTAAATATCTTCCATCTGTAGATGTACATGGTTCTACAACTGCTACTACTAGTACTACTGCCTCTGCTACTCTCACACCTACATGTACATGTTGTACTGTTGCTGCTGCTGCTACTACTATATCTAGGTCTAAATCCATCTTATATACGCCTCTATGTCAGAATCAATATCAAACTTTAAATTTGGACAACTAAACCAAAGTTTTCACAAGATATAATATAGACATGGGTTTTATTATTTTCTTGTTCTAAATCAATAAAGACTCGGCACAATCCTTCTTCAGCCTTTTGCAAGAAGGATCCCTTGGGTCTTAAAGCTGTCTAGTATATTGTCTACAATTTCTTCTGGATCTGATGCATTATTGATTTGGCTTGATATATGATTCAAATTCTTGATTGATGCAATTTAAATTCTTTTTCACTGCTGATAATGATATTACCTGTGCAATTCATTGAATAAAATGTAGTCATAAGGTATTTTTACTTCAGTGTGCATGTAATGTATGATGTAGCCATTTTTTCTTTGCAAGAACATTAACACACACAGGGACAAATTTTGAAAAATGTGTAGCTACTAGCAACATTTGTTTTTCTTTTTTTTTTTTGCAAAATTTCAGTGCAAAATTGGCCAATTAAAAAAATGCACTAGACAGATCCGCATACATTAGTATTAGTGCTAATAGTAATTGTTTCAGATCTAAACCTAAACGCAAATACACGCACCAACAAAAGTGTGGACCAAATGCAATAAAACTTGAAACTTTAGGCTACAAAAACAGGACACACGTAGATTGTGTAAGGCAAGATGCAAACTGGGCCAAGTGGGTAACTTTCTGGGTGAGTTGAACTCCATTGTATTTTGTACTGTAAATTTATAGTTTTCAATAGTTATGAATACATGTATATGAAAAACCTGGATCTAAAAAAAATTGCAAATGTGTCAAGAAAGAGGCAGTGAATGATCTCAATTCTGGGATAGCCGTGAGCAGTGTAAATAATAGTAGATATTTTAATCTAAGAGCTATGAAACAATCAATTTCTATCTCTAATGATTAGTCTCTTAACTCAAGTCATGAGTCCCTTATGCCTGATTTGCGTTGGATGCTTAACAGTTTTGCTGTCAAAGAGTAAAAGAGGAGCCTCTTTAAAAAAAATAACAAGAATTGAAGTAAAAAATAAATAAAACAGTATTAGCAGTTCAATCAATTTTTTTATTAGCACCAAATGATTCATTCTCAATTTCATAAATTCATCAAACAAATTGCCAAAGAGTATATTTTATGCAAATAATGATTCATCTTGCAACAAATAGCACTCTATATCTTATAACAAATTTTCATTCGGCATATCTTGAACTTTTACTGAGGTGCATAAGCTTAAATATTAAATAATTGTCATAAAATTGCTATGTCATTAAGGACATTCAAAAGACGTGAATTAGATAACAGTGAATAATATGGGTAGTTTAATTCCTTCTTCTATTTAAGTACTGAGGTGTTCTGTTAGTCCTTCAACAGAAGCTGCTGATAACTCAGATTCATAGGCTCAAGTCTGATAAATCCATATGATTCTGGACCGCAAATTCAATATATGACAACTGACATGCCATGGTTGCCTCTTTGCTGCCCAACGGTCAACAATCACAAGTAATACATCTTGTTAATTTCCTTTAATTCTGACACAAATTAGAAGACTTGTTTTTGTACAGACAAGAGCTGAGCCACCTGGTAGTGGTATTAATCCCTCTTCAGATGCCTTGGAATGACTTTGTGATGTTCAAGTTGCTACATGTATTCTTTACTCTATGCAGTGGTAGCATCATGATGTAGTTAGCTGCTGAACTGCCTGTGTGGGATTAAAAAGAAGAGAATTTGAGACGTAATACTAAAGAAATAAAACATGGAGATTTGATAAATGAAGCTGACTCTTATCAACATATTATTTGGTCTACTCATCTAGTCGGACTTTGTTTCTGAGTTAAATATTTAAAGGACTTGATTCGTATATGAATTTTTTTTATTAGTATTACATACATGGTTACAAGCTTTTTTAAAAACAGATTCCTTAATTACTTTTTAAGACAAAATAATTTGAGAAAAGCGAAATGAGTGTCTTTGAAAATTATTCATATTGTTTACACAGATGAAATTAACATTTTTTGTAGTTGTGTGTACGACAAATGCCCAAAATCCTATTCCTGACATATCATTGCTATTGAGAAAAATAGAAGAAAAAGAAATCAAAGTATGATTATGAGTTACAGAATCAATCGATCAAAAATAAAAACATAACTGCATTATCTAATGTCCAAATTACATTTATTTGGACATTAGAGTAATGCAGTTATGTTTTTATTTTTGATCGATTCATTTTAAGAATATAAATATTCTGACTCCATAGTTTATTGTTAAATAAACACAGTGGAATCTGCTTAAAGTCAACACCTTAGGACCAACAAAAAAGTGTTGACATTAACCAAGGTTGACTTTATACATTTCTTGGAAACAAGTCCAAAAATTCACGTTTAAAAAAAGGTTGTCTCCCTTTCATTACTTGTGATAATGGTCTCCCTTTGCAGTTGCCATTTCATTACTTGTCTAGATGGACTTAGCTATACACGTATTGTGATAAATTTATACAAGTTATTTAGGCAAAGAGAAAACCATACTTAGTCTGAAAAGAGGTTTCTTTAAACAAATTGATGTACTCCACACAAAATATGCCTACATACCTACTTCTTGCTTTATTTTTTTTTCAGCTTTACCCTCTTTTAGTATGGGTTTGGGACCATCATTACTTGTTTTGTTTACATAAAAAAAAAAATAATATTGACCTGATTTAAAAAAATGTTTAGTATTATAGTAGGCTCTGAAAAAAATGCTTATTGCTATTGGTTAAGGCAAGCGGTGGTGGGGAGAACACAATGCACTGTTTCCCACAAATTATGCGAGCCAATGCTAAGTGAGGTCTGGATCTAAACATACACAGCCTCCATCCTGTCCACACCCTACCCACCCTTCTTTGTTACTGTCACAACCATGCATGAACACACTAATTTAGGCTAGCTAGGCCTTGTTAAGCATGCTCTTAATACGCATAATAAATCGGGTTTACAAACAGAGCTATATCCCGCCTACGCATCCCCGCTTTAATGTTTTATGGGTTTCACCTTTTCCCATCCTTCACGAGGTGTTGAATTTAAGCAAAAATGTCCACCACGCTGTTGGCTTGAAAAAAAATGTTCCTCAAGCTGTTGACTTTATCAGAAAATCAGTTACTTAAACAAAGAAGGAAAAAAACCGGGACCGCAACGTGGTGTTGACTTCAAGCGGATTTCACTTTACCATTTTACCAAATCAACATACTTTGCTGCATCCTTCAAGGGATGTGATCAGTTTAGAAAGCTCTGTTTTGTTCAACTCAATAAACACTTCCTTTCTCTCTCCGTTGGCATCTCGCATATTAAAATCTAGTTGAAGTAATGGTTCTTGAAGTGTTGCAAGCTTATCACTGGACAATGCTAACTGAAAACAGAAAAGTGACGCAAAAAAATAAAGAAATCCTATATATCAATGTTCAGCTTGTTTGATTTAGAGTAATGGTATTGCGTAATATGACAGAAACTAGTACAGTAAAATTAATCACAACCTAGGTTTAACACAAGACCAAAAAAACAATATGAAATGCAAAAAAGTATATTAAAGGACAAATGGGATAAGGGATTGAACCTTCACCTCAATACAGCACCAATGTTTTGACAAGGCAAGACCAGGCACTAGATGACTATGGCTCTGTGGCTAAGTTTGTAGTTGATTTTTCTTTAGATCATTAGGTTTAGCTCTGTCTGTCCCAGCGCCTATTGTTGACTGCCTTCTTGTTTCTTGTTAGAAACTAGTGAGACCTTGATTTTGATGAATACTTAGGGTTCATATATATGAACATGAGAGTTACTGTTAGAGCAATGGAATTTATTTTATGATGCAGAGACATAACAACCATTCTTCTTGGAACTTCAGGGATGTTGAGGAGAAAAGGAGCAACAAAATCAAATCTGATTTGCTATAACCTATTGCAAGTCTTTGGTTTAAGCCCAAGGCCAGTTAGATGCCTACTTATCAAATGCTTTTGCTTCACTAGTAGGACCAGAGCAAAATCCCCCAAGAGATCTAAATTGCTGCTGCAAATGATCAAAATGGAATCAACCAGTACGTTTAATTTTCTTTTTTCTTTAAAACAAGTTCAATTTTTAACTTCTTGAAATCTACTTCTAAAGCCGGCACTTAAAGAATGCTATTAACTTTTGATTTGAGCTTTTTCTAATCATAAATCTCAAGAACATAGAACTAGAAGATGTTATAGAATATGTGTTACACACTCTGGAGAGATAAATATCGTAGCATTTACTAGCAAGCTTATTTTTATTTCTTTGATTTCCATGATGAATAAAAAACACCCAGATAATTCTTGCTCATGAAGGATACAAGTATTCTATACTCACTTTCAACTTCCAATCAAAATCACTTAATATTGTTTTAGAAAGAGCAGCTGTGTTCTGCACCAGTTTTTGCCTCAAGGAAGGATTATGTATGGCCACAGCATCATTGATCACTTTTTTGTATTCATCCTTCAATGATCCAAGCTGTTCTGAAATCTGCCAAAATAAGAAAAAAAAATTAAAAACCTTTTGAATAAATTATGAGAATACAAGCACATTCTGGTTTCAAACAATCAACTAACAGATATATTTCTGCAATCAGTACGCTGACTTTTATGTCTAGATAGTTCTTGAAGTATAAAATACAGTAGGTGCGTAGAAACAAATTGTGTTAAATTAAAAAAAACTTTTGGTCTCATTAAGTAAGTATTGTGAGTTGTCAGCGAGTGGCCAAATACATAGCTTACAGTTGATATTGACACTCATGTGCAAAACTTTTTTTAGAGAGAGAAAAATTTGACAGCATATTTGTATCTAGGCACTGATGTGACGAATGCTTAATGATATGACTGACTATTGGAAATTGGCAGAGCGTGGTGGCTTTATACTAATAAGCAAATATTAAGAATCATGTGAAAAAAATCTAATTACATGCAAATGTGACTAATTCAGCATGAAATCCAGATGTCTTAATTATTTCCTTAGGTCCAAAAAGGTGTTAAATTTCAAAAGAACAAATAAGGTAGAAAATAATCGTTATTGTTAGAATGGACACACACTCTACCTGCTCCTTGGACACGCTTTGTCCTACAAATGTTTTGAAAATATCAGTGAGGACCTCCCTCACTTGCCACCACTCCTCTATGGACCAAATAGAGGAGAATTTATCAGCTGAGATTGTGCCATCTTGGCAGATGCTTTCAGCCACAATATGACACGCCTGATGTGGATGAAATCAAATTTAAAACTCATGAGAAAATTTAATTTAATTTGAATGTATAAAATAATTGTAAAATGCAGATAATTATAAGATCAACCTTTTAAACATTCAATTTACTCTTTGGAAGGTACTAATTTAGTAGCAATATCATGCAAATCTGATATCTGAATTTGTCAATTGTGAAAAATAAAACATGAAGAATTTGATTAAAGATCTGATATTGACATGCAAAGTAAATCTGAAATAAACACAATAAAAACTTGTCACTTCCAATTAAACTAGAGATGACACTGCATTTCCTTGTATCATGTAACATTAATATCCTTTTAACAAATCCATTCAATGCTATAGCTTCCTTTCATTAAAAATTTCAAAATAGAAAACTGCCTGCAAACAATTATGCCTTGCAGATCTTCTTACAATAAACTCATGCGACAAAAAAAAAAATTAACCTTTGCACTTCATTAAATTATAAAGACCATGTTCGCTGGCACTCCAGAGTCACAAACTCTCCATTTGAATGTGAAAGTTGCTAATTTTCTGTCTGCCATTAGTATCACATTTTTCACCTTGTTTCAACAGAAAACTGTTAGTTAGAATCATAAATCTGATGCTAGGCCTATCTTGCCATTGAATTCTGATCAAGTGTATTCTTGCTCTTGAATTTATAGCCTAGCACTCAAAATATTCTGCTCAACAAACAGGTTGATTGTTCTAAGCCTAGACCTGCAGTTGTGAATAGATGGGATGAGTTAGCAGTCTTCAATCACCCAAGCATAGAGGGAACAGATCTAGCCTAAAAGTACTATACACGCAAAATGTAGATGACAGCAAAAATGCCAATTGTTCTACAGAATAAGCACTACAGCCAGAAAGATATGGGGGTTACCAAGATAGAACGGTCAAACAGTGTTCAATCAACCAATTACAGAGGAGACAAGTCTACAAACACAATTCACACAAAATGTAGATCTAAGCAAGAATGCTGATTATTCTAGAACTAGCACTACAGCCAGGGAGAGATGGGAGAGATTAGCAAGGAGTGCACATAAGTGTAGGGTCTCATTTAGCATTTAATCAATCAACCAGTCACAATCACAGAGGTGACAGGTCCAATCTATAATTTATATAAACACAATGCATGTAAAATATAGATCTACCTTCTAGCAATTGATCCAGCCCATTTTCTAGGCCTAGTAATAGAGCTGAGGGCCCGCATAAGAGATGGTATGGGTTAACATCACAATATTCAATGAACCAATCACATAGGATAAATATCAGTTATCTAGTCTACACAATGCACAGGATCTCTAGCCAAGCTCTAACCAGTTCCCTTTTGCAATCAGATACGCAGTCATGCATTTGTGCCCTTTGTATTACATTTGATGGGGATGATAGCTGAGCAACAGACAGACCTACAGGGGAGAGGGAAAGGATATGGTCTCACTGCTTTGTTTATTAGGCTCAGATATGGATTCAGCCAGCCTCTTGAGTTATATGTAAAGACAAGACATGGTGTCTTAAGTCTCCAGTCTGCATCTGATAACTTGCAGATCTAGCGCTTTCAATAATGCCAAGGTTCAGGAGAGAAAACTTGTTTTTACCACCCCAGGGAAGATCAAATTATGTGAAATTAATCAAGTAGGTGGAAATTAACGTAAGCAGATCAACGTAAGTGGTGTCCAATATATACAGGAGACTGCAGGGAAGACGATGGATTTCAAAGTACAACTCTTGGAAGAGCCAATGAGCCCAGAAGTGACATTTGTTTCAGTACTGACATGTACCATGACTTTCATAATAATATGGTTTAATTCAATTGTTTTTGAGGCAATAACCCTACAAAGAAAGCTCTAAGGCAACCTCAGAGACCTGCAGTACTCAGTTGCCTTTTTAGAAGACTGGTATGTCCATCTAGCAGCGATCGCAAAGAAGAAGATTCAAATGTTTGTTAATTATTTTTGGTAAAATTGCAGATATCAGTCGAGCTTCACAATTGAATGTTTCCCGACTAAATCGAAACTTGTAGCTTAATGGGATTTTAGAGCAACACAAAAAGGCCTATATCTTGAGTATTTATTTGTTTCGAATAAAACCTTCACATTCGTGTTCAGCATACCTAACTCATTAAGAAAAAATACAATTTCAAAGCTTAGGGTGGGTTGGGCCAATATCTGCAATAATACCTTATCTTTCATTTTTTTTATTTTTTTTTTTTACAGTTTTTGTAGCCCTGATCACAATTATTTCACACATTTCTGTCAGAAATACATACTTTTGGAGAAAGTGTTCCTTTTTAGGAGGAGTAATTCTGAGTCATCCCAATTACTGAGGTATACATTTCGTCACATACTTTCTGTGCACACTACTAAATCTAGAATCTAGACCTAGCAAGTGTTGATCCGTTTATAAAAAATGACTGTTTCGGCGATCTCGATACTGAAATCTATTTCTTTTTTCCAAGAAAAGATTTGAAAAATCAGATGCTTATAAAACTGTCGCAGCATAGATATAGATCTAGATCTAGATTTTGGTTGCTAAATTAGATTCGGGGCTAGGACTAAAATAGAAGGCTTAGATCTAGCAACAATAGCAACTCTTCGGTAATGATGTAGATTTTACATTAACACAAGTTCTATACAGATCTTAAATTGTTTATTCTCTCACGATTGCATTACTTGAAGTCTGTTAATTTTAGTTTTCAAATCATTGTCTTCACTTACAGCTTCTAAATCGCTTGGAGAAGCTTTCTGAAGAGTAGCGACAGCCGCCTCCCACTTTATGTCAACCATCTTGAAACACCTACATCTGTCACGTTCAATGGCGTGTCAAATGTTTTGATTGGTGGAGATTTTTCTGCTGAGCCCAATCAAAAGCATTGTTATTCTGAATTGGCATAACACACTTGGGACAGCAACAACAACGCTTGTCGTTGCCAACATGACAATGGTATTTTCGCAATAATTTTGTTTTTCAATAGAATTGCTCTGATTTGTACCCACGGAAAAGTTTTGTTTAAGACACGAATAATACGAGTTTTCGATAGAACTTTAACCTTCATTCCTCATGAACCAAAGTTTTATGTATAGCTTCAGTCCTAGAATGGTCCACTCCTCGTCAACTCAGACAACTGCTCTCGGAATTTTATTCGCCACCTAGATCTAGAACAGCTGCTAATGCTGTGAACTATTTGTGCGTTTATCATAGAAGTCTAGATCTAGATCCAGATCAATCAAGTAAACCAGTCTAGACATAATCTAAATCTTGACCTAAATTTATATCTCATTTAGGGTTACAAAGGTATTATTTGGAAGGACTTCCGAATGGGTACGGAAGCTCTATCATACTAAGGATTTAGTTAGTTTTATCAGGCCATATATAGATCTAGAACTTATCAAAGCCTCAAGTAGGCCTAAGTGTAAATCATTTTCAAACAAGGTATTACTAATACAAAAAAGTATGGCATCCTATGCCCTTCATCATATCTTTAATTCTAAAACAACGTGCCCAATGGGAAATCCTCCCCAAATTTATCTATCCCATGGTGAGTGCATACAGATTCAAAAGCAAAGTAAAGTAATATAGAGCTTATAAATAAATATGATCAAATTTTTTAAATTCAAATCTTTAGCACAAAATATCTACATATTGTTGATGGTGGAGATTTCATTTTGCTTCATATAAAACAGTATTGAATGTCAATCAATCTGCTCTTTAGACGATGGTCTTCGGCGCATCTCTATACCTCACCGGTTTTAGTGCATCTGTCCTTTGTTCAAATTTTAGCTACTTTGTAAGTCCATCTGAAATATTTTCCCTTGCTGTGTTTTACTTCAATCATTCTATTTGTCACAAGATGTTTCTCTCTTCTCACCACATGGCCAAAATAAGGTTGCATATCTTTGACGTTAAAATTTATGGGTGATCTTGTTGTGTGAGCCTCTAGTAACACTTTTTTAAATTGTTTTGTCTTGATTGTCTGATTCCTAATTCCAAATAAATCTAGGCTGATATCGAAAATATAATTTATCAATGACAGAGAGTTTATTTTGACCACTATCTATCTATATATATATTCCTTCTCCTGTATGCATCATTCTAACCATATTGCCATGGAAAGCTAGCAGCAGCTTAGCTCATGGGGCTTTAAAAAATATGGATTATAACTATAAGTCATTTGGCTCTGGGGGGATGAGTTGCCTAATTATCCTTTTATAAGATTAGACTCATTGGTTAGGAAACAGGTATTGGAAAATTGTAAACTAGTGGTACCCGCTGAGACAAAAATTTATATAAATAAAACATGCATCTGTGGTACTGAAGTTGCTCATAAAGGAAGAAAAAAACCTTATTTGATAATCTCTCTCTTGAGACTTGCATGGGTATGCAATTATGACCCTGAAGATGACATAATTGTTATCCAAATGTAATGAGCTTGACCAAGACACTAGTTGTCAATCGTTAAAAAATCTTGATTCACGCCTTCTGACCACAAACCTATAAATGAATCTGTAAAATGGATGATGTAAAATTTTACATTCTTTTCCTGTAATTTCAATGTAGTTTGTTTGAGATTTGCAGAAACAATGTATAGAAAATGAAAAAGTTCAAAAGGTTGTTTTTTTTTTAATTCTGTTATTAATTATTGTGCTCAAATAATATTCTTCTTTTCAGGTTTCAGTTTTAGATAAATGCAAGACTGCTGGGATGCCATGACTTTAGAAGCCTATGAAAGCAGCTTTTAATCTACAATGGGAAACTGTTTGCCTGGAAGAGGTGTGAAGCCAGCATTTCGACCAATTGTACCAAATCACACTGTTGACCCCAATATACCTCATGATTCAAAAGCTCATCCTAATCATGGTTACAGCTTTAATTTGGTGAAGACTACGCGGTACTCAATTATCACATTCCTTCCAAAGAACTTGTTTGAACAATTTCACCGCTTTGCAAACATATATTTCATCTTTGTGGTTGCTTTGAATTGGATTCCACAAGTCAATGCCTTTGCCAAAGAAGTTGCTGCCTTGCCTGTATTTTTTGTGCTATTGGTGACTGCACTTAAAGATGCATTTGAAGACTTTCGACGCTATCGTTCGGACAAAAAAGTGAACAATCATACTAGCAGAGTTTATTCAGAGTAAGTGGCTTCTCAATTTTAATTTCCCTTTACTTACTTGTCATTTCACAGAATTTGACTCACATTTCAATGTTTTATGTTTTACTGGCTGTATTCTTATAACTTTGCTTCCATTCATGTTTTCTTCTGTCATAGTTTCAAAATTTTTTATTGTTGGTTGAAGATAAATACTAAACAAAAGATTTGAAAAGTACATCACAGACGCTGTCTAATATTTTTTTAGAATATTACACTACTAATCATGGATTTAATTCATTCAACTCATTTGAGAAAAGTCACCTAATATCATTAAGTTTCTTTTTCTCTACAATTCATTTTTTTTTCCATTACAAAATGTAATAGTAATCAATAACAAAATAACAATATTTCAACTTTTATGAAAAAAAAAAGATTTTTTTCAACCATCCTTTTCACAATGCAAAATCATCTGTAGGTTCAATGTGCAGCAGAATGGTATGGTAGCTTGTATGCTCACTGGTTACTTTACAAATTTCCATCCTTTTTGTCACTGTTTCATTGTTTCTTATTTTGATGATATTCATTAAAAAAAAAAAAGCTAGGATATTTGAACTCCAGAATGGGCCAAGAAGAATATTTTAACCTTTGGATTCAGAGTAGTTTAAAACTTACAAGGATACAAATAACGAGTAATAGCAAAATCAAAGAAAAGTCATTTACAATGTGTAAACAATATTGAGGAATTAAAAAAAAAAATTTGCTTGGATTTTACAAGGTCATTTTTTTTTTGCTTATAGGAGCGAGCTCTCCTGTTCCCTTAAAAAAGGTGCATTCACATAGCAATAAAAGATAAATAGTGATGATAAGAATAGCTAAAAAAAATGAGTTCAAACAAGATGTATACAAATACATTTCTTATCTCAGCTTCCATTGAATCAAGTTTTTTAAACCATTTTTTTCGTTTTTTTGTTTTCTAACTGCATTGAGAAAGTTCTCAGGGAGAAGAATTGTAACAATTTTTCATGCAGTATTTATACTGTAAGGTTTGATTTTTTTTGCTGTAATTTATACCATTTTCAGGCAAGAAAAAAGATATGTTAAGAAAGAGTGGTCTAAGATTCACCCCGGTGACTTTGTCCACCTGTCATGCAATGAGATCATCCCAGCAGACATTCTGTTCGTCCACTCAAGTGACAAACAGGGCATCTGTCATATTGAAACAAGCAATCTAGATGGAGAAAACAATCTCAAGCAAAGGCAAATTGTGGATGGGATTGGACAGGTTTCTGGGGTAAACTCCTAAAAAAAAACATTTTAAGCTACAATTTATTAAAGGTAGATGATATCAGGGCTTTAATGTGATGATGGATAAAGATTAGTTTTAACTCTCCGACTAATAAAAAGAGAGGAAAAGTCTGGCATAGCATTAAGTGCCAAAATGTCTTATCCTATGTACTTTTGACATATAGATCTTACAGTTTACTCATAATATGGGAAAACATGTATCATGTGTAAGGTAATTATGCCTTTGAACTTGCATCTTTCTAATAGAAAAGTTGCCAATGCCGGATTATTCTCTTAAATTGTTTTAAGCACCTTAGGCATTCTTTTTCTTTTTCTGCCCACTGTATGTGCAGTTGGAAATATATTTTAAAGAAATTTGTACATTGTGTTTCAGGATAGCAATTTTCCACACTCTTTTACACATACAGTGAATGTTGAACAACCCAATGCAGAAATTTACTCCTTCAAGGGTTACATGTAAGTAATTTTCATTTTCTTTTCAACTGTAACTTGTTTTTTAAATGAATCAGAAATCTGCTGTCATTTTTAAAAGTTGGAGAAATGGAACTGTGCACAAATTACCTGTAAGATATAATTATATGCTTTTTCCTCCCTTTATATCTAATGCTTCCAGCTCACTAAAAGAGATAGTTGACTCATTGCCTGAGACATCTCCCTAGACCTCCTCAGGTTGTACTGTTTTATGTAAATAATGTCTTCTTAAGATTAACTGATATCTTCAAAGCATTCTGACGGCACATTTTTTTTAATAATGTAGGAAAATGACATAACTGTTGTAGATGGCTTAAAAAAAAAACCAGAAACAAAATCTAGGTCTCAATTCAGATATATAAAAACTGTCATTTTTTTAGTCCTTTTTCATCTGTACATAAAAATTTCAGAATATTTTAAGGAAAGAGACATTTTTGGACAATTATATGAAAATGATTATATTTGAAAGTAACAATTTAATTTTTAAATAATATTTTTCAGTGCAACATGTGTTACTGTGTTACTTTCTTTGTTGCAGAAATTTCATTAAGATAGCTTTGAAAGATTTTTTTCCTAAAATATCTTTTTAAAAAGTCAATCATGAGTGTTCAAAAAAGTTAAAAATAGCTCAGTAGCATAAAAAAAAGTTACATTTTTAGGATTTATTGTTAAATATTTGTTACATGAAAATAATCTTACAATATATGCTATATTTTTATCAAAAAAATATGTCAAATATTTGGTATTATTCCTCTAAGAGTAATGCATATCTACCTTTAAAAGAGTATGTTATTTTTCAAAATCAGAGAAACAGAAAATGGCTCAGTTTCTGTAAACAGTAACAATTTACTTCTGAGAGGCTGCATCATCAGAAACACTGATTTCATTGAGGGACTTGTGGTATATGCTGGTCAGTATGAAGTTAACTTGAATATTGCTGTTGAATAAGCATTGCTTTCCGATGCATCATGAGTTGGAATATATTATGCATTTGCCTTTCACTGTCCATTCATAACTGTTTTTGTACTATAGTTTATGTAATATTATTCTGAGTCATTTGAAAGACATAGTTTTACTTTTTGAGATAACAAATTAGCTTATTAGCATCAAGTTGTGTTTTTTTAGTTTTCCTTATGCTTTTTCAAAGAGGATGTTTATTCATATTTAGGAAGCTATTAAAATTTTTTTGTGGAGGCAGGAATATACCTTTTTGAGCTATATGAGTTATAAAAGGGTGAGAATTTCTTTTGACTGTTTTATTCCTTATTTCTCTAGGTCCAGAAACTAAGGCTATGCTGAACAATAAAGGTCCCAGGTATAAAATCAGTAAACTTGAGTCCAAGATAAACAGAGATGTAATTTGGTGTGTAATTCTGCTGCTGTTTCTATGCTTCTTCTGTGCCATCGGTAAGCATCTTTTTATAACCACTTATTAGTATCTAGTCTATATTGAAATAGTGTACTTATTTAATGCTTTTTATGCAAGAAGGGTTAAAAGGCTGCAGGGCTATGGTGTGGCTAGAAGTTTTTCCTATCAGTTGATAGAACAACAGAAAAAGAGGCAATACTCTTTATGGTATAAAATTCTCTTTGTATCTCTGTCACTCAGTAATCAAGATTATACCCTCTTGTTTAATGTTTTGTGATTATAGGCAGTGGCATCTGGCTGGCAGATTACAACAATCTCACAGACAACACCAACCTGGTTCCTTTCATAGCTTTTGGCAATCTTGACCATTACAGTCCCCTTTACCAGGGCTTCATTGTCTTTTGGACATACATCATCATATTTCAGGTAGATTTGTAAATTATAAGGGGCTCTGAAAATCTAAGGATCATTGTTTTTGTATAAGAGAGCAATTTTGATAATACATGGGAATTGATTTTATTATTATAAAAAAAATTGTTCACACATTTGAAAAAAGGACTAATACTTTTTAAATTAAACTTTACAGTTCTTATCATAGAATCTCCTCCTTCAGAAATTACCACGGATATTGATGAAAGTTAACAACAGATTACGCCTTTGATTATTTTCATTGATTGGACACATTTTAAATCAGTTCTCATCCAACTTTATCTTTTCTTTTCAATTACTCCTACTTTTGTGTCCTCCTCAGTCTGTAATACCACTGCCACTGTATGTTAGCATGGAGATGGTAAAGCTGGCCCAAGTATACTTCATAATGCAGGATGTGGAAATGTATGACCCTGAGACGGACCGACCAATGGAATGTCGTGCCTTAAATATTACAGAGGATTTGGGACAAATACAGTACATCTTCTCTGACAAGACTGGCACCCTCACAGAGAACCGTATGGAGTTCAAGTCATGCACTGTGGGGGGAGTAAATTACCTGCATGTTCCTTGTAAGTGAAAAGATAGCTTGCTCATTATAGCAATAGATGACAATGGGGAGTTCCTTGGTTAGAATCCTGGCTTGTATAATCTAGTTTTGGGTCAGATCCCACCCAACTAGCTCTATATTGAGGCTTGACAAAAATTCTATTTCTGTTACATCAACAATGTGCCTTGCTCCCTGAGTTGGTTATAAGCAATCGCATCCAGTTGTGGCTTAGAAAACGTGTGGTCTAGATGAGGGGTCCAAGTCTAGGTACAATAGATCTAACAACTAATGGCAAAAAGTCATTGCCAGGAGGGGTCTCTTTCTATCTGTTAAATTTGGCAGATTTTTTTCTTTGTGTAAGAACCTTGTATTTGTGTGAGATCATAATGCATCTTGAAGTAGCTGTTTATTGGTTTCTATGTTTAGCAGGTTTTAAAATTAAGAGGGTTTTAAGCCTGCTTCAATAACTATGTGGAGATTGAGCGTCAACAGACTTCAGTTGATTTTGAAAAATATGTAAAATAATTAATCCAAATTAAAAGGAATTAAATTAGAAAAAAAACATGCTCTGTATATGCTTTATTACAGATACTTTTAATTATGGTTGCTAGCTGTCAATGTAATTGGCAAATAAAAAAGAAAGTAATCTTATATTAATTTTTATACTCAGATCTAGTTTGAGCGCAGCTTTTTGGAAACAGTTGTTCATAAAATTAAATCTTATTTTTTTTTTAAACTTTAAAGGAAATGATATGAATGGCTGGACTTCTCAAGAGATAGGCCTTTTAAACTTTGGTGTGTTTTAAGTAAGATACAACAGGTCTATTTAGGTCTAAGTAAATCTTTTCAGAAAATGGTAAGTCAACAGAAATGCAGGCTCATAATAAATTGAAAATTTACTAATAATCGCGATGGCTTGAGATTGATTGTACTTACCCCATATGAAATAATCATCCTCTTGACAATGTAGATGGAGTACATTGGATCAGTGTTTAGAACTATCTCTAAATAGATTGAGAAGGAACAGAGTTAGCTGTTTCTCAGTCTTACAATGATAAGGACAATTTTTTTTACCACCGCAATAACAGTTTGCAAAATAATAATATGAATGGGAAGAGTGAAAAGTGGAGGCAAAAAAAAACAAGAAACAAAAAAAAAGAAAACCAACAACCAAATAACTTTAAGCAATAAAAAATCATGACTAATTGAAATACATCATGTACAATCCTTGATTTTTACTGTTGGCATTTCAATTATTCAGATTATATTTTGATGAAGGAAATATGTATTTTTACATTATTACGTTTTCATAGAAAGTTCACTTATTGCTCTGCATAGGTGATGATGACCTCGACAGCAGGTCTGACAGCTACAGTCATCAGTCTTATACTGCTTCCAGTAGGACCAGCTCTGTAAGTTATAATTCTTTAATGTTAATTTTTATTTATTACATACTCATTGTATCTATGATTCTCTGAGCAACTATCAGATTTTGGGCAAAATTGTGATTTGAAAATAACTTATTAAAAAAAAAGAAGAGAGAGAGAGAAATTAGGATTTTATGAGAATTGAACTGTCATTTAAGAGTACTCTGTTTGTTTCTTCTAATTCAAGATGTTTGCTTCACACAACCAGTGTTCTCCAGTCTAAATTTGTGTTGTGATTTCAGAAAACAAGTGTTGGTATTGGGTCATGAAAACTAATTTAGGTAGATGTCAATTTGATTGGAAATCTTACATTGATATTGCATTAGTAATCTTGTTTTGAGAAATATCCTGTGAATAAAGGCAGAAGAACTCTTGATTACTGTGATCCTTATACAGATACTTTTGACATAATATCATGTAACACTGAAGTAAACTTGTTTGTTTTTTAGTTTATTCAAACTATATATTCATTTCCATGTTCAATAAGATCGTTGAGAACCTGAGCCTAGAGCCTGCACTGCAGAGAGAGCTGTCTAATATGTGCTTGCGCAGTCTGGATAGTGTAGAGCTGACCATTCCACCTCATGTACGTAGAGTCCAGGAATTCTTCCTACTCATGGCTGTCTGCAACACAGTGGTTGTCTCCTACATTCATGAGGATTTGGTAAAAAAATTTTTTTGCTTTGAATAGATTATAAAAAATGTTCAAAGTATTGTTTGGTTTTAATTTTTTTGCATGTTTCAAATGAAGTAAATAGTTATAGTGAATGAATCTTGCTGATTTTACTCTTAAGCTGAAAGTGACTTTTCATCCACATGTTTGAGACAACAATTTTTTTTGTATTTGACCTTGGCAGATGGATGAAAGTGGTTATATAGCTGATGATGTACCAGCCAACAAAACTGGACCTATGAAGTTACCAATTAAAGATGGGTTGGACAAACCTGTCATAAACAAGATGAATATGCAGTCTGGCACACCTACCTCTGTCAAGTCTAGATCTCTTTTGTCCCTTTCAGGTGGGTCTAATCAATTTCCATCAGTCTAGCCGGGCAATTTGAGAAATAGCTATACAACTAAATGCTTGTGCCACTTTCTTGAGACCACACATGCCATTAATACTAGATCTAAATATTAATGAGATAGATTGTATGTGTTTAATCTCAAGTTCAAGTTGAAGTTATAAGAAAATTTTCACTGCAATCTATATTTCATTTTTAGTAGGTGCTTACAATAGAAGCTTCATTTATCATATATGCAAATTTGTTTTGTGAGAGAACATTTTGTCTGGTTTTTTTTGTTTTTTTTTTTGTATATAAGATATATTCAAGCTTATATTTTCAGTACTTGCCTTGGTCATAAATACAGTAGAATCACTTTAAACCAAAAACCGCTAAATTTGATGAACCGAAAAAAAAATCGATAAATTGTGCGAATTTCCTCTTTGCCTTTTTACCCTTTCCCGCGATAAACCAAAATGCTTCGAAATGGCACTGCTTTTAAATCAAAATAACTTTTCTCTATTTTTTCTCTTTCTTCCCCTTCTCTTTATTAACCCAGAGGGATAAAAATCAAAACACACCCAATGCCTAGTACACATAATTGTATGAAGGGAAGAGTAGGCGTTTTTTTTACAATCTAATAGCTGATGGGGGGTGGGGAGGGGCACACCGATCAAGCCCTGCACTAGACCTGCACCCACACAGTCGATGAACCGGAATGAGGAGGGGTGGTGGCGGTGGTAGGCGATGGTGATTGGACATTCACGCGAGGGATCGCCACTGCACCGTCTCGCTCTTGCAGTCAGTGGTTGTGCAGGGACAGGCACCGTGACACACACACACACCGCCACAGTTCCAGTTCTTACATCGTCGGCATTGAACATCGACGCAGTGCTACTGATCAGTACATGTACTCTAATTTCTAATTCGCATTAGGCCTACAACTTGTGATAGTTTTCAACATTTAGCTTTATCCAACTCTAAGATGTCGAAAAGAAAGCACTCTGCTTACACATTGGAATTTAAACTAAAAATCTTATCCGAAGTGGATGAAAAGAACCTATTGAAGACAGGGATCTGTAAAAAAACATAGCATCCCAAACTCAACGCTGTCTACAATTTTGAAAGACAGGGAGAAGTTACAGAAGGCTCGCGAAGATTCGAAATTTTGCCCGACTACCAAGAAAGTGAAACTTTGCAGTCATGAAGAGCTGGAAGAAGCAGTGTTCCTCTGGTTTCGACAAGCCAGGGCAATGAATGTTCCATTGTCAGGCCCATTTATTATTGGCAAGGCAACAGAAATAGGGTTACTTCCCCTGAAAAATGACCGAAATTAAAACTAGCTTTAAACCAAAATGAATTCAAAGGGCCCCAAAATTTCGGTTTAAAGTGATTCTACTGTATGTGTTTTGATTTCAGTCAAAAAAGCATCTGTCTTATTACTCAGATAGAATTATGATTTTTTAAAATTAATCAGACTCTTATGCAATGTATATTTTTTTCCTTGGATCTCTCTAGTATCTGAGAGTGGGGATGCCTCTGAATCTGGCAGTGTTGCAGGATCATCCTTCCTCTCTGTGGGGTCTCAACGTATGCACTATGAGGCAGAAAGTCCAGATGAGCTTGCCTTGGTGAAAGCAGCAAATACCTATGGCTGCAAGCTGACTCGTCGGTCACCTGGAAAAGTCACTGTCACCTTCCCTGGTGAGGAAGAATAAGTCTACCATATAAAAAAGTGAAAACATTCTTTTGTTTTGTTGAGACCATGACTTAGTCAAGTTTGCTCAAGCAAGTGGCATTACAATTATCTGCTCTGATAAGCTCTTATTAAAATGTTTTCAACTGTATTTTTATTTAGACACAGGTAGGTTTTTAGCATTTTTTGTGTTGCCATATTCACTAAAAAGATACATGCTAAGCAATTATTTTATCTTACTGTGGGCTTGTATTTTATTTCTATTTGATCAAGCTCTATGTAATGTACAGCTCAATTTTTTATATGATGAGATCATGATGTTTCTGGAGCTTGTAAGAAAATCGTCATATATATATTTTGGAATGAGAACACCTTTTCTTGTATGCCTTATGGAAGCTTTATCCCATCAGTTCTTCATTTTTTGTATGTTTTTTGTTTTTTATTTCATTGTCCAGCTGAAAATGATGAGGTTGAGCTTGAAGTTCTTAACATTCTCCACTTTGATGCCACAAGAAAACGGATGTCTGTGATAGTGAGGCACCCAATGAGTAGAAACATAATCCTCTATGTCAAAGGGGCAGACTCAAGTATTTTTTCAGTTCTGCATCCTAAATACCAGAGTAAGTCATAATTTTTATTGCTAGCTTTTAGATTTTCAAAGAAGACCAAAAGTTTACCCAAATTTGTTTCTTTATCTTCAATGGCACTCTCATAAATTTCTTTTTATTTTGTGATTTAGGTTAGGATAGGCAAATTTTTCATGAGAGAGGGATCTCGACCAAGATGATGTGGTTTGAAACTGATTTTTCTCATGATTACAAAACTTTTTGCTTAGCCTGCTTCGACCATAAACAACATGCTAATTTGAATGCTTTTTATATATTATTTATTAACAGCGGATGATGATTGCAAGAGAGAATTGAAAAACTCTCAGGATCATCTTGATGGCTATGCAAGAAAAGGACTCAGAACTCTTTGTATGGCTAAAAGGGTATGTCAATTCTCATTCAAAAAGACAGTTAGCTTCTTTGTGATTGATGGGTGTTTTTTATCTTATTGTTATCTTTTCAGAAGATTAATTAATACTGTTCCCAATATTTTTTACCAGATGTTAATTTTATAACCATTTTATTGGTTGTTTAGATTGCAGAGCAAACTCCTTTTTATAAAAGTAGCTCTTTGAAGGCAAGGGAATGAGGAAGGGTCTTTGGAATGTTACTTAGACTCAAGTAAAATCATCACTTTTGTATGTCATGTATTTTATTTATAATCATCTGTTATATGATGAAATCACATATACCAGATTTTTACAGCAGTATACATGGAGCAGTTCCGCTTTTATGCTGATTCACAAAAAGAAATATTCATTTTACAGGTTCTTAATGAGACTGAGTACCAGGCCTGGGCAGTGCAACACAAAGCAGCAGAGTCTGACATGAATGATCGTGAAGAACTTGTCATGCAGTCGTGTATAGCTCTGGAGAAAGATCTAGAGCTTTTAGGTAGATTGCCCTTGAATCCTCTTACCTATGATATGTTCATTATTTTTCCCATTTAATGGAGGTTTGTTTGAATGCCTGTTATTTTTAGTTTGAACAAAGAAATTAGAAGAAATTTTTTAATAGCAATAAGGGAAAATTATTGTACATGTTGTATGTTTTTTTAATTTCATGTTATTTGAAATTTGGCTCACTAAGATATCTTAAATTATGACAAAATTGTTGAATCTTTGATTTAAAGCTCATTAAGTGTAACTTTATCAGTTTATGTGTTTCAAGGTAATATAATGTAATGACTTTTCTGTTCAATGACAAAGTGAGTCAGGTTCTCAAATTCCAAATTGTTACATTAAAACTTCAATGTTTTTGTGTCTCAATGCATTTGAATTTATTTTTATTAGGAACTTATAATTATAATTACATCTAAAAAATTTTCAGAAGATTAGTTTTTCTCTTTTTTCTCTGTTTCCTGGGAGAATTTCCACCATTTTTTTCTCTCTACAATCTTAACATATGTTGTATTGTTTAATAATTTTTTTAACTCAATGCCTGTTTGACAAGCGCAAAGTTTGAAAAAGTACTCCAGTCCATTTAAACTATCAGTCATTAAAGTAGCAATGCTATATTTAGCTTCACAATTTTTCTCTTAGGGTTTAACAAATGCAATAGTTAAACAAGTGTTTCTTACTTTCACTTAAAATATAACTAGACTGTAAGCACTGCTCTGTAATGTCTGTTTACAGGTGCAACTGGTATTGAAGACAAGCTACAGGAAGGTGTTCCATCCACCATTGCTAACCTGCGACAAGCAGGCATCAAAGTGTGGGTCCTTACAGGAGACAAGCAGGTAAGAAGGGAATGATCTTCAGCAGACTAACCTTATGAATATTTTGCATTGCCTTAGGCATGTGTTATGTGTAAGCAAATTTTTTTTCTTGGCTTTAACTTATCTAGACAACACATGGTGCTACATGTAAATTATCATTTCAAATTATTTCTGAAAAATGAAATTCACAATTATTCGCTGTCATTTATGAGTTGCTTGCATTTCTTCATGAGAACTTTGTGATCATTCAAAATAGACTTACCATGTATCTGTACCCAAGGTCTCTGAATTGATTACCTTTTTAATTTATTTAAGCCAAAGTCATCCTTTCAAATTTCACAGGCCTCCCAAGAGTCTTGAAATTTCTCATATTATCACATTTTTTTGCTTTGTACATATTCTATCGGCAAGCTCAGCTTATTTTGGACTGTTTTTTTTTAAAGCAATTTTTTTCTTACTTGCCTTTCAGGAGACAGCCATCCAGATTGCTAACTCATGTCAGTTGTTCTCACCTGGCCAAACAATCCTCACGATCAATGCCTCATCATTGGAAGAGACCCGTGAAGCTCTTGATAATGCTTTGACTCAGCTGAGAGAGGACCAGAGACAACTAGACATGATGGCAGATTCAAACCCTAGCAACATGGGCTCTCAGACATCTCTGTTTTCTGTTTTGTCACTCTTCTCACTAAGTGGAGGTGGTGGAGGAGCTGGAGAAGGACTCAACCACGCATTGGTCATTGACGGAAAGACACTGGCTTTTGCAATCTCACCTGAACTAGAGCGACGTTTCCTCAAGATCTGCCTACACTGCCGCTCTGTGGTCTGTTGCAGGGCCACCCCAATACAGAAGGTGAGCAATTTCATTCTGGGTGTAGCTGACCAAGAAAGTTGCAATTTTTGGAGTAAATGAAAACAGCCATAATTTAACACTTCTGTACAGATGAAAGCAAACTCATTTTTGTCATCAAGTGAACATCTCTTCATTTATGAAATTTGCTTATCTTTGCACTTTTAAAATTTTTTTTTCAGGCTTCTGTGGTTAGACTAGTGAGGAATAATCTCAAGAAAATGACACTATCTATTGGTGAGTTAATTATATTACTTTTATTATATTTTGCAGGAAATTTTTCTGCTCATGAAAACGGCTTCCTCCTTAACTCTAATTGTAGAAATGTGAGTGCTTGAGACTGGGAATAGATACTATTGATAGTACTGTTGCGCTCTTGAGACTCTTGGCTCACATTAGCAGTTGCAACTGTCAAGTCCAAAACATTTAGCTTCATACTTAAATGTTTTGGATTGTTCACTGAAAAGAAGAATAGTTTAAAAAATACTGCTTGAACTGTGACAATCAAACAGGAACTGATTTTTTTTTCATGACAATGTTCCAAGCTATGTAATCTCTGATGTAGTGGTAGCATTTAGTCCAAGAAGAGACCAAATCAGTCACTGAGGTGAGAGTGATATCAACATTGACATTGAAACTTTTCTCCTTGATATTGGTGGTCTTGTCAGTCCCATGCCTAGAAGACCCCAAAAGAAGGACTTAAAGTAGGCTCCTAAGGTGGGGCAAGGAGTCTAGCTCTAGACTTTACACTTCAAACAAGCATGAAGCAGAGGTCTGATCAACGGTTTTTTAGCTAATTGAGGTGGAAATTTTTACAGATAGTACTGGCCCCAAAACAGATAAAGGTGATTTTCCCTTTCCAATAAATTATTTGTTGTTTTCCATTCCCACCTTCCAGAGTTATCTCTGGTACATCATGGTACATCTTTTATCATGCTTTCAATTATTTTCATTGATATAATTTATTCACAATCTCATCCCACAGGTATAGGTGGGCTTAAAAAATGTATTGCTGATTTCAAGCCAATGGCAAGAGATGAATCAATAATTTTAGCCACAGAGAAAGACATTTAATGATATTCAATTAATCTAATAAAAGCCAAATTTAAATCTGCCAGGTGATGGAGCCAATGATGTGAGCATGATCCAAACAGCAGACATTGGGGTTGGAATCTCAGGCCAGGAGGGTATGCAAGCTGTTATGGCATCAGACTTCGCAATTGCTAAGTTCCGCTTCTTGGAAAGGCTACTTCTGGTCCATGGTCATTGGAACCATGACCGTCTGTGCAAGTTCTCTGCTGTCATGTTCTACAAGAGTCTGGTAAAGATTATATGTGCTTGTTAAAATGACTTAAATGTTCGTTTTACCTGATGTGAAATAACAATCTAGTGACCTTTCTTATATGTTTTAATTGCTTAGGAATAATTATTTGCCATTTTCTTCAGAAAAAAAAATACAGTGCTTTTTTCTTTTTTAAAAAAAAACTGATCATTCTTAATTCATAAAGCTTTGCAAAGTTTCATTAAATCATGTGATTGGTACACCACTGGGTTAAGTTATGTGGCCACTTACATCTGAAATTGTGCTTCACAGTGCCTCTAGATTTACTCATCTCAGGGTGATTTGCATATTTAAATAAAGAAGTGTGTGTTTGGAGATAGGGAACTGATGACCTGACTCTAAATTGTTGTTCAGTACATTTTTGTTTCAAGTTGACCAGTCCCAGCTCTACTTATCCAGGCTTTCCAATAAGATATTATTTGATGTAACGGTCTCGGGGGTTGAGTTAACTTGAAATATAAGATAGATGTTCTTTAAGTTTACAACTTTTACCACTGTGTCCTCTTGCAGATTACAGTCTTCGTCCTGTTCTGGTTCCAAATCTTCTCTGGTTTCTCGGGATCTCTGATGATTGACAGCCTGTACTTGACCATGCAGCATGTTGTCTTCACATCCCTGCCTCCACTGGCTAATGGCGTATTTGACAAAGATCTATGTGCATACTCACTCCTCTCTGATCCCACACTCTACAAGCCAGGGCAAAGGGGAGAGGTGAGTTAATTAGGAAAATTGAATGCAAAGAAAAAAAAATTAGAAACCTACAAGTGTCCGTACTTGTTATGATTGTGGCACAGGGTTAACTTTTCCTCTGACATCTTGAATTTTTGGGGTGTTTTTTTTTTTGTTTTTTTTTAGACAAAAATATTGAAAAGAGATGTGAGATACCAATGCATTTTCTTTAATGTTATCTTATCTGATTCTTATTCTTATACCTTTTGTGTTTGCTTCTTGCTCTTTCTCTCTCCTCTCATCCACATACCCTGCATTCCACAACTCACAAACCCTCTTTTTCATGATTCCTAAAATAGCTTTTCAATATACCTTAGTGTTGCATTTTTCAACAAAGTGTATTTGCTTTGAAATTATAACTTTCATTGCCCTTTATTGTCATAGATGTACACCCACTGGACATATGTGTTTGTGCTGCTGGACAGCTTGTACCAAAGTCTGGCTCTCTACTTTATACCCCATGTTGTAAGTATGTTTCAAAGTAATCTGACTCCTACTGTGGTGAATTTTTTAAATTATACTGTGTTCAACATTTTGTTGTTATATAATTCATCCTTATCTGGAAACCATTTCAACACAATAACATATTTTTCAATTAATCAAATAGGAAAGAAAAAAGTCTCAACAATAAGTAAAATTTCCATAGCAAAGTACAAAAAAGTACTGGCCATTCTAATAAACACATGCCTTTCTAGTAACCATTTGAAATGGTTTTAGAGTTTAATGCAGCAAGAGAAGGGACACCCTGTCAACAAGATTCACACAGTTGATGCAATAAAAAAGCTCTGCGATTATTGATTTATCTAGCATCTCATGGTCAGTGCTGTCTATGTTTGCAAAGCAGTTTTCTAGAATGTTTTGTGAATCTATGTCTCTCACAATGATCTATGATTAGGAGGGAAGAAATAGAAGATTATTTTACTTTCCTTTCAGTCTTTGCATGAATTTTCATGTTCATGAAAATTTAAGTAGTGTTTGTTTCACTCCTTCAGTGTTTTATATCCTAAGTGTGCAATAACTTTGTCTTATTTTTAAACAGGTATTCAGTGCAAACCCATCATTATGTTTATTTTATTCAAGTAATTCCATCTGTGATATGCGTGTCACTCTTTTGCCCCAGGCATATCAAAACCATGGTGTTGGTTTGTGGGAGTTTGGTACGACCTGTGATGTGTGCATGATTATCACCATTCTGCTGACACTGTGTATAGAAACCAACTCTTGGGTAAGTTTTTTACTGTAGGGCTCTGAATTAAATAAATTTCTTTCATTAATACTAGGTTTTAATGCAGAACTTCATTAAATTCACCTTGAAAAGAAGGTTTAATCCATTAATTCTGATATAGAAAAAAACCTAAAAACCTATCCAAAAGTATTATTGGGCTTTCTGGTCTCAAAAATATAACGAGATACCCAGTTTACTCTCATCTGAAAGTCAATGGTATCATTTTAATGTCCATGAGACAATTAGTTCCAAATCCCTCGTGATGTCAAAATTAGGGGTGATTAGATGAGGCTCAAATCACTTACAAGAGATTTCATACAAGAATCGAAAGTATATTTGCCCTCTAACATTGATGATAAGATTCTTACAATGGGTGGATCAGTTCTTAACTAGAGTCTTAATGTGATTTCTAGATCTGAATATTGGTTGTTGTTTTTTGGTGTCAATTACTTTTTTCACAAGCTAAAAAGGAGTTTTTTTTTCTCAAAAAAAAAGAAAAAAAAGGAAAAATGGCAGAAAACTTTTGATGTAGAATTGTTCATAAAACGCAATCATTGCCTATGGTTATTAGTTCTTTATAACTCTAAATGTAGGGGTGCTTAACTCTTTCCTCACCCCTCCAGATTTTCACAGCTGGATCCCACTGTATTTGAGCTATACACTCAAATTGTGATGTGTTTTACTAAAATGTTCAGTGTGCCTTTATTTTTTCACTAATATAGACAAAATGCATATGAAAATGTAGGTAGTTGAATGAGGAATGAAACTTAAATAAGTATAATGGATTTAGCTTTCACTGCCACCAAAAAAAGTAAGGCATTGTAAGGAAAAAAATGTAACAAATATGTTACTTTATTTTTTCAACTTACCCCTACTGTCAACAGCATTGTTTTTACTCCATGGTAATGTCCTTTTGCAACAGCATACATAATCCAATTATGAATTCACAAACAAAATTTGAAACAAATATCTACAAAACTCTAAAAATTATGATAAAATTACAGAACTAATATAAACTGAAAATATGTACAGATCTAGATCTAAAAATTTGCTCAAATTCAAGAAAAAACACAACCACACAACCACCCTTTCTTTCCAACTCAAGAGAAAGGAAGAAGTAAGCTGTATCTAAACATGCTCAGAATATTACATTGTAGATTTTTCAGACATGATCGGAAAATAAGTTTATAAGGTGAGCCAGCTTGAGGTCTAGGAAATATAAAAAATCCGAGCAACAAATAATCATGGCTTGGGGTACAGAAAATTTTAAGTGTCTTTGCTTATGATCTTAAGTTAAAAAAAAGTTTTGACCTAATGAAATAAAAAATATAACAAGTGATTGGTAATATCATTCCGAGGTAATTTAGAAAATACAGATTTCTTTACACACTTCATTGCAAATTTTGAAAGGTGTTCCACCTCTCTTTCTCAGGTGTGGATCCAGTGGGTTTGTGTCGTGGTCAGCTTTGTACTGTTTTGGTCATTCTTGCTCGTGTCCAACGCCATTTTTTTCACATTCGACCACCCATCCAATCCTTACTGGGTCTTTATGAACACAGTGTCTACTGCCTCACATTCCTCTATTGTGATCATCACTGTGTTTGTTGCACTTCTACCAAGGTAAGTTCAATTAGGGAATGAAAAATGTCCAAATCTCACCTTTATACATTACGTTTAGAAAGATAGAAAAGATAGTTTTTGCACTACTGTTTGTCTGATATGAAGGACTTTGGCAAGATGATTTTGTGTCCATTCAAGTGAATGGTTGAAACAAAGAAAAAAAAAAGAAGTAAATGTCAATTTGATGTCCATTTTAAAGGGATTTAATTTTAATCTGTGAATTTAAAACTAAGTGCAGATCTAAATTTGTCAGATAAGTCAGATCTGTGCTGTCAGGATGTTTGCAATCATATTTTTTTCAGTAATTTATTTTAAAACAATAACACTATGATAAAGTTTGATACTTGACAAAATGTGATACCTGGAGCAAAATTTGATTTGTATCAGATTGAAGGTAAGATTGATGTGCTTTTATTGGGAATGTGAATTGCAAGTTGTTATCTTCAAACACTTTATTGATTTCTTAATTATTTTTTTTTATTCAAACTTTCTTTTTTTTCCTTTGTGCATGAACCAGGCTGGTTGTGCGAAGCCTGCAGATCTCTGTTTTTCCAAATGAAATTGGTCTGGCCAAACGCCTTGAGAAGCAGAGAGAGCAAGATCTTCTGCGTGAGGATGTAGGAGATGTCACAGCAACCACAGCACTCAATACACATGCCAATGGGAATGGGCGGGCAATAAATAGCCACCTCACTCCATTGCCCTCGAACACTGCCACCCCATCTGATTCAGGCAGCGTTGAGGGTGGCCAGTCTGAGATGCGTGTCCTAAATACACATCTGTACACAAAGAACACAGGCAACTCACGTCGCAAGGAAAGCAGGTTTGAGAACAGGGTTTTCTCTTCATCCTCCAGACCAGGGCATGGCAAGGGCACAACAAGTCCTGACAGTCAGGCATCAGAGGGAGGGGAACAAGGGGACAATCATGAAACCTATGTGAGGCAGAGAAGCCATGTCAACAGTTCTGACAATGCAATAAATACATGATGCAAGTCTAACACCTTGACCTAGGTGTACAATATTAGTGTTACAAATATTTGAATATGCTTGAAATATGTCTGGGTTCTCAGTAGCTACAACGTCTTCACGTTTTCCTCACAAATAAGATAAGTGATATTTTCCCATATTTCTCTATGACCAGAAACTTGGGTTATTTCTTGCGAATTGCTATTATTACATTTACTGTTCTTGTAATTGTATAATTTTAGTGGGCATTTTTTTCATCCAAGTCCTCCCTCCAAACTCATCAAGATGTGTTTCCATCAGAAATTAAGTGGAGCCTCGAGAGAGCTAAATGTGAATTTGATATACCCTTACCTTCGTTAATCAATCAAGAAATCAAATTGCTTTAAGTCGAGTTGCATGGTAAAGAAGATCATATACAATCAGTTTTTGACCAGGTGTAATCAGGTGAGATTGACATTTTAATGTGCACTGCAAAGGTACCTTTTTTAAAATAAATGCTTTCCAGGCTTTGGATAGACAGCATTTAGGATCTAGCAATAGATATATACAATTTCATCATAGATTCATGTTACTGTTAAAACAATATGTTTGGTTCCATTTTATTTCAAGGAAACATTCCATTCCATATTCAAATCATATTTAAAAAAATTGAACATAGTCTTTATATGTACACTTGATTTTAAAACTGGTTACATTCATACTTTTCCCTTATTCTTTCATCATGAATGTATTAAAGAAGACTGACAAGTGATGATTAAAACTTAATTAAAACCATTATCTATACATGAAACTTGAAAATTTAGCCTCTGACTGTTCACTCCCTTGATATCTTTGTTTTGAAGATTTTACAAATGTGTTCTTATGAAAATGAAATAAATGAAACTCTCCTAATTAGTGAAGCTTTAAAAAGCACAATACTAATTTCCATTTTACCATTATTGAAAATATTGTTTCTTTGTTTCTCTCCGTGACCAACAGTGTTTCATTGTTTCTAAATTTGATGGCCTTTGAATTTTACACTTTTTTTTTCACAGACACAGGCGAAAATGACAAATATTTTCTATGGTGATATATATACACATAACTTTTTACTTCTTTTAAGGAGAGTAATTTTTACCTTTGATCCTGCTGATCTTTTTATTGTTTTGTGGATTTTGTAAACCATGACACATTGGGCTGTTTTAATTATCTTTTTTTTTATTTACTTTTATTTTTTTTTTAATCATATTCTCAAAGCAATTCTGTGATGATTCTAAAATCACCAACCTTTTATCTGAATTTTTAAAGAAATTGTCTTTGGTTGTCAAATCTTGATGTCATTTTTTTCATCTAAAAACTTTTTCTTTTTCTTGCTCCTTACCACACAAATACACTCAAAACAGCAAATTATATTGCAAAACAATGCTTGGCTCTATTTGTCTCTCTCACATATTTTGCTTGTCTTATTGTCAATTTAGACTAAGATCAAAACTGCTGAAATCCAGCCTAGCTAATTTTAACTTTTCTTTGAGCACTGTTTGCATTACCTTAATCTTTCTTAAAGTTTTATAATTAATTTTTTTTTTATGTATTACTACCCAAAGAAGCAAATTTTGCTATAGCTTTTCTCAAGCTAAATCCATATAGAACTTTCCTTTATGTGATTGATAAAATACTGATTGCACCTATGTTAGTGACTGTCCTAGTTATTTTCTTGAAATATAATTAGGAAATACATGGCATTGTCTCAGTACTCATGCCCAGACTATGAGACTTTTGATTTTGTTGGACATTCTTATACCCTTGAATTATCTTTATTGGGTATAAAATGCAGCTGCTTTTATGAGGTTTACTACTGATAATAGTTATATGCCCATTGATCTCTCTCTTCCTCTCTGATACAATATTACTTATTTAACATTTACAAGTAAAGGATATTAGCAATAGTACTTTCAGACACATATGTGTGTGTCACATACTGACTTGGTTCTCAATAACCTAACAGAGGTGGGAACAAAAGATATATATGTGTCTGTTTTATTTATTAAAAATCTTTAATATTGTGAAATTCTATAGCTCTGAGTATCACATTACACATTAGTGAGTTCAGTAACAAAACACTTACTACTTATAAGGCCGTCTAAGCCCTTCAGAAGGAAGTTTGTTGCAAAAGAAAATAAATATATTATATTACAATACATTTACAAGAAGTCTGAATTTTCAATAAATATTTTCTCATAGGCTGCCTTTTTCTTTCTTATTTTGGCCTTAATGAACCTTTATCTTTTGCATCCCTTGCCAGCTTTTCACATCTCGGTTATACAATTTTTTAGTCATCTGTTCTTCTCCATTTGGTCTGCACTTTTTTGCATTAATACTTTAGAAATGACAAACACATCCATAGAAGCTGAGCCTCTGATGGATGCAAAAGTGCTATTTTTTTATTTCACTTAATTGAATAATCAGTAAGGCACCTCTTAAGGACAAAGGATTGAATTGTGTCCATAGAGATTGAAGAAGGTTTTTTTTTTTAAATAATCCTTCACTGGCTTGAGTGTTATGGAGATGGATTTAACTTCAATTTGTCGACAAGTTTCATTGTTGCGCTGGGAATAAGTACTTTATTTGGCAGTGGCATTGTAGGAAACTTTTTGCCCAACTTCCGACTATATTTGAATGCCTTTACCTAGATGTTTTGATATATACTCATATCAAGTAAATGAAGGGTCAATAAGTAGGCAAAGCAGCAGTAAAGGTAGAAGTTCATTGAAAAGCTTGTAAACAGTACAAACCGTCAAAAGTCAATATTTACATAATTTTGGAATTAGTTAATATTTAAGTATTTTTATTTTTATCTTGTGATTTAAGGTAAAGACCCATAAACCTACACCCATTTCTTCTCGTTATTGGATGAGCATCACATAATTAAATACAATTTTTAAAAATCCTTGTCACATCAAAAAATTGATCAATTTCTCCTATTGCAGTAAATGTATACATTTGAAGGAATCAGGTTCTAAACAAACCATATTGGCTTGTTACAATATTTTCCATTGGCGAAATTTTCTAATTTTTTTCTCAGCACGCGTGTTTTAAACAAGGCATAAGACAATTTAGATGTGCAGATCATGATTATGTTGAGGAAAAATAAATCATGAAATTTAAGTTCAAAAGTGGAAAGCAGTTAATAACAAAATAATAGATCAATTATATTATCTTAGTTTTGAAGAAGGAAATCTATGAAATATAAAGAGATTCAAGCTCTATGTAAATTGCAGTAAGCACTCTCAATATCTTATTGACATTTTTTCAGGATATTTCTATGAAAGCTTTTATCTTTAATGGTTTATTTAAAAATGATGCTACAAGAGCTTTCTTGTGGTTATGAGTTTTTTACTGTGGTAAATTGTATTTCACAGCAATATGTATGAAGAAGAAATCTTAGCATTACAATACAAAAAATGTTTTTGTAAATTTAGTTCTAAAGAATCGGATTTGTGTCAAGCTATGTCTTTTTTGTTTATTGATTCAATGTTACTAGTAAGCTGCTATCATTTTTTAATCTTTGATACAGCTCTGCAAGCCAACAACATTGACTAGTCTTACAAATTTTGCAATTTCTTTGCAAGAAAGCAGTTTGTTGGTCTCTCTAAATTTCTTTTAAAAGTTCATCACCCAGAAGCACTTTACATAACAACCCTTTAAATGTAAATAATCTAATAAGTGTGTACCTTTCCATTGCGTTATTTTCTGTAAACTGTAAAAACATACCATATTGTTTACAATGTTACATTCCACTTTAAATTACAATCCTCCCTCAGGAATTGTCATTTAATTTTTTCGAATATTTTTTGCATTTCTTGCAATGGAAAGAAAATAACTATCAGATTTAAAAAATTGCACTGCTTGATTTGTAAAGGATGATTCAACATTTTTTTTTCCAGATGTATCATGCGTATTGGCAATGAGAGAGCCTGATTAATATATTTAAATGTATCTTTTCAATCCATGCACTATATGCAGAGTAGGCCTTTTAACAAGATATTTAGTTTGATAATCCTCGTCCATTGTTTTTAGATCAGATCTTCAAGATTTTTAAAGCTATTGATTTTTGTCTCAGAGGCAGCTGGACATACATGTATTTACATTACAGCTCAGCAAGATAATCATTTTGGAGCATCTTAAAGAGACATAAGGTTATGGACTTTGTAAGCCATATCAACCTTGTCAACATATTGTTTGATGCTGAACAGTAGAAGGCTTTGATAGTCTTAGGACATAGAACAATTTATATTTTTTACATGTATTAACTCTTTATATTTTATTGACTGTTTTTTCTCTGTTGTTATTTGTAAATGTTTTTGAACAGCTTGAAAAATCATTATATTATTATATGCTGATTATGATGGATTCAAGAGGATTCATTAACATTTTTCTGATATCGTTGCCACATGTTTTCTGCATTATAAAACATTTTGTGATTTGCCCAGTTATGTTGTTACACATGCTTTACATTTAATTTTTAAATCATTTCTTTCCTACCTAAATGATGAATAATGAAATATGAAAATTCACTGACTGAGAATCAAATGAAATTACAAGAAAAGAATTACGTTCACTTTACCTTTAGAGCATCTCTGATCCAGCTATATCTTCTTGTAAAATGTTTTTTTTTTTTTTAAATTAATGTTAAATAACAATCTTATGATTATTTATAACGTGAAAGTTATGTTTTAAAAATCTCAAATCTTTCAAGAATCATGTTTATAACTGACCACAATTACATGCAAAATATTTTTATGCCATTTCTTTCTTTACTTGACTTCTGATACCAACTCTTCTTTCTCTGGAAAAGTGGAATTACAAGTGTTCACCTGCTTTTCTTAAGTGTAGTTAACATACTGAAACTGAGAGAAGAAAAATGTGGCCAAATCTTCTTGGCTTTCCCCCCCCCCCTCAAAAATGCTGTTTGTAATTTTTCTTTTCTTTTGACACTCTTTTTCTTTAATAAAGAACCAAAAAACCTTATGAGCAGGATTGAGAACTTGTGAATTATCCTTTTCCTGTAGTAAAAATATGAAGGATGAAAAGCACAAGTTTGCAAAAAAAAAAAATTCTGAACACGAGAAGTTTTTTTTTTTTATGTCTTTGTTGAAATGTTATTTGGACATTTTGTCAATAAAGCTTTGCATATTTTGTGCCGTGCCTGTGCTAATTTCTGCTCAAATCTGACTATAATTTAGCCTCTTCATATGGATGAAGAAAACTGACCTTTACATAACATGCAATCATCTTTTTAACCCCCCCCTCCCCCCCCCCGAAAAAAAAAAAAAGGAAGAATGCCTGTCCTTAACAGATAACGAAATCAGATTAAATTATTATATTAAAAATTCCTTTAAGTTCTCTTTTCACTCATTGATTTGAGTTTAAGTGACATCTGGAAAAGCAGGAGGGTTCTTTTGGCTTTGTTAACAGTTTATCAAATGATTGAAAAAATTGCTTGTCTGAACATTTGAGTAAATAGAACTGATAGCCTACAGATTTGTGAATTTATGTTTGTTATATATTTCATGAGGGCTTGATATATTATCAAATAACAGCATAGCCTTGTGCAAAGTATACGGTTCATCCCTGAAAATATTCTCTTTCATCCTTGGTTTAAAAAAGTTAACAATTAGAATGGGTCAACAGCATATCTTATAATTTAAAGTGACAATGTTGTATCTAGTGAGTTTTACAAAAGGAAAATGTTTTATCTCGATTCCATGAAAAAAGTTGAGTTTGCACACACAAAAATTGAAATAGTGATGAAGCGATATTACATTTGATATTTGAAAATAAAGTTAATGATAAAATATGCAAGCTTGGATTGAAAAAAACAAACTTCTCATGATGCTATATATTTGGTTTTTCTGTTTTGGTTTATCAAAAATAGATTTTGAATTTTCTGCATTATTATTTAACCCTAATTATTACTCTCTAACCTAAACAAAATATAAGATAAACATAATGGCAAATGTGGATTTTGTGCAAGATGATTTATTTTTATGCAAAAGCTAAGGAATATTGTGCAGTGATCTAATGACTCTGAGTTCTTCAGCATACATGTGTCTACTAATCAACTGCTGATTTTTATATGGATTCATTATTAATCTTTTAAACAAATGCAATTATGATAAATCCAAGGTATATTTTACAATTTTTTAATGCAAGAAATAAATCTTCAGTCTTTGAAATATCTTTTTCTACACTGTGTTATGCAAGATCAAGTCTTACACAATTCATTTCACTTTTCATCTGCCAAGTTCCAACAACAACAATACTGTTGTGCGGACTTAGTGTCTTTTTTTTCTTTAAATTAGTATAGAACAATGAGACATACTCAGAGTATTTTAAGAACAAAGACCTTTTTTTCAACTATGATGTGATACTGACGTTTTTTTTTTTTAAACTCGATGAAATCATAGCTATGCAGCCTGCATAGTTCAGCCTTGCTCAAACCACAGAGCTACGCAGTGTGCGTAGCTTTTGAGTTGAACGGTTTCTAACATGAGAAATCACGTCAAGCTTGTTTATCCTTTACTATTTGGTATTTCTTTTTCAGAGAGAGTTCTACCAGTCCAATATTGTAAACATTAGCGGTTGTTTCAACATATACAGTCTACAGTTTCTTGTTTCAAAGATATAAAATCTTGCAATGGAACCCACACCTCCTATCTCTATATCTAACGTCAATAAAAGACCTCCCATATGCTTCACTGCTGAAGAAGTTATTGATTGTTTCAATCTTTGGAAGATGAAAAAAAAAGATTGGTGTGGACTCTGAAAATGATCATTCTAGATTTAGAACAAGATCTATAGACAATTATACTGATTGATCTATCTCTGAATCTGATTCTGAGGATGCGTGGGCATTGCCCCAATCAAGACCTGAACCTACAAAGAGGCAAAACAACTTATGCATCTTTGAATGAGATATTATTTTATTCTCTGTTCAATTACCTTTACTTTGATATATAACTTTATGCATTTTTTACTATGAATGTCACATAAATCAGCAGTTGTAGCAACACCCATGCTCTATAGAAGCCGAAATAAATTCCAATTAGAAGCCAAATTTATTCTGATGTCAATGTCATAATAAATTAGGAACAATGTTATTATTGTCATACTATTATTATTATTATTATTATTGTTGTTGTTGTTGTTGTTGTTGTTGTTGTTGTTATTATTTATTTATTTTATATGAGTTTTTTAAAGGTATAAGGGTACCCATTACTGCATTGTCAGGATGGAGATGTCCTGTTACAGTTTCAGTCAGCCTAGTTTCTCTTTCTTTTCATTACGATTAAGTCATGCCAGCTTTTGATGACAATTGAGTCACAATGGTCTTCATGTTGTGCATTTTTTACATGACACAATAAATCTCTTGTAGACTTCATCTCCACTTTATTGCATTCAACATTATATGTATTGTAATGTGTACAGGGTGTAAAGGTGATACGTGAACCAGCTAATGATACATGTTCACAAATGCAATTAATATGAATTTTAAGCGGACAAACCATTCAAGATAAATTTTGTTGAGTTTAAGTGTAAAATGGCTTAACTTTTTTCCCTTTTGAAGAAAATTTAAAGGCTGGAATTATTCAAGTATAAGGAGGAAGAGGAAAAGCAGAAAAGATGATAATGAAGGGCGAAAGGAAGAAAGACGACCAGAACGAAGAAAAGGAGAGGAGGAGAAACAGAGGTATAGAGGAAGGAAGAAAAGAAAGGATAAAAAGAGGGAGGAGTCAGACAGATAAAGGGTAATTCATTTCAGAAATGAGGCAGAGATAACAAAACCAATGTATACACAGATTTATGAAACAGTAAATCACATTACAAGATGAAGAATGAATCATTTTATTAAGCATTAAGAAAAATGCCAAAGGCAACACAGTTTAAAAAGTACACAAAAATATAATATGTGGATATATGCATGAAATTCTAAATAGTAATCCTTTGATACAAAGCAAACTAATTGCATACTTAGCACTCAACTACAAAAATAACTTCACGTACAGTAAAATTGTTCCTTACATGAATGGAGCACATAGCAGCATATGTGTTATTTTGGTGATTCAATTAATTCCATTTCAGTTGGGCCCTAGTCTAAGTATATTTTAATCACACTGATAGTAAAAAATGATATTTGGTCTGAAACAGCTTTAAAAATAATTTGAAGAATTTCTTGATCAAGAAAAAGGGATATAACTCGCAAGTAAATCGTCCTTTTTCTAACCTACTTCTTGATTTCTGATAAGCATTTAGTTAGTACATGTATTAATTATCCGATCGTACAAAGAGATGGTAAAAGGAAAAAAAAAGTTTTGCACCTTATATATGTCTCAAAGGGAAATATGCTTGGGGAACATTGAAAAACGATCTTTAACTTCTAGGGACAGTTATTTTGTAACTTCATTCAAACATAAAGCTAAACATGTAAAGTCACAACAACGAAGACAACAATAGCTTAATATTAACTGAAAGTTTGATTTCAAGGCAGCTCCCCGGGCACGCCTATAGCATTGCAAATATACATCTTCGGTCGATTACTACCTGGCTTTGAAGTTTGAAAGCAGTGTCACAACTCTCTATGTCTTCCGTTTACACCTACTTCACGAGAAGTAAGCAATATAAAACCGTCCTGTCGCTTTAACAATACAAGTATGACAGCTGTCAGGATCAGCTGAAATGAAAAACTTCTCAAACTGCAGTAGAAGTGGAATATATATATATATATATATATATATATATATATATATATATATATATATATATATATATATATATATGTGAGAATAAAAAAAAATGCAGTCAAAAATAGTATTTTTTCTTGATTGAACAATTTAACAGAAACGTACGGTAAATATGTAATTAGAAGAAGTATATTCAGTCAGTCGGCTAATAGCAAAATACAAGAATTCTTTGCTTTATTTATTAAACTATATACACGTAAAAGAAAGATAAAATGCATATGATCTGTTAATCTTAACTTCTCTAATGTGACCAGACTATTTGTATCGATGAAACTCTAGCAAGAGTATAAAAGAATCAATTGGTGAGTTCAGAAAACAACGGTAACTGAACAGGTTAATGACCCCCTTGGACACAATAATAGTAGCCTGCACGTTCTCACAATTATTTATAAAAATTGCAAGAATCTAACAGCAGTGAATTCAGTTGATACTTTTAACTAAAAAACGTGCTAAAGCTTTCATACTGCACAAGACCTATTTAGACGTTATGCCTTAAGTTGCGATGAGATGTGTACTATGATAGAAGCTGATAGATCAACCTACACAAATAGGATTGAGTCGCGCAAAGATATTCATTTGTTTAACCTTGAAAGCACTTTATAGATATTTCGTTTTTCAAAAAGAAAAAATACACATTCTCGACATATTTATTACTTCCTGCTGAACGTAGTTAGAATTTTATTATTATAAGGTAAAATAAAAAAAAGCTTTAACTGATCCTCGTTTGGCTATTATTGTCCTTGACATATCCCGGCTGATACTTGGGTGACTCCTGCATTGTTACTTGTTAGAATATCATGAGTTACGACTGTCATCTTCATGGTCAGTTATTCACTTTGTGTAATAATCCACGAGTGCAGGAAGAATTACACTACCTTTTGTCTGAGCATCATTTATTCGGCATTAGCGTTAGTAATATACAAAAAAAAAAAAAAAAAAAAAAAATATCAGTGATCAAAACGGAAGTTAAAATATTAGCACAATGTGAGACGATATATTTTAAATGGTATATATTTTCTTTAGGGGATACTGAGTTTAAAAAAAGAAAAAAAAACATAGGACGTCAATTAAGGAATCGTTTGGTAAACACGAAAATTACGGCGCTATTATGTACATTCTGTGTAACGTAACAATCGAGGCGATAAGAGATAAGGTGTTTCACTGGTAAGTTCAAGAAAGTAATATGTCATATTGGCAGAGCTAGAACGTTAAAAATGGAAAACCCTGCACCAAATTGCTACGGCTGTGATTCGCATCTCACACTTCAGTAACGTGCAACCTCAGATTAGGCTGTAAGTCCCCGAACGGCAGGGTGAAGGTAACAAAGCTATTTTTCACAGTCTACAGTTTTTGGGCTAATTTTTCAGTATCCATCTTTAAAGTGCTCATAAAATTTTGCGAGGGTTGTACTTTTACAAACGTTACCATAATGTATTTACAGAAACAAACTTTCTATGTTGCCAATGTGAAGAGTTCGCAAACAAAATTGCCATTTCTAGACTTAAGTAAAAGCGCACACCCATCTCATTCTCTGACAATTCATTCACACAAACCCTTCACCAAAATATTTAAATTCTCACTCACTCACGCAGAGACGCTAACACTAGCCGCATATTCGGTTCAAGAATTTCTTCTACAGGAGAATCTACACATTTTTCACACTATTAAAGGAAGTGAGAAAAGAAATAAAGAAATATAACGGAAGTAAACAGATTTCCTCTTAAAAATAATTAATGGATTGGGATAATTATACAGTATGAAGGGATCCCAGCACCAACGACGAAGGAGTATATTTAAGTAAAATTCAGTTAAATCGGTGACAGGATAACATTTTTTGTTCACGCGATGAATACAGCAAAACATGATTTTGAGAGAAAAAGTACTTGAAGAATACTCACAAAAACATGTTACAGAAGAACACAAATGGTGTAAAGCACATTTAGAGTGAATCTGGGCGAAATGTCCTTATTTCAAATTAATTTTTCGTCGACTAAAATAGAGATAATTGACAGTTATTATTACAACCTAATGATAAAACGATTTTAAAAGGTTTCAGGCCCGAAAAACAACGACAAAAACAACAATAACAATAATAATAATAATAATAATAATAATAATAATAATAATAATAATAATAAAACTTAAAAAAAAAAAAATTACATCTGCAATATCACAAAGCCTAATTAAATATTGTACGTTCATTTATTTGCTGCTTGTTTTAAACACTTCATTGAAGTTCAAAAGAGGAAAAGCTGGGTGGGAGGAAAATAAAGTTTAGCGTGTAAGACATTCTTACAAATACTTCAGTGTCGGTATCGAAATAAAATACGGGCTTGTCAAAGAAAACTTCTGAAAGTTCGTTAAAATACATCTGGAACTCCTAGTTGATTACTGATAGTGGAGTATTTCATATTGCGTATGTTTTGGAAAACAGATGGTACAGAAATAAAACAAAATATAAATCGTATTTCGATGTACTTGCCATGAAGTAAATCATACTTGTACTTCGGCATTTTCTCTTTTTTAAAACAGGTTTGTATGAGAAAGCCGGTCTTCAGACCCAATGGAAGAAAATCCCAGTTTATTTTGAAGATAAAATATTCAATAAATGGACATTAATTCATTCTGCTCTATAACTGCTACGTGAGTTGAACTCTTTCATAAACTTTGGGTCACTATTGAAGGAGTGCTGCAAAACTGATTAAACGATTCTAAAATTCCCCAACAAGAGCAATCCGTAAGTTACTTGAAGTTTTGAATCACAGCACAAAGTTACAGGCATAATATATAATAAGATGCCAGCGGGTGATTTGCGGAAAAACGAAATTTGTAGTAGATTATGCATCTGGTTGAAATTTGATCTGGAAAGGTAACAACTTAAAGAACTTGAGACTACGGATGAATATTAGAAAGATGAGATTACATTTTTAAATTAACAAAGTTCACTCTAAAACATTATGGACGATTACAATGCTTTTTGTACAGAAATGGAAAAGACCAGCTAAACATAATTATCACTGTACAGGCACGGGGCAGCTAGAAGGCACTAATACAGGCTGCTGGTAGCCGGCCGGGTTGGCAGGGTAGGCGGGGCTTACCATGTACATCACTTGAGGCGGTGCACCTTGCTGACCTGCGGGAGGAGACGGGTAGACGTACATATATGGAGAGGTGGAGCTACCGGGATAAGGGGTGGGGCTTAGATGCTGTGGTAGAGAAGGTGACGTTGTTTGCACCCCGCTGATTGGTTGATGTTGGCTTGACGAAGGCAGTGCTATGTGTTGTGGAGCATGTTGTAAGAAGGTAGGGTTAGTAGAAAGCATGCACGGATTTGGAGGAGGGGCTGAAATCTGAGTGACAGGCGCTGAAGATTTATTACTTGAACTGTGAGGAGGATGGCCTGGAGGAGGAACACTAAGCACGACTTGAGGTTTAGCGTATGTGCTCGAAGCATGTGGTTTTGAGTGGTTTGGGTTGGTTGGTAAAGACACAACCACTGGATTGACTTGTGGTGACAAGCAAGGGGTAGAGTTTGTTGACATAGGATCAGTGAGTGGGGGTGGAAGTGTCGTGGGAGGTGGAAAGGGAGGAGGTGGCATAGTGACTGGGCGTATATGTTGCTGTGACGCGGGGTTAGCGGCTGAGGGAGTTACGTTGGCCTGTGAGGCTTGCGATGAATAAACTATAATCGTCTGACAATTTTGGGAATTAGCTGGCACAGAGCCAGATTGAGACGCCGCAACAGATGGGGGAGGAGGGCCTTGCTGCAATGGTGGAACAAACAACGGTGTGGGTTGAACAGGTTGAACAGGGTTAGGCGGAAAGCCATGCATATTAGAGGGAACAGTGTTGCTAGCAGGGTAACACAAACTGTAGCACTCATATGGAGCGCCCACCATTTGCGAGCTGTCCTGAGGGGTACCCGGCTGTCCTGGGACAAAACAATTAGCATTAGCGTTAAGTTGCTGAGCCTGCGGCTGCTGTTGCTGAGACTGGGAACCAGCAGCTGCTGCTTCAGGTAGTTGGTAGTACACAACGTCGTACATCTGCTGTGGAGGTTGTTGGTGTTGCATATAAATAGGTTGTCCTTCACACCGGGCCTTAGCAGCGCTAGTTTCTGCCAAGAGAATTTGAAATCGCAAAGGGATTTCCTTGATGGGTTTCACAAGCTTATGCGATCCATACATATAGTATCGGCGTTTGCCTCGCGGTTTGGTGGAGCCTTCAAGACCTGCCTCAGCAGTGTCTTGTTCGTTCTCCACGTCGCCAGAGACAGCGTCCGGTGATAGTTCTTGAGTTTCGGGATAAGTTGGGCCGATGAGAGTCGTGCTGGTGTTGTCATCAGCGGTAGGGGAGTTGTTGGTATATTCGCTGGAGCAGCCACTATCACGATCGCTACCAACATCCATGCCACAGTCATCGCTAGCATTGTCATCCTCGTCCGTGATAGTCGTATGGCCGTCTTTGCCTGATGTGCTTTTGCCCTCACTGGTTTTGATCGTGTTTTTGTTGTTCAAAGAAGCAACATCTGTTGCATGACTGTCGGCATTGGCTGAAATGGTATTGGTAGTAGACTGAGCAACTGAAGCATTGCATGCATTATTAGCAGTTATGGCACCAGAGGCCGAACTAGAGGAAACCGGGTTGGTTGGTACTTTTCCTTTGACCCTGCCGGCCCAGGTCGATGACGTTGAATTCTGGCCGGCATTATGTGAGGAACCAGAAGTGGAAGCTGAAGATTTCGTTGCAGTGGCAGAGATGGAGGTAGAGTAGTTTGAGGTGAACAAAGAGGAGGAAGAGGAGGAGGAGCTCAACGGAGCAACAAAACTGTTGGAACTAGATGAAGAATGTCCCTCACCGACACAGATCGCGGCGGCGGCGTTTGGCATCCCAGAAGCTTCCATTGCGAGGTCTGGCGGCGTGCTGTAGAGGACGCTGGTGTAGTGATGATGGCCCGTGGCGTCTATCATAACTGCTGTTCCGGCCGTGGCAGCCCCGTGGTGCTGGACCATCTCCGCAGGGTTGCCAGCGGACGCCGCAAACATAACCCCGGGTGGGTAAAAATTGGAAGGTTGACCACCTGAGCTCATCCGGTAATACTGCAGATAAAGAGACATAAATTAATTGCCGGGGAAAAAAAACAACAAAAAAACATAAGCAAATTCACTCCATAAAATGAAAGAACAAAGACGTGCTAGAACTCATGCACCAACAAAGAATATTAAAGAGAAAATTCAACGTGATCTCGTTTTTAGAATAGTATGGTGCTTTTTAAAAATTCTTATGTTTTTCAATGGTGCAGATAGCTAAATAGCAAAACAATTTGCGAAAAAAATATTTTAAAAAGCTTGACTTTTGTTACATGCAGGTAATATTTTCAGATCATGTACTCCTCTGTAACCTACGATCCATGTGAAATAAGAATGTAGTGGTTGTTTTCAAGGAATAATCATGATATTGGAATAAACCCGCGACTATTTAATTTTATTGTGATAGGTCTACATCCCTAGCTTCCATTGCTCTTTGGGGGAGAACCCAGACGCCACCTTGGGCCTAGACAAAATTATGAAAGCGCTGATAATGGAAGCTATGAGCGCCACTCGAGCAATTTTATACTTTTGAAAGTGTGAGTATTCTTGGAATACTTTATAGTATGTCCAAAATTCAGCCTTGAGCGAACACAACCAAAAAATGTCCGTTGAAAAAAAAAATGAGCGAAAGAAAAAATATAATTTTATTATTTATGTTGCCCTTCCAAATAATGAAGCGAGTTTTTAACTTTTATATAATTTTGTCATTCGCTAAAAATAATTTGTATTAGCAGCTCAGCAACGGATCTAGCCCTGTCTTCTTCAATGTCGATGCTATGTTCGTAAATTGGTGAAATGCTCAGTCTTTGCGGTTATTTCACGGATTTGTGATTCGTTTCTTTTTTTATGATCATCTCAAGATTCAAGTGTCATCACCAACACAAACCGAGCAAGAAAACTTGAGAAGTTCAAATCCGTTAACATCTGATTTGAAACTTTGCATGTGATAATACAACCTCGAAACGAAAACCAACAAAATAAGCGTTCTATACGGAAGAGATGCCCAATGCTGCAGATCATCGTTTTGTAATGAGACAACGTGTCAAAAAAAAAATCGCGACAAAATAGTACAATATGTTTTTGACTTTGAAACAAATCTCAAGCTCTCACATGGTTGTAATCAATAATTAGAACAATGTTATGTTTTATATCCCAAGTTTCCTTTCGAATGATTCGTTGACACATCACATTGTTGACGAAACTATGGCACAACTGTTGGCAATTCACTGTGAACTATTATTATATAGAAAAGTCGCGCCATTCCATGATTTTGTTTCTTCAAAGTTATCAGTGGAAAACTTTTACAACTCATATGGGTGCAATAGAAGTTAAAAGTAAATAAATAGGCAGACAACGTCCTAGAAGTCTGAATATTAAAATGTTTTGAAAATTCCATGACCATACCATCAAAATATACCTTTTGTTATACAAGGCGCATACACTAGAATTTTGCATTATTAAATTAACAGTTTGACTAAATAATAACATTTTCATTCCTTTCCTGCAGAACAGAGTCACTCGCTTTAATTCAAATCGAAACAACTCATCGGAAATACGTTTGGAATTTATTTACCATATTTCTACAACCAAAGAATGTCTGCGATAAACAATTCAGCTACTACAAGATTTGAATTCGTCAAAACCACTTTCAGTCAAGGATAGACGAAAGAGACATCTGATAATATCTGATCCTATCTGAAAAGCTTGTGAGCACCTCAATACGCTCTTGCACGACATAAGCCTCGTCTTTCATCGGGTTTTATAGAGCCGGGGGGAGGGAAGGAGACTAACCTGATAAACCCTCCACCTGTTCAAGCCTCGCATTGTCGAAAGTTAACAGTAATCAGCTCCCTCGCGCACGCGCTCTAAACCCATAAAGACATAGATATGATAGATAGCTAACCAAGCTCTACTCGATGAAACTTAGCGATCCGAAATCGATGGTTTTTCATGAGATGTCGAAAATCACGTGCTCATAAAAAAAAATTATTACAAAAGCGAAGCAATCAAGAAGGACGAAATCGACCGCTGGATAAGGTTGCGTTGGTGAGTTTTGGTCTCTTCAATCGCACACCTTCGTTAATTTATTGTTTTCCCCAGTTTCTTTTCATAAAACTGAGAGGCTTGGTTTATCCTTAAAAGTTCAATATCCGCTTAGGATAATTATTGCGATTACAACATTACAAATTTTTAATTCGCTAATCTGAAGGTAGAGTTGTTTGGACAACAATGGCATTAGTAAAGACAAAGTGGCCCTGGAAGAAGAATAATGCCTAAAAATAAACGATTGTTTGCTTGTTTTTTTTATTTTATTTTTTGTTGTTGTTTTCGGGTTTGTTTGCACAATCAATAATAGTGATCGATATATAACAACAAAAAAAATTCTTTTCAGTGTTCATGGGAAAAAAATCAATTCAAAAAATCTTCTGACAGAGAGAGAAGAGGAAGAGAATATGATTATATATATATATATATATATATATATATATATATATATATATATATACATATGTGTGTATATATATACACACACACACAAGTGTGAGAGGGAGGGAGAGAGAGAGAGAGAGAGAGAGAGAGAGAGAGAGAGAGAGAGAGAGAGAGAGAGAGAGAGAGAGAGAGAGAGAGAGAGAGAGAGAGAGAGAGAGAGAGAGAGAGAGAGAGGTGGGAGGCGAAAGCGAAAGATATTTTGTACTCACCTCAACACCTAGATTGAAGAAAAACCGCAAAGTGTTAACATCTGGGGGAGAAATTAAACAAAGACCGACAAGTACAAAAGTATAATGACCTTACACGTGACTATTTTAATGATAGCCACTCCTATGGGAGAAAATGAAATAATGGCACAGAACGTATTAGACTGCAATGCTTTATTGGTTTGTTTGGTCATGTTCCTGCGCCCCCCCCCCGCGCAAAGTATAGCCTAATTGTTATAGGCACTTTGCTTCAGGTCAGATTAGGATGACTGACTTTCTCAACTTTTTAAATATATATATATTTATATATATAAATTAAACAGAGAAACAATAGAAAAAGGGAAAAGGTTCAAGTGCTGATAAATAAAACTACATTTAAATGCTGGTACTAAGTGTCTTTATTATTTTTTTTCAACCTGATAAACAAAATAATACATAAAATTCTGGTACTTTGAGTTTTCAGTTTTTTTCAACCATAGCGCCGTATCTAAGCTTTTCATAACAATGTCTCATCATCGTGCGGCGTGATAAACGCTTTTTGGTGTTTTTTTTTTTTTTTTAATACACTTTTCCTTATTTTCTAGAACACAATTTTCTAATATTGAATAGAAGCTGGAAAAAACGGAAACTAATTAATTTGTCATACAAGTATTTCTCTGAAAATCCAGCTCACAAGATCTCGAGAAACCAATCATATGGTACTGTAATGACGGAAGACCCGAACACATGCACTTAATGTTATAAAGTTGAAAAAGGTACGGCCAACCTGCTCTCCTACTCATGCTGTGACTCCAAAGCCTTTAAATTAATTCAAGTTTTGCAGTATTGACGAGTTTATATTTTATGCGAGAAGATCCTGTTACACAACAGGTAATAATTATAATGAAACAAGTCATTCATAGCTCATTAAAGTCAGGCAACAGAAACCACATGTTCTTAAACCACATGATCACTTCATGTTCTTATTGGCCATATATACCGACTTATTCATGTCAATGATGGCTGATATTTACAGGAAAATACAACAGTCTGCGCAGATCTTTAAAATTTCAAGAACCTCATAAAATAGTATGTATATCACACACAGACTGTGTGTGTGTGTATATATATATATATATATATATATATATATATATATGTGTGTGTGTGTGTGTGTGTGTGTTTGTCAAAAATGAAAAAAATATATACGAAATATTTCAAGAAACGCAAAAATAACAGTATTCGCCATATATTTTCGCAGCAGATCGCGTCAAAAATGCACTGAGCTTTAAGCACGAAGATTTGGAAAAGCGGTTGGTTCTAGATAGTGGTGTAATAAGATTTGTCCTACGGGAAAGGGGCTTGAACTCTATAGCTACTACCACAAAGCACATCATTTGAAACACATTTTTAGTTATTACTTATCTTAATAAATCGCACTTAGAAAGAATACTGTACCTGGAAAGTAATACATTTATAGAGACCACGACACAAATAACATAAAAATCTGCGGTTATTTGTTGAAAGTAAAAGAAGAGAAACTTCGAAAGAAAATAAGTTCTTATCTAACCCCAGCTGGATAAAAAGTGAAAAGAGCTTTAGAGGCACATGGTCCTCAACTCTCCAACATGTTAGCCCTACAGGGCTTATACATTTGTGTACAGCCAATCAGACGATTGCAAATTCAGCCAATCCAATGATAATGGCAAAAGGGAAAAAAAAAGTTTAATGTCGAGCTAAACACTTCTTCGAAAACTATTTTAAGTCGGGCAGGGAAGGTTGGGGGGAGGAAGGGAGAGAGAGAAAGAGAGGGGGCAAAATAAAATCGTAGATGGTGAAAATAGCATACCATCAATCATATATCCTTTCATTCAATTCATAAAGCTTATTGTTCGAAACATCTGATGTGAAAGGAGTAGAATAATGGGTAGAGGGCGCCCTCGGACCTGTTGACAAGACCAGAAGAACAAGTGGATAATAGCCATCTGCTGCAAAAGACGTGGGACCCTCACACTACGGCTCGATGGGCAACACGCGCGTCTCAATAACCTCAGCTATTGAACCATCACCGCTGCAGGTGGCTTACACTAGCAGCCTTCGGATCAAACAATTCGCAATAAAGCCGTTATTGCCCGGACTACTTCTTCAAGAGATTAATGTAAAGTTAATGAAATCTGTGGGATTGACGTTTGTGCTCAAGTTCGTGCAATGATCAGCGACAATAAAGATATGAGCCACGACATTATTATGCTTAAAGTTTTTTTTTGTGCCCATGAGTGTCATTGGTGAGGATCAGCTTACGACGTCTGCTCACGCATTGAGTCTTTTCAAGTTTTCAGTACAAAAGAGCTATATAGCAGGAAAGCGTACAAGCGAAGCTGGTTGAGCGTGTGGCTCCACTGATGCGATTAAAGACTTCTACTTTAAGAACTTCCATAAAAAGAAAACAGGCTGCGCTCTTATAACACCGTCCTTTGTTTGATATAATAAAAAAAAGTTCTGATCTTTGTCCTCACTGAAGCGTGTAAAAAAATCTTCATGATATGAATACTACCAGTATTGCTTAGCCTGATCTTGTGTATTTGGGCTTTTGCTTGAAATCGCAGTTTCTTGTAGTATTTGTACATCTTCTTTTTAATTTTATTTTTTCATGACCCGCTCATGAAATTTATCCTAAATACCTTACAAATTGAAAGTTTTATTAACTGTTTGCCGTATAACAAATCGACCGAATGATCGATATAGATAAATTACACCATTTTATGGTGTGATAAACTTCTCAATCCGCTAAGCGAGACACGTATTTTCCGGGGCCTGATCTTTTATTGTTTCTTTTAGATCACGAAAAGGTCCATCGTCCTTTTCTCTGGATATGAAAATTTTGCATTAGTTAAATCAAATTTGCCTGACAAAACTGTCCAACTATTGCCACCCACAATAATACGATGCCGTAACCATGCAGGACTGGTTAACTAGTCTTGAAATGAAAGGTAGGTGCAGCAGTGCCCCTTTTAATTTTAGATCTCTTGCTGTTTTGAGCACCTCAGCAAATTCACGAAGCGAAGTAAAACTTAAGCGACAAGGCTAGATCTACGAACCTGAGTGAGGTAAATCCTTGCCATAGCTGTCATGAGACGGGGGCCAGGAGAGATTCACCCCTCCATGAGCGGGATGGTGATAGGGCATGGCAACCACAGGCATCCAGTAGCCACCCTGCTGCTGCTGCTGCTGCGGCAGCTGTGATGGTTGAGGTGGCGGTGGCGGCGGAGGATTAGAAGGGAGCCCACCGACGGCGACGCCACTGTTCGAACCGCTCATCAGAGGGTGGTGAGCTGGGCTGTGGGGGTAACCACCCCCGCCCGGTGCTGGAAGGCAAGCCGGTGTAAAGGTCAACGTTAACGGACACGCTTCCACAGAACTGAGGAAAAAAGAAAGGTGTTGATTTTTGTTATGACTTATCATAATTGGAAGAATAGAAATTCTTTTATTTTTTTTTTATAGTACAGTCAAATTTGACACCTGAATGGCAATTCAAAGCTAACTAGAGGCAAAACTGTCTGTCTGTTCACCATGAGGCAAGTGTAGAATATGATATAGGATAGATTGCGAAAGCAATCATTATTTTGGCTTCCAGATCCATGACTATCATAATTATTTAGTTAAGGTTCATACTAGACAGAAGTAATAAAAAAAAAATAATAATTAAATATTGGAATTTTAAGAGTCTCGCAATGCCCTGGATACGGATTGTTGTGTAATTTAAAAAAAAGTACCCAAGTCAGGCAATATTCGCTTTCCTTAAAAATATTAAAAAAGAAAAGCAAAAAAAAAACGGGAATGATGAAATGGAAGAGACAATGAAAGGGTGATTTTTGTTGTTTCTTTTGTTTTTAAAAGAGGCTTGTTATGATCAACGTATTCAACTTTCTCTGCAAATAACATTCCATTCAGTACATTGAATATTGAACAAAGTGAATTTCATTACAATAAAGTTATATTAAACTTTGCATTTGGAGGAGGGCGCTGGAATGCAGCACAGGGAAGAATTTTGAAGATGAAGGCGTATCTTTCAAAAACAAATGAAAGAAAGAAACCTACCCACAGTCCTTGTCGACAACACCGTGGTTACTACTGTAGTCCGTAAAGGAGACGGCTGCAGGTGCGAATACTGCACTACTACAGTAGCCAGTGGTCAATTCTGCGGTGTACTCAGTACTTGAACTTGAGGCAAAGCACTGGGAGCTGCTGTAGTTTCTGTTGATGAGGTGGTCGTTGCTGTTGTAAGTATAAAAATTATTCGCACGACTGCTGCTGGTGGTGGTGGTGGTATGATGGCCTAGATAACTGGCAGCTTTATCTTCACAAGCCACTAGATCAGCGTCTTTGTTCGGCGAGGTGTTGTTGGCGTCACATGGACCACTAGTGGCGCAGTTGTTGTTGTTCTCTTTCGCGATGCTGCTGGCGTTGCTGTTGGTACTGTTAGTGGAGATGGTGCGTCCCCGGTCTGGTGATGGAGAGATTGCTGTTTGGCTCGACACAACTGCACTTACGGGCATAACGCGGTGTTGCTGTAGCAGAAAAGAGAATTTCCTTATCAATGACTTAAATTTGCACAGTAAAATGTACTTTTTTTTTTCTAGCACTTTTACAGAATTTCGGCGTTCTAGAGCTAATTTTCTTCTTGGCCCAGACCGAATATTATCGAGACTGCCAGTGGCAAAGCTCATTTGTGGGTAAATAAGAGAGTCTGTGATCTTAGTCTCCACTGTGCAACATGATAGCTGGCTTTATCACTACTTGGCCGCTACAAGAAAGAGGAGGTATATATATACTCACACGTTGGGAATTTTTTTTTTTAAAGCAATGCAGCAAGTAAAGCTAAAGGGTATTTAACTTAACATCAAAATGAAAAAAAAAATATAGCAAAATAACAATTACCCCCCCCCCCCCACACACACACACACACACACACACACCAAAAAAAAAAAAAAAATGAAGTAATAACATTATTGCCAAATGTTCCTAGTTTTTTTAAGCATATTACTGGGCAGAGCTAAAATAAGGCACTAAATTCGTCCTATCAAAGGTGTGGAGCTTGAACACTAGAAGAGGGTCCAAGCAAACAATCAGTGCGAACGCCCTAACTCCCGAAGCCATCGGGGGCTACTGTGGGAAGGGAGCGAGACAGGTATGAAACATCGATGTAACGTTGCCCAAATGAGCTTTTCACAAAAGATACGAAAGTATTGCTTACTTTGTTTACTTTATTATTATTTGTTTTGGGGTTGTTGTTTTTTTTCGTGCTGTTTTTTTTTTTTTTTTTTTTAGAATTTTGTTTTGTTTTTCATACGCATGGCACGAGGACGCAATGGACGGTACTCTTTTCACAAAATAATAATAATAATAATAATAATAATAATAATAATAATAATAATAATAATAATAATAATAATAATAATAATGATGATGATGATGATGATGATAATGATGATGTCGGAGATTGTTGTAATTGTGGTGTTAACCCACCAAAGTCTGAATATCTAGAAAACGGGAAATAAAGAAGAAAAAGGAGATCAGAACAAGTTCTTAAATTAAAGTGTAAACCAAAAGCCAGGCACAAGAAACAAACATAACTTTTGATAAAAAGAAAGCAAATGTCTTACCCGTCGTCTTCTGCCTTTTTTGATGAAACGTAAGAAATCTGAAAGTGGAAATGTCGGCATCTTAAGTTCAGTAGGAAATGCCTGTATCACTAGTTCACACTATGAACAAGCCAACAATACGATTGATAACAATTTTGAATGTGTATGTGTGTGGTGGAGGATGGTGTGATGAAAAGGAGAAAAAAAAAAAGTTCAGCTTTTATAAATTGGGTTAGGTAACATCTGGAGGCATATCGTGGCTTAATGTGTGCGTGGAGAGAGAGAGAGAGAGAGAGAGAGAGAGAGAGAGAAAGAGAGAGAGAGAGAGAGAGAGAGAGAGAGAGAGAGAGAGAGAGAGAGAGAGAGAGAGAGAGAGAGAGAGAGAGAGAGAGAGAGAGAGAGAGAGCGCAGGATCGTATTTCTAAAACTACTTTATTATTATTATTATTATTATTATTATTATTATTATTATTATTATTATTATTATTATTATTATTATTATTATTATTTAGGAAGTCACAATCATGAGAAAACAAAACACGCCAGTTCCTTGAAATATTCCCGTCAACGAAACTGTAACGATGGAAATCAAGAATTTTCAAGTATACAAGGGGGGGGATTATCATTAATTAGTACTGAAATCGTTAGTGCTAAATGACATAGCGAAAGTGACTTTAACAATTCCTAAGGGCTTTCTTCAGACTCCTAGATTTTTCTTTTATTTCAACGTATCAATCTTTTTTTTTTTTTTTAACTTGGTGTATCACAGGATATTTGCAAAGAATATAGCAGAAACATGTAGCTACTACTTAAATTCATTATCTCATTCAAATGGATCGAAATCATTTCGTTTTCAACGAAAAAATAATCTTTGCCGACTAAATTACATCAGTTCACCGAATAATACGGCAGAGTTTGCGAATGGCATAAGTTTTGTTTCTGCCTTAGGCTAAATGACGCGAGTTGCAAAATGCCATTCAATTGACCAACGTCTACCCGTCTCTCTATCCCTTGATCTGCTCGGCTGGCATCAAGATATATTGATGTAAAGGATAACCTAGCTTTGGGTTAAGAAAATGCATTAACAAAGTAAACACGAAATTAAGAATGCATACCGCCTGCAATAGAAATCTTTGTAATTCGAAATTCACAGATGTTTCCCCCCTGCTCCCACGTTTCTTTGCGTGGTCTAAGGGGAAATAATTCAACTTTGACTTTAACAAAATGAACAGAAGGAAAAAAAAAACCACTTCATTTGAAAAACGTTAGGTTAGCAAAGGTGGTCAAACTTAAAAAAAAAATTCACAGAGAGAAGGAATGTGGTACTTGAAATGATTTTTTTTTCATTTCGAACGAATCGAAGAAAAAAGACAGCTTTTTTTCTTTATTTCAAACATTGCATTTTAAAGGCGTTTTCGAGATTTTTTTAAGAATAAAACAGCATTTATTTAATTTTAGTCTGAGGCTGGTTAATTTTTTTTCTTAATTTTCCCCAACAGCTCAGTTGGTTGTGTATTTCTCAGAAGGTTACAAAGAAAAATGCTTTCTAACGGATACGTTCTATTAAACTTTATGTCTACCGTCTTGCGATCCATTTCCCAGGGTCTGTGATCACTCGCCATTATTCGACTGCGCTTGATAAATTTACATTCATCTCATAAGCAACAACAGAATGTTTGATAATATATTTAGTTATTTATTAAATGTAGCTGCATTTCATTTTAATTTCTCATACCTTACTCTCTAATAACTCTTCATTTTAGTTAAATAAATGCAAAAGTGCGAATTTTATTTTTCTTGAGCTGTAGTAACTTATCAGTATTTCAGCGCGCTTCAGAAAAAAATGAGCGTAAACAAAAATACATAAAATGCCACTGACGCTCTTTATTAGCAACTTGCGAAAAGGATATAAGATGGCTTAAATCGATTTGGCACAGGTGCAAGGGCGATACTTGAATCGATAAATCCTTAAAATAAACGCCATATTTGAGCTCAAGCAGAGATCAAGAATAAAAAAAAAACGGGGTTAAAGGAAGAAGAAAGAGCGAAGGTGAAAAATATTGAGCGATCAATGTCGTGTTTCGGTTGAATATTCTCTTTTCTTGGCTAGGGACATGATCTGGTAAGAAGTAAAAAGATCGAGGGAGGGAGAGGGAGAAGGAGAGACAGAGAGAGAGATGGATAGATAGAAAATAGATAGAGAGAGAGAGAGAGAGAGAGAGAGAGAGAGAGAGAGAGAGAGAGAGAGAGAGAGAGAGAGAGAGAGAGAGAGAGAGAGAATGTATTTAAAAAATGTTGCACTTTAAAAAGAGAGCCTAGTGACAAAGGCTGAACAGGAAAAGAACAGCGGCAAGAGATCGTCAATGCAAGAAAGGTAATATTGGCATTTATTGTGGGGAGGAAAATATATATAAGTGCAGAGAGAGAGAGAGAGAGAGAGAGAGAGAGAGAGAGAGAGAGAGAGAGAGAGAGAGAGAGAGAGACAGACAGACAGACAGACAGACAGAGATAGGGAGAGAGAGAGAGAGAGAGATAGATAGATAGATAGATAGATAGAGAGAGAGAGAGAGAGAGAGAGAGAGACAGACAGACAGACAGACAGACAGACAGACAGACATGTATAAGATAGAGCCAGATGGAAATGTCGTCTTAACATTAAACTTTCATTTTGTTGTATCGATCTTTAACATGGAAAATGGAAAGAAGAAAAAAGTAGCACATGTTGTGTACTTGGTTTTGGTGATTTAAACCAACACAACCATAACTTATGGTCAATATGACGAGCAAGAATACGAAAGCTAATCAGACGTAAAGAAATATTATTTACACGTCTTGTGAACACCCCCCCCCCAAAAAAAAAAAAAAAAAAGCCCCACAATCACTATAACTGAAGCAAGCATGAGCAAACAGTAACAGGTGGCTTGCCTAGATTGCTGAATATCGTCTTTAAAGCTGAAGGTGATCACCATTAAAGTCCTCAATGGGGCTCACACTCAAGTCGCTCATTTCACGGTTTATATTAAATTATGACATCACTATGAAAGGCTGCTATGAATGTCATACTAATACCTACTGGAGATTTTTTGTTAAAGTCGTGAGGCTTTTCTCCTCCCTATTAAGTTAAAAGAGAAATAAGAAAGGCGTGGCTAGAAATGAATAACATTTTGCTATTTTTGATTTATTTATTTATTTTATTATTTTATTTTCAATTTGTTTTTTTTATTTTTTAACGATTAGCGCACTTGTTGAAAACGAAATCGAAAACAAAGTAGATTCTCCTGACTGATCCGAGCCCATGATTCAAGTCGCTCTGAATTAATTTACATAGCTATAGATGCCAGATTGAAGATACATTTAGGAGGGGGAAAATATTTCTTTTTCCCTTTTCTTCTATGTTCCAACTTCTATTGTGCAGTGAAAGGTTATTTTATGGGCCTCTTTTGTTCTTTTATTTTTTTTTTATTTTCCTCCCAATACAGCGTTGAATTGATCTCTCAAATTACAAGTCACAGAAAAAATGGACCCCGATTTGGTTTAAAATAAATAAGGTTATTTTTGAAGTTTTGCATTCTTTCTTTTTCTTAGGAAACCTTTTTGTTTCGCTTTACAAATGATTAAAAAAAAAAAAATTAAAAATGTGTGAAAACTCACTCACCAATGTTTGTCACCGGAAGAAAGGATTGGTCCCCTGCATATTGAGAAAACGAAAGATCAGAGAGATATAGGAACACAAGGGGTTAGTAAAACACATTTTAGTCCCATATGTGAGTTTCGAGAGGATGGTAGGACTAGATTACATAGATAGCTAGAAATTTTGGACAGATTTTTAGATCGATAGACAGATAAAAAGATAAATTTATAGATAGAAAGATATTTAGATAAATAGATTAATAGATTGATTGATAAGAACGATAGAATGGGGAATAGATATACACGGAGACAAAAGAGAGAGAGAGAGAGAGAGAGAGAGAGAGAGAGAGAGAGAGAGAGAGAGAGAGAGAGAGAGAGAGAGAGAGAGAGAGAGAGAGAGAGAGAGAGAGAGAGAGAGAGAGAGAGAGAGAGAGAGAGAGAGAGAGAAGAGAGAGAGAGAATTTGTAATTTTTAGCACTGAAACCAAATTTCAACAGCATGGAAAGGGGGACAACCCTTAGAATCTTTCAGTCAACAAAATGGTGGCCTTAATAATGCTGTGTTAAAGCTATACTCCCTATGTCTCTGTATAATTACTGACGAAGTTAATAAAGTGAAACGTCTTCTATGCCAAATACAATTGTTTTCAATTAGTTTATTGTCCTCGAGTTCAAGTTGGTAACTGTTTTATATTTTTTTTTTCATTTCCTGCATCTTAATTGATCTTGGAAGTTAAGCTGTATGTAGTGTTTCAAGATTTGTGATCTAGCGTTTATAGTTGTATCAAAATTAAAAGAAAAAAAACATTTTGTTATACTTCAGATCTTGCATTAGAAATGCATAATTATATGCATCAGTCGCCACTGTATCATAAAAAAAGTGCTAATACCTAGCGTGGTAGTTAGCAAGATGAAATTGCGGGCCATCCCAAAATAGGAAGAAACAAATGAGTACCCCTGCCGCTGCTGCTTCTGCTACTTTAACTACCACAACTAGTTTGAGGTAGTGGTGTTTGCAGAGCAGAGTTGTTGCAATATTGATGGCGCCGTCTCTGTTTTTGGTTGTGTTATTGCTGCTGTTGTTGTTGTCGTTATTATTATTATTATTATTATTATTATTATTATTATTATTATTATTATTATTATTATTATTATTATTATTATTATTATTATCACTAACATCTTCATCATCACCATCGCCGTTGTCATTTTCGTCGTCATAGCAGTCAACATTATCATCACTATCTTTATTGCATGTTTATCCTATTATCTCACCTAGTTTAGATATGTCCAGAGGTAGAGGATGAATGTTCTTCGCGGGAACAGTTTGTCTGTGAAGATAAACAAATTTATAATTATTTCGTGACAATGATTAAAATCCACTTATTTCCAACGAATTGGATGCCTTTAAGTAAGAGAGAGAGAGAGAGAGAGAGAGAGAGAGAGAGAGAGAGAGAGAGAGAGAGAGAGAGAGAGAGAGAGGGGGGGGGGGAGGAGGGGTGAGAGTGAGTCTGAGTCTTCCGTCTTGCGTAAGTTTGATCGCCAATCAACAGAAATAGATCGGTTTAAACAGCAGTTGAGATATGTGTTTAAAATATTGTGGTTTCTTCCAGATATATTAAATTAAACATCCAATTACAAAAAAAAAATTCACTTGAAACTGCTAATTGCATCCAGTATATTTCGTATAGAAGAAGGAATTTTTATAGCTTTTAAGAGAGATATAATAATTTACAAACCCATTTAACTCAATCAAGCATAAAGGTCAATTTCAAACTCCGCAATTTGTTAAAGAGGAAAATTTGGTTTTTGTCGGGGGGTGGGGGGCAGTAGGGGATTACCACAACCATTATTTTAGAGTACTGGTGGTCAAGTGTTAAAACGCCTGTCTTGAGATGACCAATCTGCATGAACCCGTGAGAATTAGGCCTTATCTTTAGTCTTGTTTTATGAGTATGGTTTGGCGATCTAGCAAATACCTGATCTTTAAAAACAAATCCCAGACTGACGAATAATCCAAAGAAAGCCAAGACTATTAATGCAGAAACGGTTTTGCTTTATAAAATCACCTGGTCTATACCTCAATAAAAATAATTGTGAGTATGCTTTAATCGTAGAGGCATAAACTACGTTTTGCTTTGGAAAAAGTTCATTGATCCTCTTATACCTTCTTAACACCTCTTTCGGTATATATGTCTGTCTGTCTGTCTATCTGCCTGTCTGTCTCTCCCGCCCCCTCTCCATTCCGCTGGCAACTTAAGATTTCCAGAGTTCTTATACGAATATCCCACTTCCTTCCCTCCCCTCTCTCTTACGATTGCTCTTGATATTCTCTCTCTCTCTCTCTCTCTCTCTCTCTCTCTCTCTCTCTCTCTCTCTCTCTCTCTGTCTTCCACTCGACTCACTTGACTCCCAGCTCCTCCAGGAAGACCAGTAGTGTGCCACTGTCCTCGTCTATTGACTGGATATGAGCATTGTAAGGATGATCTTCATGTTCGTCTAACACTACCTGTGAAGGTAAATATAAGTACGAGTTAATAACGACAAATGAGAAAAGAAAAGTAGAAGTAGCAGTGGCAGCAAGAGAGAGAGAGAGAGAGAGAGAGAGAGAGAGAGAGAGAGAGAGAGAGAGAGAGAGAGAGAGAGAGAGAGAGAGAGAATGAGTGAGCGGTAGAGAGGCGGTACGAGTTTTTTAAAAAAGGGGGAGGTTGATATAAAAGAAACGGAGGAGAAGGGTGAGGTTAGTGAGAATATTTCTATCTCTTATAGTTCCCACACCGCATTTAATTCAAGCATTGAGAATTTAGAACAAAAAAAAGGTCAAAGCAATCATAAGGTCTGCATTTACTGTTTATTTACCCTCTGTGTGCATTCACAATTTCGCACGCATCTTACCAGGATCCCGCTACGCTTCGGTTGTCTTCAATTGTTTGTCGTTTTGTCTTCTCTGCCTTTTTTAAATTTACATGAAAGGAAAATTTTCCCATTCCTGTCTTTAAATGCGACGAACTGCGTCAACTCTCCCGCGGGTAAGAAAAAAAAGAAATAGGAACATACAAAAAAAAAAAAAAAACCCACCAAAAAGCTTTTTTGTAATGGTTGACTCTTCACAAGTATATTAAGCTCATAATACTTTTGAAGATTGATGTGCCGACATGTTCTGATTAAATACGATTCCTATTATAGTTTATCAACCAAATGAGCTTCTATACTAGGGCGCCATAAGTGTTCAGCAAAGGAAATCTACATAAAGCAGAATCAGGGAAAGTAGTCAGTACTCTTCAACATTCTATTCAAATGAATTCAGACATAAGAAGAAAACATTTAAGTATTTATCCTGTACATAGGACTTCGAGTACTGCCAATATTTCATTGAATGATAGTGCAAAACAAGCAGAACCGAGTTCCATTAACAGTCAACTGGGATGAAATAAACGGTGAATTAGTGTTTATAAAATTGTGCTGTTACTCCCTGAACGTCGGTATTCAAAAGAAGAAAGTGTTCAAAAGTTGAACCTTTCTTTCTCTCCCCACCAGCGCTTCGAATGTTATGAATCTTCCCACGCCCGAGATGTATCAGATCTATTGACAATAGTTTCATGCTTGTTCAGTTTCGTGTCACCTCGACGTTTGGGATAAAATGGCTATTGTATTTTATTGAAGATTTTTTTTTTTAATTCACACTAGATGTTGAATAGAATAGAACCCAAAACATACTCCCTATATATATACTTTGTGCTCTCGAATAATTACTTTTTCCTTAGTGAAAAAAAATCAACGAAATGACATTCTTAGTTTAAGACTAAAAAAGAAACATTATTCTTACGACAGCAGAAAAGCCATTAGAATGGCATTAGACTTCGCTTAGACTTCGCGTCAGAAAAATATAATGGGTGAATTAAGTAAAACTTTTTAGACTCATGGAGAGGAGAAAAAACAGAGAACGAAAGTAGTGCTGGGAATTTATAAAAAGGACCGAGTATGAACAAATTTTATAATTCCCTATGATTTGACCCAATAAAGGTAACCAGCAGAATCACTTTAACTCTGCACATAAACTTTGTAAAATATTGCAACTCAACCAACAAAGACGTTCCGGGAAATCCATTATTCTACTACATCTTTTGGATGTTTTTTTTCTTTTTTTTTTGCCCTTCATCTTCTCTTTGAAAAAAAAAAATCCTTCGCATCAATTAAACAGAAATTGTCCAAAATGTTCAGCTTTTCCAGGATCTTTTGATACATTGTTTAAGGGTCAAACTACGTAGAGGAAAAACAATATATAATCTTTTACCTCTATAACCATCATTACACCTATAGAGGAGAAACTGCGGTGTGGTTAAAAAGTGACTGAAGCGGGGTTTAAATCAGTAATACCTGCGGTTTAATTTTTTTAGAATTTTTTTTTTTCAACATTGGATTCATTATCTCGCTACTTAAAGAGATATCCCAGGATCCAATAGGACTCGTTCGCTCAGTTTAACAAAATTAATCTCCTTCCATTTTTGATTTTTTTTCTTCTTGTTGTTCTTCTTTTTCTAGATCTAGGTCGCACCGGCTGCAGCTGCTGCTTATTTCTGTAAAACTATAGAAGACAAGTGTTCTGGTCTAGGGATCCTTTTTTTTTTTTCTGGCTCACAAATCGGGAAATGTAGAACATTTCAACCGTGCGTCCGCCCCTCACCAAAGAACTTTAAATAATTCTGAAGGTGCATTGCTTTAATGAAAGTTTAACACACTGTGACTGGCCGTTTCCCTCTTCTCACCTCTTTCTCTTTAGAGTATCGGGGAGGGTGGGTGCTTGGAAACTGGAACCTAGGATTGTAACGGTATGATGAGAAAGTTTTATAATTCTAGTATCTCAGATAGCGTTATACTGTGACCTTTGATATTCGCATTAAAATCATCATCCTAGAGAGTTCAATAAAATTTGCAATTGAAATTAGATCACTGACACGAGAATAATTATGCGCATATGTAGAAGAGGATGATGCATACATCCATAAGATTGAAAGTTAAGCTTGTATTAAGGAGGGAAATACGATTAAAAAAACAAAACAAAACGCGCAATGTGTCTGATTTTAGGGTGTTCGCTTAACGTATTAAGCTCGATATAGGATTTTGAGAGAGAGAGAGAGAGAGAGAGAGAGAGAGAGAGAGAGAGAGAGAGAGAGAGAGAGAGAGAGAGAGAGAGAGAGAGAGAGAGAGAGAGAGAGAGAGAGAGAGAGAGAGAGAGAGAGAGATGAATGAAACTTAAAAGTTTTCATTCTGTTTGCCTGTCTCTCTCTCCTCTCTTCCCATTTCCAATGTTCCTTTTCAAATACAGTCGGTTCATTTTCAAAAGTTCAAAACATATCGATTTTAACAATTCCCACGGGCAATAGCAAATCCATCGATAGCTTGCCCGTGATCAAATTTGATCTAAATGGACATGAAGTACTATGCTGTAAGAAAGTGAGAAATCTCGGGGCTATATTAGACCAAGATATGTCAATGTTTTCTTTTGTTTCGAATCTCTGTAAGAATTTATATTTTCAAGTAAGAAAAATCAGCTCAATAAGAAATTATAAACCATAATGTTGCAAAAACACTTGTAACTACACTAATACTATCAAGAATTGATTATTGTAATTCTTTGTTAGCAGGCCTGCCAAAACAACAATTGCAACGACTACAAAATCTTCAAAACAATGCTGCTAGATTAATTACCTTAAAGCGTAAGAGAGATCATGTTACGCCAATGTTGATAGAGCTGCACTGGTTGAACATAAATGATCGTATCTGCTACAAGATCTGTCTTTTTTGTTTTAAGTGCCTGAACAACATGGCACCAGAATACCTAACTGGCATGTTAAGAGTTTACACACCATCACGATCATTACGATCTGCTGACGACCGAACAATTCTTGTCAAACCACATAAAAACTATGTTGCCTACGGCAAGCGATCATTTTCTTATGTAGCACCAACCATGTGGAATCGGCTCCCCAGATCAGAGAGTCTGATTACATAGAGACCTTTAAAAGGCAGCTTAAACACCATTTATTCACCACAACGTATTCCCGGCAGTAGATGATGTTTTACTTGTATCATATTCTTAAGCACATGTATGTTATGCATGTTATTTTTTATATAATATGTATGTTATTCTTTATGCTATGTAAGTCATTCTGTATGTTATGTATGTATGTTCAGGCCGTCTAGCCTGCTTCTATCTTATTCTTTTTCTTGTAAAGCGCATAGAGCATTTTAATCATTTGGATATGCGCTATATAAATGCACTTTATTATTATTATTATTATTAATAGCGGTTCTTTCTCTTCGAGATAAATTATTATCATGAATCGGCATTATAATATATTTTTTTTCTTGTTGTTTTCTTGGGGGAAGTAGATTATTCGGATCAATGGTATGGGCTACGGCAAAGAGACGCCAAAGAAATTGGGCTGAAACAAAAAAAAATAAGATGTCGCATAAGAATAAGAAGTTTATGACCTGAATCAGATTGCGAAAAACATTCGCGAAAGTCAATTCAGCAGTAATGAAGAATATTACCCGGAGTCAAGTTACAATTTTTATTACTTCAATTCATTCTAGCGTGCGTGTCACAATAGAAGACCCTCGCGGAGGGTCTTCATGTCTTTCTAAGTCTGGGCCCATGCGATTTTAGCATGTAAGACTGACAGGTCACACAGGGGTAATATCTCAGCGAGCACAAAGACGGGATAGAATAACACGGTGTTGACTCTACTGACCAAGTGAAATGCCCACCGCGGCCTCTCGACCAATATTTTCCAACTTAAAATAAAACCTAGTTCAACAGACCACGATATGGGTAGCTTTAGTGCCTGCCGTCTATATTGTGTCAATGGGTGAGTAGATGACTATAATGTGTATAAGTTATAGTGCATTTTTTACTATAAATGAATTTGGGGGGGGGGTGGTATACGGGGGAGAGGAGAGTGGGGAGGTGGCGGACGGCAAAATTAGTAGGCCTATTTTTTTTTTAGGCATTGTGTTCAGATAAAATAATCATAGCCTAATGCACCGAGTATAATTATATTTCCTTTTGTACAATTTTAGTTGGTATCAATATAGTGTGACACATAAAACACACAATCCGAATTCTTCAATACCCGCTGGTGTAGTTATTAAATCTGCTTTTCTTTATTGTTATTATTATTATTATTATTATTATTATTATTATTATTATTATTATTATTATTATTATTATTATTATTATTATTATCGCCATCATTATTTTTTTCCCTTCCCCTCATCATTCTCCATTATTTCTTTCTTTTAACAAGTACACGTGACTCACGCTATGGTTTAGGACAAAACTTCCAAATTCTTTTCTAGTGTCTTTCATAGCTCATGCTATAGTTTCTTGAAACTGTTTTGAAATAAAGAAACTAACAGCAGGCCATAACTGCCGAAACAATTTAAATCTAAAATCTAAAGCCCTTCAATGCTGTGGAAATCTACTTAAGTTCATGTGCTATTCATTATCTTTGTCTATTCTCTTAAGTAGCGCTATTGATTGTGTAATGTGGCAACTTGACCGTGCGTGTCTCAATCAAACAAAAAGGTTGGGAGTTGTGTTTTTGTAAAGCAGTTATGTTACATTATAAAAATATCTTTAGGGGTCGAGTAGTTCCATAATAATTCAAAACCTCTTTGATTTTACTGCTTCATGAGGGTTGCTATTTTCTCAATAGGTTTTGATGCACATGTGACTTTGCCACAAGATTTGATGGGAGAAGAAAACGCGGAGAGGAAAAAAAATTAATATTGACTGGTTCATACAATTATGGAGCCTGTCTGAAACTATTTGTCTGTGAGTGCGTGTGTTCAGTTATGATCGGTACGTTTTCCTAATGGAAATGGGACCGACAACCTGTCCAAAACTACCGCAAGGTTGAAGGTCTTTGAGCTCTAGCCTGCAGCAGGACAGGGCTTAAAACTGCGACTCCACGCTTGCTCTTCCCGACGAAATCCGCGAGTGAAAATCGCTGCAGATCGCAAGGGAGAACTCCAACTTTATTATGACCCAGTCATGAAGAACCCCAATGTGAGTGAAAAGTAAAATGTAAAATAATTAATTTCATTAACAAAAAATAACTTGCAGACATAGTATTAGAAGTTTATGGGCATACAAGTACAAAAAAGTCAGCAGAAATTAATAATTGCATTATTTCAGATAATGTAATATTAAAAAGCAATACGCACAAAAATTCCGAAGGCTGTCAGGGTGGGAAAAGGTATTGATAAGTTCAATAAATTTGCTACGAAACCGCGAAACCATCACCAAATTTTTGTTTTGACTTCAGCAAAGCGCGCAAAATTAGAACTGTTCCGTTAGGAAAATTTACCAAGCGCGTGTGATAGAGATTCAATGTTTTTCCTTTCGTCGGAAACAAATCATGCCAGGAGATGAGTAAAATTTATGAAGCGTGGTTTAGGCGAAGGTATGGTAATATGAAGAGATAAGTAGCCCCACCTGAAGGTCTGATTTTCATTAGCGTCACCATATGGTATAGGTATGTCACACACAACAGAGTAAAACCACCAAATCGTTAAACACAGAACTTACTCAAGAGGCGAGGCATTCTTTTAAAAAAACAAAACAAAAAAAAATCAATACACGTTTGTTTTTTACGGAGAGATTTAGAAAGATAAATTGAATCACCAAATTAAATAGAGAATCTGGGATTAAAAAAGTAGCAGTGTTCCATGTAAATTGAGAGAGAGAGAGAGAGAGAGAGAGAGAGAGAGAGAGAGAGAGAGAGAGAGAGAGTGTGTGTGTGTGTGTGTGTTCACGGTGGGTGTTCATAAAATGATTAATTAATAAAACTTATTCCCTTTGAGAATTTTTGCAGAGAAATAAATATGACTTTTTAATTGAGGTATATCTAAAAATAAATAGGCGATTAATTTAATGTCACTTCCTCTTAAAAACGCATATTTTCTGGTGCTAAACAGTCTATTGATCTATTGTTACTGACAAGCAAGGATATTCTCATCATGAAATAAAACTATGATTGATTCACAACAATCTTGTGTTCATTTGGATTTATGAGGAAGTACATTTTCAATTAAATGAGCACTTCATGTAGAGGAAGTACAACACTTGAAACAAGTTGAGATCGATCACAGCTAATGAACCATGGCTACAATACGAAGGTTGTTTAAAAAAAAGCCTTGGCTACAATACTTTAACTATTTATAGCTATAATATACATTGGTCATGCTCTAGCTGTTTAAAGGTAAAATAAACTTTGGCTATTATACTCAAAAGTTTTTAGAGCTAAAATAAACCTTAATCGAGTTGTTTTGAGCTGTTTTTAAAAAAAAAAAAACAACAAAAAAACTTCGCTACTAGACTCACGTTGTTTTGAGCTAAAATAAACTTTGGCTACAGTACTTAAATTGCTTTGAGCTGGGGGGAAAACATTAGATATTACAATTAAGTAGTTTTAAGCTTTCGAAAAACCTTGGCTATTCTAATCAAGTTGTTTTGAGCTTTAAAAACCCTTGGCTACTCTAATCAAGTTGTTTTGAGCTTTTAAAAAAGCTTGGCTATCATAATCAAGTTGTTTTGAGCTAAAATAAACACGTGCTGCGCTTCTATACTCTTTAAGTCAATTTGTTTTGAGCTGTGGATCAAAAATTAATTTTTTACTCAAAATAAAGGCGGAATAAATCATGTTTCATCGATTAGACTTCAGCTATGATAACGATTGGCCTGTGGAATTTTTCTTCCGCATTGGCCTGTGGGATTTTTCATCCGCAAAAAGAAAGACGTCTAATCTAAATATTTTTTTTTAAATACAGCGTGATATTCAAATTCTTTCCGAGAGTTACACAGGCATCAGATTTAGTCTTTTTTCCCGATTGACCAGTCCGATCTAAAATACTTAGATTAGGACAAAGAATGCTTCCATTTTCAGCCGTCAGCGCAGTAATAAAAATTCGGAAGATTTTCTTGTTTAGTGTTCATTAAAAAACAAATGGGAAAAAATAAAATGGGGATAAAATAAACACAAAAAAGGAAACTTACGAAGAATGAATAATCCAAAACTTCAGCAATTGGTGCATGAATTTATCACCTCTGAAATTTTTTCATGTAGATTCCACAATCACAATGAAAATCACTTTGAATAGCTGTGCCTACAATGTCATTCCATTCCATAACTCTCTTTTTCACGAATCGTATTAACTAAAATTACTTTTAGATCAGCCGTTCAAAAAAAAAAAAAAAAAAAAAAAAGAGAGAAAATGCAATTGCACAAGTTTGCTTTCAAGTCCTGAAAATCATTATTCACAGCATGCATTCCATGTAGGAATCACAATCGCTATAGATTTATGAGAAAAATCACTGGTTAGCTAGTCCCAGAACGTCGCAATAACTGAGTGATAAAACATGAAGGAGGGTGGCGAACGACAACTCTTATCTCACGCCAAGCGGAAAAAGGGGCAGCAACGCCATAAAAAAAAAAATAATATAGACGGCAGTGGTAATCGCCAAAAGGTAAGGAAAGGAATTTTTTTTTCTTTCTTGGTTTGCTCTTAATGCCTCACATGGTTGGTAGCGCAGGCAGCTCAGAATCGAATGATCCAGATCTCGTATAAAGGCTCTATACGGTTGACTAAGATAGTGTTGAGACAAAAAAAGAACTTATCCCTAATATCCAGGATTGGGACTGGCGAAATTGTCCTACGAGAGCATAAGACATTCGTGAGAAAGCTGAAAGGTAAAAAGACAGAGGGAATGAATTAAAAAAAAAGAAAAGAAAGAAAATAAAAGAGTAGGGAGAGTGGGGGTATGATGGGAGAAAGCGATTGCGATCTAAGAAAAGTTGTTCAGAGGAAGAGTAGGCTTGCAGTGAAAGGGTCAAAATACTTGAGTTATAGAGGACGTGTACAATGGCGAGAGTGTGTGACTCCTTTCACTAGGTCTAGGGGCAATTAATGTTAGGCAGAGATGCATTTAAAGACGCAGTGAAAGGGCATTGCCGTAAGCTATCTTACGTTCCAACCACAACTAACTTAAGTTAACGCCCTGCTAAACGTGAAAAAGGAAAAAAATACTCAAGATTGTTTTTGCTTATCATAAGTCGAAAAAAGTGCTGGACGAAAGTTAAAATTATCCAAGTATAGAAAGCTGCAAAGACTTTACATCCAGACCTGAATCGGTATATCAGATTTTGTGATCACAGCAAGAAAATTTTAATGGAAGAAATCGCTAAAATAAATCACGCTACAACGCCTTCGGAATTGATTTTTAGAAATAATTTACTGCTACAGTCCTGTCAAATCAAATGTTTCTACGGTACACGGACTGAAGTAAGTCACGTTTCAATAGATTTTTAACGGAGAGCAAGAGACACTGTCTTAGAAAGAAACTGTTTTCTTTTTCGAAATTAGACGACGTTTATTGGAAAAAATAATTTTTTTAAAATGAAGCATGAATTAACCTTTAAACAAGAATTATTGAAAAAAAAGAATATTGGGGGAAAAGGGAGAGACAGATATATATATATATATACACACACACACATACATACAGAGAGAGAGAGAGAGAGAGAGAGAGAGAGAGAGAGAGAGAGAGAGAGAGAGAGAGAGAGAGAGAGAGAGAGAGAGAGAGAGCAAAAATCAAATGAAAATGGACATTTCCAAAACGTGATCAGGAAAACATAACTTTGTAATGCTGGAGTTGTTGCTAATAATGGCTTTAATTGAGGAGAAGAGGGAGTAAAAGATTTTTAAAAAAAATTAATAGAACAATGAAACAATATGCCATATGACAGAGAGTCGAACAATGCAGGCATGATTGAGAAAAAATCCATCGAAAATGCCATAGATCAATCCCGTCCTTCTGATAAAAATCGAAAAAACATAATGGATGGCATATACTTCTGTGTTCATTTCTGAATTGCCTATATATCTTAATGTTAGTGGTAAATGTAGTAATAATAACAATAAAGTTTTCGAGCTTTAACAGTGTCTATGAGGTAAACACGGGGCAAAGGGGGGGGAAGGAGGAGAAAAGAAATTTATATGTTTGAACAATCTAAATCACCGTAAAGAAAAATACTCCTGCCTTGTGCTATTCAATCCTTAAAACATATCTTCAGTGGGTGTCTGCCTGTCTTTTTTCTCCCCCTTTTCATTTTATATTCCATACTTAGCGCGGTAATTTTTTTCGGACAGAACTATTGTCAGGGAGTCAAAACCAATGACCAAGCTCTGAAGCTGTTCAGCAGTCACCGAGGTAGATCCAGTACAGAAGCTTATAAACGATTTACATTCACGTTGTTGACTCTTTTGACGGAGCGGACGCAGAAATAACAAGGCCGTTCAACTATGCCAGCCAGTATCCTTTACTCGTCTCAAAGGCGACTTATAAGCCTGATGCGCCGCAGGTAAAGTTGACCAATGATAACATGCAGATAATGTCACGATGACACTTCCCTTTACAACGCTTAGTTTCTGGTTCTTCAACATAATATTCGATCGTTTATCGCTTCTCACTAGATCTAATAGTTTTGTCGTTGAAACAAAAAAATATTATCGACTGAGGCCAAACTTGCTCTGTTCGACCGTTTTGCGCTTTGAATAAAACTGTTTAATATTTGAAGGTGACCAAAGGTGAAAATGCATTACTCTTTTCAACTGTTTTGATATAAGTGTTAGGCAAGCAGTGACATCACATTTTTCACCTCTTCTCTTTCAGTAGTAAGAGCATAAACACTAATACTTAATCTTGGTTGCTGTTTTTTCTAACCACGCCTAGTACACATTAACTACTGCGTTTTTCTTTCCTTTATTTTTTCTTTCCCTCTCCATATCGACCTATATGTCTGTCTGTCTGTCTGCCTATCGATCTACCTATCTATCTACCTACCTACCTTTCTTTCTCTCTATCATTCTCGTTCTCTCTCGCTTTCACATACACACAAACACGCGATATCTTGAAGGGGCGTCCCCGTTAGGTAAAGATTTGCCATAAGCAGAAGAAAAATTGAACTTTACAAATATCACATTGGATTTAGTGCTTGGATAGTTGAAAAGCGTATATAAATATTGAGCAAAGTAATTCATGCAATTAAGTGAGACTGAGAAAGAGAGAGTAAATTTTTATTTATTTTTTTTTTATTATTTTATTTTATTTATTTTTTTTTTTTTTTTGGGGGGGGGGAGCGTGAGAGAGAGAGTGAGTGAGAGAGAGAGAGAGAGAGAGAGAGAGAGAGAGAGTGAGTGAGAGAGAGAGAGAGAGAGAGAGAGAGAGAGAGAGAGAGAGAGAGAGAGAGAGAGAGGGGGGAGGGAGGGAGCGCTGGTTACAGAGCGCAATAAAAGTCAATTTGTAGATCATACTTTAATCTCACTTCGATGTCAAAATAACGAGGGTTTTTTTTTTTTATCTTTTCGACTTGTCACACGCAGAGCTTTTGATTGGCGGGAAAAAAATGTAAAAATGTTTTAATTGGAATTTGATGAATTAATAAAACAGCGATCCAATATAGTTATTTTTCATTGCGGTATAATGCAGCGAGATCCTCACGTATACAACTGTAGTGCGCACCGCGTAGTTCGTTCAGAGCCCTAACTTTCTCATTATGGACGTGCTGTCTTTTCAGCATCAAAGGTAGAGATGCATCTTACTTTATTTTACTTTTTTTTTTTTTAATGAGAGTCCAGTGGAAAAACGGCAGCAGTCACCTAAAACTTTGTAAAAGTTTGGCTGTTAAGATATATTTCAAAGGATATTTTTAGCTTGATTCACAGTTTATTTTACACTCATAAGTATTTATTCATTTCGTGCTAGTTTGCAAAGATCGTAACTCTTATTGAGACGAGATTTGTGATGTCACATTCATTTTCGCTAGACATACTAAGGTGTAACCAATGCTGTTTTTTCGACTGGACTCCTAATGTTTTCGAATATTCTTGACTTTCAAGCCCTCTCCCCCTCATCCTTACCCAAATTGCATTTGCGCCAGTCGTGTAGAATTCTACAATAAGCTTAAACCTAACGCGCTCGAATTCTTAAAAAGTTTTTAATAAATATGGTAGTAAGGAATACATCACACTTACACATCCAGCTTCTTGAGCAAGGTTTAGCATATTATTATACTCAGCGAACAAATCAACATTAACCCAGTTCACATATGGAATACAAGAAAAAAAAAAGAAAAGAAAAAACCTACCATACAGGTAAATGACGTGCTGATAAGATTAAGGTTTCAGGAAAAAAAAATGCACTCCACCCATGAGGGCGTTTCCTAAATCAAAACGACCTACGCCATGAATTTGTCCAAAATGGTGCACAATTTATTTTCCCATCAGAGAAACTGGTAAGTTCTTTCTGAGAGAGGAAAAGAAAAGATGAAGAAATTTATACAAGCAGGAAAAAAATAGAATAAAAAAGAAAGATTTTTTTTATGCTTTTGTTCACCAGTTGCGTGAATCAGCTGACGACATGGGAAAGTGTTTTTTCCCCCGCTTGGACTTCCAACAAAAATTAAATTAGAGTGGGCAAGGTAGGGGGGTGCTGTGGGTACGCTCTTATAGATATCTGGCAATAACGAGAGTTTAATGTACGGTAAAGTGAAATCGACGACATAAAATAACGACCGCACACCTCTTTGGTTTTCACACTTAATCACACACACACACACTCTCACACTCACTCACAAACCCTCTCTCTCTCTCTCTCTCTCTCTCTCTCTCTCTCTCTCTCTCTCTCTCTCTCTCAATCGCTTCTAACAGCCATTCTTTCTTTTTTTTTTTTCTATCTATTTTTTGGAGTCATCTCTTTCCAATTATGCTTAGCTCTCTCAGCTCATGAATGCCCTGTCTCTTATCTCCGCCCTTTCCTTCTCACTCTTTTATGACTCTTACAATTTTTTAGGTTCTATCTATTACTTCCACTTCTTTTCTTTTTTCTCTGAGATTCTGTCTATCTCTCTCTCTCTCTCTCTCTCTCTCTCTCTCTCTCTCTCTCTCTCTCTCTCTCTCTCTTCTTTTTTATTTTCCTCCTCTCCTCCCAAATACACACCTTTTTTCTGTGGTAAAGAAGTGTTAAAAGAGATAACAAGCCTGCTTACATCCTTTAACCTAGAATTAGGAATAAAGAAATGTTTTTGTATTGTGAATTATGATCTACCAGGGGGGAAAACTTCTTGGAATCAGTAAAAGGCCATTCTCCAAGTATGAGGCGACTAAAATAGTGTGAATCGGAATCTAGGCCTAAGATAAAGGCTGAGGTCAATGTTTATGAGCAGTGTTCTCTTCCACAGTGGTGTAAGGGTACCAATTCAGGGCGCTTTGTGTCGCACCACGCTATTGTATGAAAAGAGGACATTAAGAGTAGGTAGAGAGAAAGAGCAGAAAAGGAGGTCGCCAGTTTGCTAGATTCCAACAAAATGACACCCGAAAGCTAAAAGGAGGGTAGTAAAATATTCATTCGACCGATGAAAATATCAGTGTGCACTCTCTATGAATAAAACAACGTACTCCGCATATGCAGTAAAAAATGTGATGTTGCCGTTGGTTTCATTAATTATGACAATATCGATGAGGCTTTTACATACTTGATACATCACAAATTACTGTTGGATAGATATAGAGATTATCGCCATAATCGCCTATTAAAGAGAAAGGTTAACTAAAGTCGCTGTTTTCTTCAATCTTAGAGCTCTCTTGCTCCTGAAGGATCATAATTCATAACTTGTTTAAAACCGTAACTGTGCTTTTAAAAAGAGTGGTGACACCACGACTTTTGCTCTCCCCATCCCAAAAATACCTAAACTATGTAGCGCCTTCTGCATGTGATACGAGATCGGGTGTCTAATCGAGATTTATTACATTTCGCATATCTTGGCCTTTCTAATAAAACCGAGCAAAAATCCGACAGTGGGGCGACCGTTTTATTTCTACAGAACAATTTCACGGATAACTTGGGCGTAATCGACGTAAAGATTGGAAAAAACTAATAGCTTTTATTTCATTAAACACAAAAACAAACAAACACTGCCAGTCAAGGCTTCAAGATCCGTAAGAGAGGATTGCGACATTTAAAATTGTTGAAAAACGAGATTGTGCAACATGAACAGGAATCGCAAAGGAGGGTTCATTATTGAATTTAAGCGAGCGAGAGAGAGCGAGAGAGAGAGAGAGAGAGAGAGAGAGAGAGAGAGAGAGAGAGAGAGAGAGAGAGAGAGAGAGAGAGAGAGAGAGAGAGAGAGAGAGAGAGAGAGAGAGAGAGAGAGAGAGAGAGAGAGAGAGAGAGATCTTAGCAACGTTAATCTCACAACTGACTCTGGAGAAAAACAAGGGTACTTTGTATATATAATGCAGAAACTTAAAATGACTTGAAACATTCAATCAACCATCAGCTGATTGGGTGGACGATTTCCATAGAGGATAGAAAATTAGAAGAGTATTTTCGCTCTAAATGATAAGACGAGCAAGTCTGAACCTTCGTTTGCTTTTTTTTTTTAAAAACGGCCACTAGTCTTATCAGTACTCATTTTATGGCTGTAGCTCTCTACAATTCAATCTATGTACAAGTCAGGCCAAGCGGCAAGTTCATATAAAAAATTTTAAGTCAGGGAAAACGATAATTCACCTCATACTTTCAATAGAGAAACAAATCGCCACTAAAAGAGCGCCTTACTTTGATTTGTTTCTCCCCTCGTGTTTTCTGATGAAATACACAAAAGTGAATTGTATTTTTAAATCAGCACACCGTTTTTGTTGTTTTATCTAAATTTGGGCCTAGTTTAAAAGTTTTACAAGTTAAATAAAAAAAACTTATGATAGCAGTCTTTGGTTATGATATCTAAATTCAAACTCAAGATATCACTTTTTAGAATGACTGTGCTCATACTGCGTAAAAGTGATTGAAAAGAGGCAAACAATGTCATGACTGAGTTAACTTAATTTTTTTTCCTTTTTATTTCAACTTATGCTACACAACCGTGTGTCCTGGACAAAGATTTATGAATGTTATCGGGACAAGATTTCTGGGTGCGTCTAAGCTCTATTGTTCTCAATGTTGATGTAAAACTTACGGGGAGGCAGTCCTGAGATAAGTCCTATAGGCCAGGGGAGTCAGATGAAAGGTTAGGGAAAAATCACAAAGACCTTGAAAATACAGGTGCACAGACATGGCGAAATATGCTGAACGAAACAGGATAAAGAGAATCGGGCAGCGCAACCCATTTTTATCAATAACAATAATAATAATAATAATAATAATAATAATAATAATAATAATAATAATAATAATAATAATAATAATAATAATAATAATAATACTAAAAATACTACTACTGCTGCTGCTGCTGCTGCTGCTGCTACTACTACTACTACTAATAATAATAATATGCATGGATGTCACTTTTGGAAAACCGCTGGCTATATCTGTATTTTCCTAATCTATTTAGAGGAACTCTTATTAGAAGAAAATAAACTCCCGCAAAAAAGGGCTTAATGATGCACACTGCATTCCGGACATTAATTTTATGGTTGTTAATTTATTCAAACCTGTAATGAAGATTTGAAAGTACCTATAAATAGATTATCATATGAAAGTTTATTTTTGTTCCAGGATATTGATAACGTAATTCAAGCGAGAGTATTAACATCACATCGACCAAAGTTTTCGTTAGCTCTTGGTTTCTACAATATAATCTTGATATTCGAAACGCTTTGGGTTTATACAAGACCATCCATGTATTGAATCCAACTTAAACGCGCATTGCAAGAACAGGAGTCGACAACAAACGTTAAAGAAAAAGGGAGTCAAGAAGAGAGTCCCATTTGATACTAAAAATATAAGATACAACTATTATACTTCCCGAATTAGGAAAAAAAAAAGGAACACAATCACTCACTCACTCACTCACTCACTCACCCTCTCTGTCTGTCTGTCTGTCTGAATGTCTGTCTGTCTGTCTGTCTGTCTGTCTGTCTGTCTGTCTGTCTGTCTCTCTCTCTCTCTCTCTCTCTCTCTCTCTCTCTCTCTCTCTCTCTCTCTCTCCCCTTCCCCACCCACCCCTCTTTTTTAATGTGTAATAGTATATGAAATTCATTAGCAAATATTAAGCTAATATTGAGAGAGAGAGGCAGATAGACAGACAGACAGTCAGACAGATAGACAGAGAGAGACTCACTGAGACAGACATAGACATAGACATTAAGGTTATGAATTTGTGGTGGATGACGGCCGAAATTTTCCGAAACTTGAGGCATGCTGTTGGTATTACCGACGAGAAAGTCAAGGGCTGAACTAATATATCTTTAGCTTTCGATAGTGGGGGTAACTTGCCATAATACAAGGGTTATGTTTGTCAAGTTCTTTGTAGTCTATGCTTTGTTTGGAGACACAAGACTGCGGCAACCACAGCTCTAGACGGTCAGAAGGAGCAGTTTTTACTAACTCATGACTAGGTTTATTTCTCCGCTACTCCTCCTTCCCATACCCCTTTCCCTCTTCCTCCTCCCCGATGTCGTATTATGCATTACCATTTTAAAAATTGCGTTACCGCAAATTAAGGCATGGCTCAATCCACTGTTGGTTTGCAGGCAGTGATACGAATTTCAAAATAAAGGACGCTGCTATTGTTTCATCACTTTCGAAGTTATTGAAATGGAATCAAAATATCTTCTATTAGTGTCAAAGAGTTATCAATGAAATGCACTTATCCAGTAAAAAAAATAATAATGAAGATAATTATTATGAAATAGAGAAAAAAATTCGAAAAATCTCTCTCTCTCTCTCTCTCTCTCTCTCTCTCTCTCTCTCTCTCTCTCTCTCTCTCTCTCTCTCTCTCTCTCTCTCTCTCTCTCCCGCGCACTTTTTCCCAACTTTCTCTATCCTCTTTTCTATACCTATTTTTACTTTTCTCTTTATTAATAAATGAATCCTTTTCAACGTTTATGTCGACAATACGTTAATTAAAGAGAAAAAAACGTCTGTCAATAATAAAATTGGCCATACATGTTTGAGAAAGGGGTGTACAGCGCTGGGAGATTGAAACTTAAAGCTTTACATTTTGGAAACGCTTGGTAAAACCCCATGGCTTCTACATCTTCTTGTCTTTTACACCTGCACATACCTGAACGAACATGCACACAGATATAATAGGAAATGTCACTCATAAACACATTAGTGCATATTCTATTACAAAGGGCAGAACTTGAAGCAAGTATCCAAGTTCGACAAATCGGCGGAGATTGGGCGGTGGAAAAATCTGCTAGATAGCATTCGTTGGAAAACAGAGTATATAGGAAAAAACATAAATACAATTTTAATTGTTCTATTAAAGAAAGAATGTATTTTGTACATCCGAGTCATCTTTCTTTTGCATTGCGACTAAGTAAATCAAGCATTGTCCCAAACATGTAAAAAAAAAATTTAACATTGTTTTATGTATTGGCACGTGTTGCACTCTCAGAATGCAAAAATAACGTAAATGTGATATCAGCTCGTAGAAAATACTGAATGATTTTGCTATTTAAAAAAAAAAACTGAAGGGAAAATCTGTAGTTTGCTAATATACCCATGCTAGTTGAACTGCAATACTGATCCGTACAACATATTAAAGAAGGTTAATTTAAAAGAGGCAAGAAATAAAAATAATGAATTCGAGCGGGAAAAAACGCCCCTCCCTCTCTTTCTCTTTCTCTCTCTCTCTCTCTCTCTCTCTCTCTCTCTCTCTCTCTCTCTCTCTCTCTCTCTCTCTCTCTCTCTCTCTCTCTCTCTCTCTCTCTCTCTCTCTCTCTCTCTCTCTCTCTCTCTCTCTCTCTCTCTCTCTCTCTCAATAGACACGTATTGAGAATTCTAGTGAGAAAAGAATTTTTTTTTTCGTTTTGTTTTTTAATAGGATGCACCGCAGCCGTAGTAGTTTGTAATATTTTCCCCAATTGTGGGTCTTCAAAACACCTAACAAAAAGTTTCGCCTTAGGGCTTATCGGGTCTGACATCGAGGAAATATTTACAAACTAAACAAACAGGCGTGACCAGGGTGCACAAAGTTTAGTCAGAGAGGTCCACAAACAGCATTGCATTTATGTGCTATACCTGTCTTTAGACGTGTCTTCTTCACATAGCTTTTGTCGTAAAAATTTTCGATAGATTCTATTTTCTAGGAAGTGGGCAGATGGAGAATGCTCTCGAGAAAATAAATCGGAACAATAAATAAGAATATAATTATGCTACAGGGGCTCTTTACATTTCTCTTGGTTAAAAGTGCTTTGTGGGCTTTAAACTTCAAGAACGACCATCGTCCCATTCTCTAAAATGACTTAATCAAATAACGACATACATGTATACGTTAGGGAAGGAAGAACATTTGACTTCTGGTAAAATAAATAAAAAAAAAAAAAGGAGAAAGAAAGAAAGAAAAAGAAAAACCTGAAAGACAAAAAAAAAAGAAAGTCGGTCTTGGCGATGAATTACCTCCTGAATAATGACGACGATGTTGATCATGAATTCAACAGTGAAAACCATAATGACTTAAATAGTTATAGCAGTTATAATTAAAATGACGGTGATAAATTGAGTGCTTGCAGAGTTTAATTACTTGGGTGTTCATACCAGACAATTTAAAGAAGTGTTGAAATTAACAAACAAAAACAAAAAAAAAAAACAAAAAAAAAATGATAAGAAGAGGGAAGTGAAGAGAGGGAAGACGCAGATCAAGAGGAGGAGGAGGAGGAAAAAGACGACTTTAAGAACGACGAGGACGAGGATGATTAGCTCTTACCTTTACAAGAATTCCGTCCAAAATAAAAAATATTAGGGTCTTGCTAGCCTAGGGCTCCAAAAATATTTATTGGTTTACCACATATACGTCCTGAGCAAAGCAAGTACCCCGCGCCCGTTAAAGGTTGAATTGGCCAAAAATAGACAAACTGCTGTTTCTATTCTAGTCTCTCTCTTCATTTCAGCAGTTTTCAACAGAATGGGCGTACCCCATTATAGATCTTGATGTATTCGAACCATCGGCCCCCAAAAGCTCCCTGCGCTTTTATCAGCGGCAGTCAAACGCGTCGATGTCGAATACTAAGTTTGATCCTGCTCCAAGCTCTCGCCCTGAAACACGAGTCAGTGAACTGCTGAATGTATACGGTAGGGTAAAAAACTTCAACAGTACTGTCGCTGCTTGCAGTCTTCTTGTCACACGGCCTAGTTTGGGGTGGGGGTGTCTTGATCTTGTACTGCGTGAGGGAGCGCAACCATGAGGGTTGTATTCTACATACTCACAGAAAATATAGACAATGACACCGTCCCGTGAGGACCTTGGGTTAACACGATGCTCCCGACCTCCTTTTCGACGTTTACTTAGATCTGCGGGTATTAAATTATTGTATTCGAGATTTGTACTGGTTTTAAGATTCCCTTGTATTCAAATCTTACGGTTCCCCCATCGGTTTAGGTTCAACTAAAATGGAACATTTTGACCATAAATTCATACAGAATTACTTTTTTCATCATTATTGTTTATTTATTTATTAATTTATTTATCTATTAATATATGTAAAATAATCCGGTAAAGTGTCATAAATATCCGCCAACACTAAATATATTATGTTTGTGTGTATCAGTAAAACCAATGTCAGCCCCTCTCTCGCAAATCATAAAAATAGAAAACTGAATGTCTAAAGTATTGTCACTGGCAACAGTGTATCTAATATCTTCTCTTGGCAAGCGGGTCTCCTTCTTGTGAGGTCTACTGCACTTTAATTGGAGGGCGGCCCTCTGTTCAGGCTAAATTAGCACTTCATCCTCAAAACATGACAAAACATAAAATGGTGAAGCTGTTGGAAAAGACTGAGATAATAAGGTTTGAATTGATTTACTAGAATTTAAAAAAAAAAAAAAAAAAAAAAAAAGAAGAACCCACGAAATTCGATAAAAATATCGAATGCATGTTTATGGCGCTGTGAAAGGCTAACAATTATAGTGGCATAGGCTATTTCGATTTCCTATAACTTCTGTTGATTGTAATTTATATTGGAAAAGTTCCTTTTTTAAGGAATGTACAGCACTAATTTACTGCCAAAATATATTTAATTTGGTAAGACAAAGCGATGTGTTATGCTACAAAAAATTCCTTTGGACTAAAATCTGTATAACTTTTCATTAATGAGTATTACCACAAGATATTTCTGCTTACGATATCAACTATTTACAAAACCAAACCACTATGTAAAGGATGGCCGAAGATTGGTAAGAAAAGAAATAAAAAAAAATAAATTACTCGTACAATAATAATTCAAGTTTTTATGCTTTGCATTCCAGCAGCAAAAAAAAAAGAATAGTTGTCTTCATTTTTGCATGTAAATTTGCATGCATCATCGTGTGTCAGTTTCGACGTAATTATCTTTACTGCATATAGTAGGTCTTAATCAGTCGCAGATGTTTCATATCTTCCCTGTATCTACCTTTCTCATAACGAAAATTTCAATGAATTCGTAAGCCATATTTCAAAGTGCGCGTAACACGGTTTGTTTTTTGTTTTGTTTTTTGTTATCATTTGCATCTTTTAGAATTTAACACAAGGGTCTCGCTCTTTTCACATGGCAATGAAAGTAACAAAAAAAATTCGAATATTCAAATCTAGGGGGACGTTCAATATGAGGTCGACAAGGTGACTGCCACATGGTTCTTTTTAAACTTACTCTTGTTGTTCTGACTTACAATAAAAGATTGTTTTGATTTTTGTAGCAATCGATAAACTGTTAGTATTATTATGACAAACATGAGAAAGTTTGTCACGCAAAGTCGAAAATTATAAGGCGTGCAAATATAACTGGAATTACGCAAAGAGGTTTAAAAATTACATAGAAGAAGGAAGTGAGTCAGAGATAGGTTATAGAGAGAGGGGAGAGGGAGCGAGAGAGAGAGAGAGACAGAAAGGAGAAAGAATAAAGGAAGGAGAGATATGCAGATTCAAACAGAGGGAGTGAGAGAAAGACAGAAAGAGAGAGAAAGAGAGAGAGAGAGAGAGAGAGAGAGAGAGAGAGAGAGAGAGAGAGAGAGAGAGAGAGACAGAGAGAGAGACAGAGAGAGAGACAGAGACAGAGACAGACAGACAGACAGACTGACGAAAGGAAGGAGAGAGAAGAAAGGAAGGAGAGATATGCAGATTCAAACAGAGGGAGTGAGAGAGAGATAAATGAAGGAGAGATATGCAGATTCATACAGAGGGAGTGAGAGAAAAAGAGAGAGAGATAAGAAAGGAAGGAGAGATATGCAGATTCAAACAGAGGGAGTGAGTGAGAGAGAGAGATAAATGAAGGAGAGATATGCAGATTCATACAGAGGGAGTGAGAGAAAAAGAGAATAATAGAAAGTGCTGAAGCAACGGATGATTTGAAGGCGTTTTAGTAGCCTATTATCGATTGGTAATAACCTTTTGAACTGGAATGTATTATGGCATAAGAAACATTGTGCTCCCTATGGATAATCACAGAGGTCTACTACGAGTAAAAAGATTTAAATTGGCAAGATATAAATAAATGATGAGAAAACAAAAGCAAATAATAACAATGGATTTCAATATAGCACATTATTAAAGTCATTTGAACAGAAGTATTGGCAAGAGAGCATACACCTTTCTTTTTTAGGCTTGAGCGTTCAGATTTCGACAAACAGCAAACTTCTCAATTTCAATACAAAGTTTTTATTCTCATTTACTTAAATAACATTAAAATGCGTACGTGCAAGAAAAGCCTGTGACAGGAAGACAAAGCGTACGGAATTTTGTTAAGCCCTATTCGGAGAGTTCCTCTCAAATTTCACCTTCGTTCTCAAGATCCTAGAGTGAAACTAATGCAGTTATTATTTTTCTTTCTAGACACTTAAGGTGAAACAGACTGTGACCATTTGCAATACTGGCGCCATATAAACTGTTCTCCTCTTGCCTTGCGTTTTTCATGATGAAATCATACTAAGTGAACAGTATTTTTTTTTTTTTTTGGGGGGAATGACGTTTTAAGGACTTTCTAATATGGAATGAATTTTAGAATACTCTTGATTCAAACCTTTTATGACACCCTACTTGCTCGTAACATTATAAGATACGTTTAAAAAAAAATCAAACTTTTGTTATTGCTGCAATCACATAAAAAAAAAAATCTCATTAAAATTCCACTTAAAAAATCCAAATTTTTCAGTAAAAGTTTTCGTACAGAGTACCCGTAGGGTCTTATACCTACCTTAGACAACAAATGTCTACGGAGCCATCAAATGGCAAGGGAACCCCGTTGCGCATTACGGGTGGTGCCGACATTATTAGGTCTTATCTTATCATTGAGCCGAAGCTCTACTGGCCTAGAAAATAACAAAAGAGTCGCGTTTCTACATGGGGGCATCAGGAACAACATCCCTCTCTCTTTGCAAGCCTTCGGACTATGAAAGGATTCGCGCAGAATAGATGTCGTGTACGTTTACGCCGTAAGAGTTTTGAATGTAAGCATCAGTCATAAAGATTTTGAGCTGGATAAAATTTCTCTAATTTGTTATGCAAAGATGCGGAGGGTAGAAGAAACAAAATAGAAGGAGTCGTAGATGCATCGCTACCTTGAATATATTCAGCAAGGTTGATGAACCTTAATGCATCATGTCATACAAATCATTTCAGTGAAATGTGACGATATCTGATATTCATTTTTTTTTCTTACACATCAGCCATAAAACCAGCATCGACTTATTTCCTTCATCTTTTTCTTCTTGTTTATCCGGGCATGAATTTCTCTTTCAACTGAGACTGACTAGATTAAACAGTGAAATGATTCTGAAAAACTTCAGAACTGCTCGACTAACCTCGCCGAAAATCGGTTATAAATTATATGTTGATTTAGCCTTTAAATGCATAAAAACATTGTAAGAGGATTTATGCATCTGGTTAATTCCATTTTCACAATTTATTTTTTTTTTAATTTGCCCATTCTTTCAAAAAAAAAAAATGGGAAGGGGGGAGAAAGAGAGAGAGAGAGAGAGAGAGAGAGAGAGAGAGAGAAAGAGAGAGAGAGAGAGAGAGAGAGAGAGAGAGAGAAAGAGAGAGAAAGAGAGGGAGAGAGAGAGGAGAGAGAGAGAGAGAGAGAGAGAGAGAGAGAGAGAGAGAGAGAGAGAGAGAGAGAGAGAGAGAGAGAGAGAGAGAGAGAGAGAGAGAGAGAGAGAGTATTAGTTCTTAGCGATATCAGGATGTAGTGAACAAGAGTAGAGGAGCTCTTAAGAGACAAAGATCTTTGAGATATTGTGCTTCTGTGTTCAAGCGACGATTGAAAAGAAAAATACAACACAACATGACTTACACCCTTGAGCAAATGATTGTTATCCACCCGATACAAAGAATGGTTTATTCAATAGAAGGCAGCTTGGATAACTGACCTTAGTTACATTCGCTCATCTTCCAACTTGAACAAGATTAGCGACTCATCGATACAGCAAGAGACCGTAAACGGTTGGTGATGTTGGAGATAGGGTGTCTTGGAAGTCGAAGATATTCTGACAACGCTTTAAGCTTAAGCCAAGTTGATCGTGGCTCTGTAATAAATACTTGGGATTTACTGGTTGCGAGGCAAACAAAATCACAGCGCAAAAGAAGATGAAAATAAGTGACGTGAATAAAAGCTGAGGAGTCAAACAATGATTCGTATCTGCTTTGGGTATGGAGCTTTTCGATGGCGCTTTGAAGATATGTTTATATTAAAAATGTGCTTAGAATTTGAAATACGCAATTTGTGCGTGTGTTTGTGTTTGTTTTTGTTTTGTTGTCCTTTTGTTTCTGCTGTTTTGTTGTTTTTTTCATCTTCCACGAGAGCAGAAAACTGGCTATAGTGTGCTATCGAAGAATCCCATCAAGATCAGAACCATGAGCATTTCACATCCCCCTTACTTCTTCGTAATGGGGAAAAATTGAATTGTAATGCTGCTAGTCAACAGGAGTAGCCTTGGGGTAGTGGTCAGGCAACACTAGTGAGGACGGGTTTCTCGACATCAGGGGTTTATCACCATCATCGGTTATTGTTATCTGTATCGCAACATTGACGCCGCCCCCTCCGGCTGTAGTTGTACAACAGCTTTACCGACTCGCTGATAGCAATAAACAAAAGTTAAGAGCTATTGCAGTTGACCTAGCACAGCCTTGGGCAACATAGTCTCCCCTGGTTGATTTGCTAGATATAGCCCTAAACATTATGAGGTCATCATAATGTTTTTTCAAGTCCACAACTGAAAGGGCACCGCTTGCTAAACAAGCAAACCTGTGGAAGTTTACTGATTGACGATTTGGCAAAAACTTCGGCTGTGCCGATATCAAAGGGCTGTATTTAAAAGCGTCACAGGCCTTGCAGTACCATGCAGGGCTTATTAATATCTTAGTGCATCAATATTTTTCTTTAGTTTCTCAAAGTATTGACTCTGGTACGTCGATGCCTATTAAAGTGTAAAAACGGAATTAATGGATTTAAAGGAAAAAAGGAATTACGCTTAATGCGGTCTGCTGGGGAAATTAGCGATAATATCGGAAATGACAACTTAAGTGACTTTCCATAACAATCTTCCCCTAAAATCATGTTCGGAAAAAAGGAGGGGGGGGGGGGGGGAGAGAGAGAGAGAGAGAGAGAGAGAGAGAGAGAGAGAGAGATAGAGAGAGAGAGAGAGAGAGAGAGAGAGAGAGAGAGAGAGAGAGAGAGAGAGAGAGAGCTTTTATAAAAGGTTTATAAAAAAAAAAAATATTGTCAAACCCACTTTTGTTTGACATGACGATTGCATATAGTCATAAATCATTAATTATGTTTTACCTTTTAATAATTTTTTTTTGTTTTGTTTTTTTTTTTTTTTTTTTTGCATTTTTTTCCCTTAGCTTAATTTCCTGAAAACAGACATTTGACAGCCTCAAAACATTAAAAGAAGATGAAGAAGAAGAGTGGGAGGAGGAGGACGACGACGAGACTTTCAGAGATTACAAGAAAGATATGAGAAAATCCGGAACTCCTGTATTGACTTAGCCGTTCCCTTAACAAAAGACGAATCAAGAAAAAAGTATGACGATATGGCAGTAATAAATTAAAAAAGGCACACCCACCCAAAGTATGACGATATGACAGTAATAAAACGAAAAGAAGCATCCACCCAAACGCATTCGCCTTGAGGAATATCAGGTTTGTGTTGTGTTGCAACTCGGCCAAAAAATGTCAAGCCAAATGTTATTCATAATGAATAAAGACGAAAGATATAGATAGTATTAAAAAAGGTTTAAAAGAAGAAAAAAAATATAGCATAGTTATGATAATGGGATTGAGAAAGTAAGGGAGCACCATGCCTTCATAATGTAAAAGAAATAAAAGACATTCGCTTCAGATTCATAGTTTAATCAATGTCTTGAATAAAAATGTAACATGACTGTGAGATTAGCACTCTAGTAGATAACTGAAATTCTTTAACGGAGATACATATAGAAAGAAATCATTTTTTCCGCAATTAAAATTAATTTTGTATGGAAAAAAAATAATTTCTAACAAACAATATGAAGCATGACTAAACATTTTAAGTAGAATTATCGAAAAATAATTGTTTTAAGTTTTTTTAATATCAAAAGCCAAAAATAACACAAAAACTGTTGCTTATCATTTAAAATTCACATGAATATCTTTTATAATAACTCTCGACTATATTTTAGAGAGAGAGAAATGAGTTCTGAGAGAGCGAGAGCTAGAAAGAGAGAGAGGATGAGAGAGAGAGAGAGAGAGAGAGAGAGAGAGAGAGAGAGAGAGGAGACAGTGAGAGAGAAAGTGGAGTGAGAAAGAGAAAGAGAGAAAGTGAGAGAGAGAAGAGAAAGAGAGAAAGTGAGAGAGAGAGAGAGAGAGAGAGAGAGAGAGAGAGAGAGAGAGAGAGAGAGAGAGAGAGAGAGAGAGAGAGAGAAAGTGAGAGAGAGAGAGAGAGAGAGAGAGAGAGAGAGAGAGAGAGAGAGAGAGAGAGAGAGAGAGAGAGAGAGAGAGGAGGGGGTGGGAGAGGGAGACATGGCAACAGAGACAGAGATTTGGATCGTCAAGACATTCGACATTTCCTATCAACATTTTAGGACTATATAAATGGTGCAACACTAGACTTGACTGGGCGATTTAGATCCCAATCAAACGTGTATGTCTAGATTAGCTAAGAAAATGTTTCAGTGACACGAGAATCCCCAAAACGAAAGTCGGCGAACAGAAGTCTCTTCCCTGCGGCATAGGTTGCGCTTACGAGCTTTGATAAGATAATTTATGTTCCGAGCTGGCTGTGGGTGATTGCAAGCTTCTGATTCTTTCTAGAGGCTACATGTTTCGATATATCTCATGAAATTTAAAGGATAAAATGTCGGACTGTATACTGTAGCTATACAGTATGATTCAGAGCTCTACATGTATAAGAGGGTTCGGTTTCTTTTGACCCACAAGTAAGAGCGTACAGTGATGTTAGCCACTTCGCATCTGAAATCATCGCTCTTTCACATTAAGGTAGTTATCCCGCCCTCATCTAGAGGAAAAAAAACCGAAGAGTTTAGTCCAAAACCACCACCCACTCCAAAGAACGACGTATAAACTATTTTAATTCATTTTTCCCCGACCCTCGTCATTTATATTCTCTAGGCGTTTCTCTCATGGGTCGGCTTTGATGTTATTGTTAGAAGCATCTATGAACAAATTTTTTGCTTCGAAAAGCGCAGACACTAGCATACAGTGAAATATATAATCACATATTTTCCTCATTAAGCGTATTTACGAAAATAGAGCTCTGTGTATACAGATTAAAATATGTTGATATACCGAAAAAAAAGTCATTACATAGGCATACCGATGACACCTTGGGACTATAAAATTCATCAAATCAAAAGAGACTTGACATAATACATAAATAAAATTTCTCCTGTGTGTTCATTTTAAATACATCTATCTGGTTTCAGGACAGTTATCGACGTAATAGAGAGAAGACTTGGTGGAAATTCGTTTCATGCCTCTAAATTCAAGCTGCTGACATTTATCTAAAAATCGTGATTGGTAACGTTCGAGTCGAAAAGTAATAGTCACTAAAAACCTTGATATCAATAGTGTGTAAATACTTAATGTATTTCAACGTGTTTTACTCACTTCTCATGCTGAAAAGGGGATACCCGAGCATACTAATTGCGACAATTTAAGAAGTAAAAGAAACACAAGCATTGTATACATTTAGAAAACGTATAAGTGCGTGTATAAATTTAAAGTAATTGCATCTCGTGAAACACACTGTTATCCTTCTTTCACCTCATGTAAATATATTTTTTAAAAAAAGGAAAAGGAAAATTGGAAGCGGGCTATTAGTATTGGCCGCGGACAGTGAGCATTGTCGCTTTGATCGCAATAAAGCGGGTTTTAAATGTATCAAATCTCAGCGGGATGCTCATTATCAGGGAGCGATTATGCTGGTACTGCTGTGCACGTCTCATTGAATGTGGAAGTTACAGCCAAAAATTAAAAAAAAAAACAATTTGGTGCAAACAACTAATCTCTGCTTTCCTATTTTATTTCAAAATCTTCCATAAAGGCTTCTTAGTGGGCTTAAAATTCACGTCCTTCCGAAAATTCAAGGCTGCCCATTTATTCTAAGCTTCATAATATTGAATGCTAGAGAGTATCTAGAAATAGATCAGAATTTTTAAAAAAATTAGGTACAGATGTAATTATTTTTTACCTGGCTTTGCTGGAAAAAAAATTTAGATCTACTAAAACGAAAGGAATGTGAGCAATTTGAAAGGTTTTAGAAAAGAAAGATGAAAAAATGTACATATCTTTAAAGAAATATTTCGTTTCTTCTTCATCTTGCATTTTTCCGCACATAATAAAAGAAAGGAAAGCGCATCACTTACCTGGCATTTGTCACCTGGAGAAAATCCTGAGCTGAGACCAAGGTTTCTTAGCCGAGCTTCTGTTGAAGTGAAAAAAGTACTGGGTTTAGTTTAGTATAATCTTTTCATCTTCAGCACATGAAGAGGATTGATATTTAAAGCAAGAGAATATGATTGTAGTGTGATGAATGGCGTGGGAACCCAGTCACGTATGTAAGGATTTAAGTAAAAGATTTCTTATACTCTCTAGCGTGCCACATCGAAATCGACATATATTATAATGTTGAAACAATGGTTAATGTTACTTGAAGAATTCATAACGTGGCACCTTGTATGACCGCGGTATAAAAGAGTTGAGGAAGATTTTGATGGCTAAACAAAAGAATTTTTTTTTTGTTTAATTTAAAAATTGTATACCGAGTTTTGAACATTTTGAAGATGAAATAATTTAGGAGCCACACTTTAGGGGGAATAAATCGATGAACTATAAAAAAATTTTGCAGAACAAAGCCGCAGGCTTTACTAAAGATAAAAGAGTGGATAAACAGATTAACTTTACCAAAGATACAGGAACGAATTACAGATTAACTTTACCAAAAATGCAGGAATGTATTAAGAAATTAACTTTACTAAAGATACAGGTATGGATTAACGAATTAACTTTACCAAAGATACAGGAATGTATAAACAGATTAACTTTGCCAAAGATACAGAACCGGATTACAGATTAACTTTACCAAAAATACAGAAATGTATTAGCAGGTTGACTTTACTAAAGAAATTAGATTTTCTAGGAAACAGGAAGGAGATTACGGTGCTTCATAACTGAACGGGATAACCTGTAGGAAAGGTGGAAAACGGGGCTTTATTTCAAAGACGAAGAACAAAATATCAGGAGCAAGGAGTTAGCTCGTAAAGAAGATGGGAGTAAAGTGGGCCAGGCAGAGGAATCTAAAGGATGATGCTGGTAGCGCACCTTCGTCTAAACATTTATTTTAAACATGATTACCATTCAATGAGAAGAGATAAAGCACGTGCAGCAGTATAATCCAATGGAAATAAGAAACAATGAAAGAATTATTATACATGATTTTACATAAAAAAGAACTAGGGGTTAGAGGCCATAAAGGTTATCTTACTATTTGATTTTCTCCGCCACATAACCTGATGCAATAATACACGAGAAAACGCATTTGCTATAAAACCTAGTAACACTGAATTAAATCCTATAACAACGTCATCACGCTATGCAGGAGGAGGATAATTCCCTTGAGGTCGAGCGTAGTTTGAGAAGCGTAAAACAGTGCGATTGATTAGAAATATGCCGTAAACGTGAAGTATCTGCAAGCTGGATGTTTTACATTTCGCTTTAGTGCAGATTCCTACTTATGAAGGTTCATAACATCGGATTTATATTCATGCCAGAAGCAATAAATCAGTGTTCAAGGAAAAGGAAACATGGCTCTGGCAATATAAATTTTCATTGAATATTTAGTGCTTTTTCTTCCCGAAGAAAAACTAAAGGAAAGATCGAATGAGAAAACGGAGGGAAGGGGAGAAAGAGAGAGAGAGATAGACAGAGAGAGACAGAGAGACAGAGAGAGATAGAGACAGAGAGAGGGGGATAGAGAGAAAGGGAGAAAAAGGCAAAGAGAAGGAGCGGGGGAGGGGGAGAGAGAGAGAGAGAGAGAGAGAGAGAGAGAGAGAGAGAGAGAGAGAGAGAGAGAGAGAGAGAGAGAGAGAGAGAGAGAGAGAAGGATGAGACAATTTTATTTAACAGCTGGCAGGTGTTGAATTCTTACAAAAAAAAATCTTGTTTTCTCCACTTGCCACGGGTCTATACTCACAATATACATAAAAAGAACATAATTAAATCAATAAGGACAGTTACAAAAATTTGGATAAGTGAGATAAAAAGAATTCTATCGCAGCTGAAACATGGTATTTTATGTGAAAGATATCTGTAAATTGCTACTTTTGTACATCATGTCCAATTGTTCCTGTATTACTTTGCTCATCGTGGCAACATTTCACAATAGAGACAGATGAACAGCTCGAACCACATAGGGACAATGCGAATTTATGGCAGAGGGTGATAGTACATTAAAGGCTACAAATTTTCATTGAAAAGTCGATGTTGGTGCTGATATACTTCTTTTTAATCTCCTCGCTTACATTATGTAATTTGCTATTGTTGTTACTGTTGTTCTTGTTGTTGTTGTTGTTGCTGTTGTGGTTGATGTTGTTACCATTATTAATTTTATAAATTATTATTATTATTATTATTATTATTATTATTATTATTATTATTATTATTATTATTATTATTATTATTATTATTATTATTATTATTATTATAATTAATATATTGCGTATGCGTGAGTTAGCAGATCACGAAACAACAAGTCCAAGGCCAGTTGGGTCATCTGAAGTTTAGTACTTGCAGCCAGTCAAAAAGTATTTAATGTTGTACAACACTAGTTAACTTCACTCTGCAAAAATCGTTTACCCCAAGCTTTATAACATTAAAAAAAAATCACATGAGATATATTTCAATATCAGTTTTAAAGTATGGGACTTATTATGTATAGCAATCAGAAACTGTCTTGACTAAGATGCCTTGAGATCCCTGTATCACTTTTTTTATTTTTTTATTACTTTTTTTTTTTTTTTTTTGCTTCTCTCTGACTAAAGGAGAAAACACTACGTATCCAGATTATCTGGTTCTTTGGTTTTTCGGGTTTACTTAAGGTCCCCTAAATTTTAAGGATATCACAAACAAAAAAACGAGCCAGGATCCTCGAAGTGTCAATTCTGGACCTTCACTTTTATTATAACCAACTTCTAATAAGATAACGATCCTAGGCATGCGATTAAAAGTACGATTTCTAAAATTGTAAATATTTTACCAAACAAACTTTTAGTAAATTATGTAAAATAATGAAAATACCATCGTACGGAAAAGTATTTTTTTTAAGTTGATAAAATTCTACGTACGGCCTACTGTATTATTATATTAAGCAAGTTGTTGACATTTCAATGTATCTAATAACAACTCTCTGATTGTTCAAAGAAAGACAACTCACCTCGCTTCTCTTCTTGCACAATATCGAGCTCCACGTTTCTGAACAGCGCGGGGTGCAGGGCCTTGGCTATCCTAAACGGAACAGGCGGTGAGGACCGGCCGCACAGTTTCTGAGGAGACGAAGAAGATTGGTCTAAACTAAAGTTCCTATACACACACAGACAGACAGACAGACAGACAGACAGACAGACAGACAGAGAGAGTGAGAGAGAAAGAGAGAGAGAGAGTGAGAGAGAGAGTGAGAGAGAGTGAGTGAGAGAGAGAGAGAGAGATAAAGAAAGACAGAGAGAGGGAGGGAGGGAAGGAGAGAGAGAGAGAGAGAGAGAGAGAGAGAGAGAGATAAAGAAAGACAGAGAGATAAAGAAAAGAGAGAGAGAGAGAGAGAGAGAGAGAGAGAGATAAAGAAAGACAGAGAGAGGGAGGGAGAGAGAGATAAAGAAAAGAGAGATATATATATATATATAATAAAGAAGAGAGAGATAAAGAAAGACAGAGGGAGGGAGGGAGATAGAGGGTGAGAGACAGAGACAGAGACAGAGACAGAGAGAGAGAGAGTACATGAATAAAAAGAAAACACCATCTGAAAAAAATTCGTCTTCTCTTAACTTCTAAATATTTCAGTGGAAAAAATAAATTTAAATGGCGACAAATAGTCATTATGGCCGACATTACCTCCATGTTTTAAATTTCAAGTTGGTGAAAATAGATTTATATAAAAAAAAAAAAAAAGCAGCGTTCCCACAAAGTTTAAATCATCTTAGAGATAAAATTGCATTCCAGCATACCCAGAGTTGAATATGTTTATTTCACATACTTATGTCCAAAAGTAAAAGAAGGAGATAACCATAATTACTTAACAGTACACATGTTATGACAAGAAATGAGAGCGGTTAAGGGGTTCACTTTCTGCCTTGATAATGCTGCTAGAGACCGTTAACATCTCAGATGTTTTCCCTCAAACAGTTTTAATTTGCAATAAAAACGTGATATATTTTCCTATTCCCAAAAAAAGGGGGGTGGAGGTGGGGGGGAGCAAGGAAATCTGGTACTTATTGTGCTACCCCGTGAGGTATTTTGTATAAATTGTGTATATCTGTGTGTTGGAGAGAGAGAGAGAGAGAGAGAGAGAGAGAGAGAGAGAGAGAGAGAGAGAGAGAGAGAGAGAGAGAGAGAGAGAGAGAGAGAGAGAGAGAGAGAGATTGAAGACGAAAGAGCAATTAAAGTAAACAGCCTGTATTTTACACATTTAATTGTTTTAATATCATAGAGTTAATGCAAAACTATCGCGGTCTGTTATTCTGCCAGCCAATCTCTTACCTTTCTTTATGAGCGATCCACCAAGAAGTAATAAACACAATATTCATTTCATCTAAGACACCTCGATTCAAAACACAGGCTAGATAATGGCTGGGTGTCGTAAGCATTCACCTTAACTCTCACGCGAAATCTATACTCAACAGAACAGGATCCCGTCGCAATGACCGGTTTGTATAAACAAACTTTAGCCAGGTTACAAAAATACCATGCAGCCCTTGTCTCCTTGAACCTGCTCACGCAGTATAAATATTCCGACTATACACAAGTACGTGAAAGACCTGGTGAATTGCTTAAGACAGTCTAGGAGAAAATATCCTTCGAGTCAATAAGTAAACGTCTGTAGTGATAATATTGGTTCATGCAATGCATGGCTTTTCAAAACAGCTGATGATAACTTTGATTTGGGGAGTATGACACTGTGTTCAAAAGCATCATCCACACAGGCGTTGTGCACGATAGCTCGCTTACACACATTGTGCTAAATCATAAAGAGAAACCAATTTGGATTTTGTAAGGGTACGCTGTTGAGTTGTGGATAATTACATTCATTCAACGCATAAAGCTGTGTTGATTTTTCACGATTACAGGGGTAAAACAACGCTATGCTGCTGCAGCCTGGTCTATTACTATAATTAGTCATGCTTTGTTGGTTGAGCGGGTGCAGCAAGACCCAAAATACGTAGCCGGTTCCATAGCCGAAACCGCGGGCTTAATATGCGGTTCATACAGCAGAAAGCCTTACAAGAGTTATAATATAAATAGGCGTACGAAAACAGGCAAAAGAAATAGGAATATCATTCATGTGGGCACGACACGTTGGCTTCAAAACAGCGATTTTTGTACTCATTGCATGCAGCGCGTTAAAAAGAGTAAGAGTGAGTAAGCATGCGTGGCGCCAATTTTTTAAACTACTGGAAAGAAAAAAAATAATTATCGAAATAAACGAACTAGTTTTACACACATGATTTGGTTTAAAAGAACTCGTTTGAAAGTTCAATGGCAAAGTGCTACTTTCTGGCCTGTCTTCGAAGAATGTTATGGACCTGTGTTGTAAAGTTCCTCTCCCTCCCGGGTAATAAAAAGTTGGTTCCCGCACTGGAAAAGCTTAATACCTCGCAAGAGAAGACATAATTATGCGATATATGCCAATACAATAATTAACCGTTCTATAAAATGGATCACAAGACAGAAAGTCCCCGCGTACTTTGAAACTCGGGCCGTTAACATTATTATCTGATTGTCTTTGTGAACTAGATATTTCCAAGTTCGCAGAAATGAACGTCAAAATAATGTACATGAATCATCTCGATCTTAGGGAAGGAAACGTTGACATGTGAACACGAAATCGACCTAATGTTCTAGAAAAATTTTCGAGGAGGAGGTTTCTGTAAGACAGGATATGATAAGACAAATAAAGTAACTATAAAGCTACGAAAGGATCGATCGATAAAATGGATACTATGTATACCACAACCACGTCCATAACTGCTATCTGTAGAGATAGTTATGGGCTGCATTAATCAAGAGCAGCAGCCGGCGATGACAGAACGTGAGCTCAGAGCTGCAGTGCTAGTTGTCCCACCGTGTATTCGTGAAAAACAGAATAATTCTCTAAACCTGTGCATAGAAAAAATGTGCTGAGCGTTAGACAATATTTATATGAATGCATTAATTCTTTCACTCTCCCTCTCTCTGAATTTGAGCACATTGGCAGTCATTTGCACGGCAGTATGGCTGCAATAAAATTGTTTTCGAAGTTTTCGATTCAGTACTTTGGTCTCGACGCAAAAATTAATGATCGTTGAATTTGCGAAAGGTCTGGTTGGGTCTGCATGGTGTTAAAAATTCAATCGCATAAGGCCCATTCAGTCTCTAGTCTAAGCGTCTGGCATTCAGCAACTGCCTTTTATCTTCCATGTCCTTAGAAGAACAGCTGCTGTAAGTCACATATCGTTGCCTTTCGCCCATACCCATGACGTCCTAAACAATTTCGTTATATTTTTGTTTTGCCGATTAATAGTCACTTTGACACTGTTGTTTGAGAATACAATCATGGCTGTTTGTGAGTTTACATGCGAATGATTGTAGTGCCAAAGGGCCTTCGTCAATTTTGAGTCATTGACATTAGCAGTTTTCTCTAATTCAGTCCATAGCCCATCTATACCAAATTAGACTTTGTAAAAAAAAAAAAAAAAAAAAAAAAAAAAAAACTCGCAGCCGGTGAGCAAAGCATCTGACTGTGTTTTATTATCATAAAAACCGTCTACATGCTTTACAATTTACAGTAGTTCATCACACTTATTCAAAATACAGATCACAATCATCTTATGACTTAACCAACACGGATTCTTGCCTCTTGCCAAATAGAGAGGCAAATCTCGGTTCAAGGTGATCTCGACCTTATAAGACAGCTGTTTGAATTGTTTTTCTTGCAAGCGATTAACGGCCCTTTTGCTCGTCTTCTTTTTTTTTACTTGCGAATATATATATATATATATATATATATATATATATATATATATATATATATATATATATATATATTCTTTTATTTTGATGACCTTGATGTTGCAAGGATAAGAAATTATTATAGGCATTGATGGTGATAGCATTCTAATTAACAGCGAAGGGCGGTTCTGCGACACCTACAGTGGTGACGGAGTGTAGACCCGGTAGCAGTAGTGTTACTGAAGCGGTAGCAATGTTAGCTCACCTTTAGTGTGTCCGTCTTGTCGACGCCAAAGAGGGATATCACGTCAGAAAGGAAACCGCTGTTGGCAAATGATAAAAATAAAACCAATATCAGTATTGTATTCCTTGTAAATGGAAGCTTTTAAAAAATGAAAACAATACTTATAAGATTTTTCAGTATGTCTATGTATTAATTTTGGACGTAAATACCACTATTTAAATTCCGATTCTTTTTCCGAATCAAGAAACAAAGTGACACAAAACCATTTATTTGAATTCGTTATAAGACTGGTTTTAATAGAGGGAGGAAATAGTCGGAAAGGGGGGGTTACTAAAGAGTGTTAGACAAGGGATGGGGGCGAAAAGATCTTTATTGCAGATTTAGATTTTTGAGAGGCATAAAGTTAGGTCAAGAAAGTGAATATTTTCGATATCGTCATTCCGCTTTGCGCAGTTTGACAAGATATTTTATCGAATCAATGCATATTCAGTAAAATAATATTCAGGCACTGTTTCTAATTAATTGCTACGACCTAAAAGCCTCTCACAGATTTGTTAATCTTTAGGATAAACAATGCACTTTGCAACTAGCTTAAGACGTCTATGATTTTGCTACAATTTTCGTGCTACCGTTGCAATTTTGTACATTTTTTAAGAAAAATCAAACTATACTTTGATAATATTCGTGCTATTGTTGCATTTTTGCTACAATTCTAATGAATATCAGAATATACTTTTGCTACAATGTTCGAGCTATCATTGCCCTTTTGCAACAATAAAATGAACTGCCTCTTCACGGTTGTACAGAAAAATACATTTTTTGCAAAAGTTTAGCTTGACCCAAAATGTTGTTTGCATTTCTTTCATAGCCCAAACGGATTTCTCCAGAAATAGATACATGCATATGCACCTCCTTTGACAGGAAGAAAAAAAAATAAGGTCCCTCCATACCTCTCTCTCCCTCTTCCCCCCCCCCCCCCCCACACACACACACTTTTTTTTTTGCATAATATAAGCTCACACCATACACATATCCATACCACTCAAACAAGTCTATAGTATGCGATTTAGATTGTATTTATTTTCCTCCCCCTTATATTTACGAGGTCTCAATCGAAGGCTTTCACTGACGACTATTTCTTTTAAAAAAATTTGAGAAGTTATCTTATGTGTGAGAGATAAATCATGAGCAAAATTAATCCTCAATGAAACGGTACAAAAGACGAATTAGGTTCTCTCTTCATTAAACTTATAAGTTCATTGACAGAATAATGAAAAGGATAGGTGTAAGAAGAATCGTTACCTAAGCTCCGGCGGATTAAGACTGTCTGCGAGGATATCACAACAAGCCATAGGAGGGCAGGTCATGGTTAACAATCGATCCAAGAGTATGATGAGTAAGGAAGATTTCGCAAGAACAGTCAGTCTCAGATTCCAGAGAATCCAAAGTATCAATCAAAATCCCGAAGATAACAGCGGGAGCACCATGGCATGAATTGACTGTAAACGTAATGCTCCCATGAATCGAAAATGCTCGACATTTACTTGCTGTATTTTTTAAAGTCCAAGTAAAAATGCTGAGAGAGGCTTCGAGTTTTAATTCATAATAAAAGGCATTTGCTTGCATAAATCAACAGTCGTTACTTTTTTTTTTTAATGGTTGACGTAAAGGAATGGTTAGATAACGTAGCATTTGCTGAATTCCCTCAGGCTGCGATTATATTACAAGGAGAAATCGGAAGGCGAAAACAGTGAGCCCTCACTGTTAAAAAAAAAAAAAAAAAAAAAAGGTTCCTCGATCTAACTTTTTGCCACTAGTAAATGATAACCCAGAGACTGAAATAATATTGCCAGGTGGGGGCACCGAGTCAATGTCCTGCGCTGTGCATGTAATCGGGTCTAGACAATCGTTCCCTACTGATAGCTGGGCAAACAAGGAATGGTGAGAGAGAAAGAGAGAGAGAGAGAAAGAGAGAGAGAGAGAGAGATTAAAGAGCAAAAAATTATAAGAATTAAACACAAAAAGATACTGATACAGAGCCCACTTAAAGAAACCCGATTTTGAAATCAGAATTTTGTTTTAAAGGCAAACAAAAACAAAAAACAAAAACAAAAAAAACAGAACAAACAAAAGGGAAGTACAATTATATAATAATCTAATATCTCTAGAACAACTCTGGTGATAAATAGATCCGTTGCTCGGTAATTTTCCTACTTGTTTGATTAATTGATTGTAATTTACCGTTTTTGTTTTGTTTTGTAATACGACTTATGAAAATGCAGGGTTCAGAAAGTATTGGCAAATTACAGTATGCAAATAAATCTTAAAAATCCAACTAAAAATGCGTCGAAATTCTGTAGTTCTATAAAATGTGCGTATTTGATACAATTGTACTGCCTCGTCGAGCCTCAACTTTAAAAAAGTATAGTGTGAATCCACAGATGGCTATAAGTTCAAGAGATGTCTGTTACTTGAACAACTAGTGTCTCAATCAGAGTTTGCTGATCTTTCATGTCAACGTAAACTTAGCTGATTTCCAGTGGTTCAATAAAACCAGGCCCATTGCCCAGAAGGCGCTGGTTTGGCTCAAACTGGAACACCATTGTAAAAAAATCTGTCTGTCTGTCTGTCGGTCTCTCTCTCTCCAATTATATATATATATATATATATATATATATATATATATATATATATATATCTCTCTCTCTCTCTCTCTCTCTCTCTCTCTCTCTCTCTCTCTCTCTCTATCTATCTATCTATCTATCTATCTATCTATCTATCTATCTATATATATATATATATATATATATATATATATATATATATATATATATCAGTCTCTGTCTCTGCCTGTCAGTCAGTCTGTGTGTGTATGTCTTTCTCTCTTTTCACTGTCGCTCTCTGTCTCTATCAGCCTATCTACCCACCTACCTACCTACCTACCTTATTATCTATTAATCTATCTATTTATGAAAATATACTTATATTTATCCATCAAACTAGCTACCTATCTCTACAGAAATCTTCGGTTTACTACGTGGACTGTCTAAAAGGCTACTCCAGCATACACGATTTTTTTTTTTACCTTGTTGGTCGATGTTACAGCTCCATTAATATAAATTTACTGTGAAGTAAAGTTTTAATCTAACAATGTTTACGTAGCTGCTCACACACTAGCTAATTAGCAACTTAAAAACCGAAGAGTTTACAAAAAAAAAAAAAAAAACCCTTATCCAGTTTGTGGGTCTAACCTTCAGACAAGCAAGCACGTGCAACATGCCTCGATCATGATCCCAGCCAGCCTATCTACAGGTACGCATCATGCTGTGTGGGCGACGACTTCACATCTGATTTAGCTTTAAAAATTTTATGGCCGTAAATATTTTAATGGTTACTTACTTAAGAAAAGCAAAAAGTCACAATCAGAGGATGTGAGAGGCATTCAGTGCGCATTAGGCCTTCAAAAGTAGTATATATATATATATATATATATATATATATATATATATATATATATAATAGATAGATAGATAGATAGATAGATAGATAGATAGATAGATAGATAGATAGACAGAGACAGACAGACAGACAGACAGAGAGAGAGAGAAAGAATGAGTGAGTGATTGAGGAGTAACAATTTCATAAATAACGGCCACACAACCTTCTTGGGGAGAATATACATTTTAAAAAAAAATTCTTTTTAAGTTTTACAGGAGGTTACTAAATTCGGCATCATTGAACGAGTGATGGTCTCGCAATTTTACCTGTTGACCATTTTGCTTGTTTGTTTTTGTTGGTTGTTTTGTTTTGTTTTTTGAAAATGTAGCAAAGTTATCTTGACCACTGGCATCATTCATGACAGGGGTATTTTTTGTCTCCTTCTGTAACAAAATCGACACTTTCATCTTGATCAAACCTTGACATTATTTAGGTTGATAACGCATTTTTAAAACGTCGCTGGAACAACAAAAGACACTAGGGCGTGTTTGCAAGCTTATGAAATAACAAAGTGATAATATGCATGCATATACTCAAGAAACTATTGTCTTTACTGTGTCCTCATTACAATCTTGCAGCTAAAATCGTTTCCTTAAAGAGCGTACAGTTAGCATTAAATTTATGTTCAAGTGGAAACATTTTAACAGTAGTTCATGTATTTTCCTCGACATAAAATTTGACGTAACTACTCATACGATACAATGCTATTTATAAGATAATACTTGCCCTTAATTTTTTGTTCATTAATTAATTAATAATGTCACATTGCGCATGAATTTTACTCATAAGACAATTATCTTATCTTTGCCTTTACTAAAATATTGCAGCCAAAACATAGTTAACATGACTTTCATAGTGGAAACATTATAAGTTGACTTATGTATTTTTCTCGACAAAGCATATAAGAGATTTGAAGAAACGGATCATAGCATATAACTCCTTGTAATAGCAATCGATACTTGACAACTGGGCATTCTTCGCTTACATTTATCCACACGGTGATACTTTTCGTGTATACCGAGGTGTATAATCCTTTTCAGTGAGCTGCATCTCCTACATTGATTTTGTAAAGCTTGCGTCAAACTGTTGGAAGTGACAGCTGTGGTTGTTGCATCACGGTCTTTACAGTCATGCTCTCCTTTAGGTTTTTATCTTTAAATATCAGACAACTCAGCACCTGATACATCTATATCAATACATTAAAGACGTTCTGGTTAGGGAAGTTTTCAAAACTCTGGTGAGTTCATGATGAATGGCTTCATACTTATATAGAAGAAACTTTTTACAGCTCTACATTCTTATCTCGCTTCCCTATTGGACTGGGAAGGGAAGATTTTCGGTTGTGGTAGTTTATATTCAAAATTACAAATTAAGGGCACCATTGTTGAGTGGACTTATTTGTTTATAAAACCCGTCTTGTCTTTAGAGAGGTGTATTTCTAAAAAAAATTCTAAATGTCAACACAAAAAAAAATATTTTATTTCCGAGATCGTGAGTTAGGATAATTTTCAGTAAGACGAGCTGATCATGAAAGCTCCTTTAAAATTTCTTTAGCTTTTTTGGTTTTTTTTTTTTAATAATTGTTGGTTTTAACGTTACTTGCTTTAGTTGATTGCTGATTAAAAAAATTTGTCTGCAAATCCAAAACTTCGAAAAAGATGAAACTTAGTCTTTATTGAAACATAATTACAGAAATACACTTGACTGGTTCAAAGTGTACATTTATAAAGTACGTATCAAAGCGTTCACGACGCGACGTTAAATGATGCCTCATTGACGGTAAGGTTAGGGCATCAGACAATTAATGAGAGAATGTTTCATTTGTTGGGATATACTGTACTTCTATGAGCAAATAATACCTGCTAAGTCTAAATCCCGACAACTTGAAGACGCTATAGATGTACTGCAATCCAAGCACCTTTTGACCTATGACCACAAAATAAAAATGTTTTTGCGGCTTACTGCAAATCGCTTCCTGTGAAAATATCATTAAAATTGAGGATTTGCTGCTCTCCACAAATCGCTAGCAACACGAATTGCTGCTTGTGACGTCAGAGCAGTTTGTGGAGTGGTGTTGCTAGCTGCAAATCGCTTCGTCTGAACAGACCTTAAATGAGAATTTATCCAATTTTGTAAAATCCAAATTATATCGGTTCTATCGATTTTTTAAAAGGTTGAAATAAATGAGCAGCCATGTATTCCCACAAGGCAGTGTATTTGTAGGCACAATTGCGTGAAATAGCAATGGTAAATCTAGATAAAGCTAGATATGTCTGGCACCCGATTACTTCCTCCTCAATTTTTTCAAAATAATTGTAATACCACCCATCTAGTTCATACCATATTTTTTTTTTTGGACAGAATGTAAAGCACGGGAAGGACAATGAGTTTCTATTTGCCTAAACTTATTAGAAAGCCCTGTTTTCTAGATGGGAGTTAAAAAATCGGAAGTAAAAAGTCAAACTGCGTGATAAATCATTTCAAAAGTGGACTTTCGATCTTTTTTCTCAATGATTACCTTGCGTGATCTCTTCGATAAATCACAAGCAATAAGACTAGTGTAATGCTTTTTTCAAGTACTTGAGAGATATGATGTGAAAACAAGGTCTTGGCAGATATGACGTAAGTGCTACTGTCTACACTGACGTAGCGGTCATTTGTATCGATTAAATACTTAATCAAATCAATTACAATGGCACCTTTTAAATATTGATTACTAATGCTTATTCGTTGCTGTTTTAACATTATATGGTTACGACTTTACAAATTTTTTTTTCTTTCTTGTCTTCCAACACGTGCGTGGGCATTATGTAACTTGTTTCTGTGGTATTTTTTAAAATAAAATAAAGTCAAGAAGTTTCGGAACAAGTGCAAAAATAGTTTTTTTGCCAGAGAATGGGAGATAAGAATATTACACGAGATACTATTTGTTATGGTGTTATGAATAAACCAAACATTCAAGAGGAATTTAACTTTTTTCAAAAACTTTTTTTTTAATTCCATTTTCATACGCCCAGCTTATCAGGTTGCAAGTCATTTTGCATACTGAAATAACATATGGTTTAATTTGATTTGCGTATACCACAGTGTTGCAGAATGACTGATGTTGATTATTTACTTTCAATGTGGAATTCGCATTAAAACAAATAGGACATTCAGCAGTTAGAGATAGAATGCCATCAACTTTGCGTTTTGTAAATATAAATTACAAGGCAAAAGAGGCAAAGGCGCTTCAACGCTGAGGTTTATTTCTTTTCGGAAGGGTGTAATTATAAAACATTGGTTTTGTATATTACCAGAAATGATTAGTTGTCCCGCTTAACCTCCCGAAACGCAAGTTAATCATTTACATGAGAAGCATATTTTAGGCCTTTTAAATTACATATTTCACGAAAACTAATCTGCGATAGAAGATTATTACAAAATTAAACACTCCTGCCCTCACCTCAAAACATCAATTGAAGATGAAACGTATCAAAAGAACCTGGAGACAAAACAAACTTGTTCAGACTTATCGCATCGACTCCAGAGCAAATATTGGATCAAGAAGTTGTTTATACTCATTGCAAACAGAAAATACTTGACTGTGCTATTATGTAGAAAATTTTCGGAAACGCTTTCAGTTCAGAGCTGGGAGTCGTCAAAATGATACCGCAGAATTATCTACGCTATTGAAATAATTATGAAGAATTGATAGTGTTCATGCGGGGCAAAGCTTTAGTTTTCTCACGGCTGTGCACTCAAACTTTCATTCAGGCATGCGCACGCTAACACAGGAAAGTTAGGTGCGACTAACACGAATAATTAATATGATTTGGATGGGAAAATGCTGACAAACAGGTCATAACTGTGGTTACAATGCACGCGTGCAACAGGCATGATAAATGGTGTAGTATACTGCTCAGCTTTAACAAAGGGGACTTAACAAGTCCTTGGCAACGGCGAGAGATGTAGCAGCTGTGACCGACACGATTTCAAACACCCACATCTGGGTACTAATAAATTAGCTTCACAAACATAAGAAAAAGCTTTCTTGCAACTGTTTTGCATTCGGCAATAAATCTAATCACAGCGAATTTAGTTACAAACGATGTTATTCAATAAATTGACTATATGACAACTGACGAGACATCCAGTGACATCGGTAAAAACAAATAACTCTCCAGTCAGTGTGACTATTGGTAAATAGTGTCATTTTCACAATCAAACAATCGTGAATAAATAAAAAGTTTTACTCAAGTCAAAGATGGTAATAGAAATACAAGAGTTAGAAACTGTCTTGATACTTAACCTTGACTTTGATAATGGTGTCTGCCCATCAGTGCGTGTTGATCCGAAGAGAGTTCCCACGCCGCCTATCATTTAAAATACTGGAAAACAGCTAATTCTGTGCTTTCCCCACTCTGTTTAAATACATTTCTTGACGCTCTTAATAAGACCATTATTCCAGCAAAAAAAAAGGATCTAGAGATGCATTGCCTTGTTCCATTTCACGGATCTTCATTTTTTTAAAATTAATATACACGACATTTACTTAGAGGAATAGTTTGGAATTTTACATACTTAGCTCAACCTTTTTAGTTGGCTTTAGAATCTGTGCTGCATGTACTCTGTCAATAAAAAATGAAAATTGAACCTTTGGAAATGGTTCTCGCAATATCGCCTGTGATTTTACTGTGTACATGGTGAGTAAATTTTAGGCAATGCAATCGACATGGATTTCTTAGATATGGTTTTTACTCCTCTAACTATGTGAAAACTTAACTCTTGCATAACTTACAAATTAAGATTTATTGTAGATATGTTTTTTTCCTGAGGAAGAGGCTAGAAAATAATGTTATTACATTTCAAGGAGTGAAATTTTTATCAGAAGAATCATACCCTTAACTCAAAACAGCTTTTGAGCCGAGACAATCACTGGTCGGTAAAAAAATTAAATACAAAACTCACGAATTAACAAAAATAAAATAATCTACCAGAAAATACTATCAATAACATTTTATACATCATTCATATCAGTTTGTCCTTATTAAAGATTTTAACTAGGTAGAACATAAAACTTTTTGAAATCTCACAGTGGTCTTAAAGGATCTACGGTTGCCCGTTTTCTAAGAGTTGATTTCCGGAAAAAACTAACACGTAATTCTCTTTCCTTAAATCTGTAAAAGGTATTTGAGACACTTCTATTTTTCACTTTGATTAATACTACCAGCTATTTTTCTACAGAATATAATCTCTGTGAGGGACGCAAGGAAAGCAGTGTGCAGAGGAAAAAGAACTCTCAAGCGAGTTCTTTACCATTGCGTGGTGGCCAATGTTGCGAGCCACTAATTCTCAATACATAAAAACTAGTTTCTTAAAATCTTCCCCAATACCCGAGGAAGCGCTACATTCATCATCAGTTAAAAAAAATATATGTGAAGTATTTAGAATCTAGAAATTGCTTTTAAACGCACAATTAACATCACTTTATATTAATACTTACCACGCGATTAAAACCGGCAAAAAGTAGTATTGGCAGCTGGTGAATTTAAAATTTCTATGAGGCACAAAGTAAAAGAGTGGTCATCTCAAACCTACAGGTAGTAGTGGTCTCCATTCGAAAAAAAAATTAAACGGATGGAGATCTTACGATGCACTGTAATATAACTATATAGAGTCTAATACAAAGCCAGTGCTCTTGCTGTAAATTGCGTGCTGGTCAACCGGAAGACATCGATTCCTGGGGTGTAATTGACTAGGCCAGAGCAACAGAAGGGAGCGCAAGGAGTACATTCAACTACATTGTGCCCAGCTGTCATCGCTGAACGTCTTGACCCCTGCCAACCTTCTGTAATACTAAAGGCTAATTTTTTTAAACTTTTTCTGTTTAAAAAAAAAATTCCTGTGAAACTCTTTCAGTGACGTCAAGATATCTCCTAGAAAGATTCACATACCTAGATCGACAGCAAACATTTTAAACGGCACGGTAAATACTTATCGGTCTATTACAAGGCAAAAGCGCCTTAGCTATCACTCTTCAAAATGCAAAAGTGCTTTGGTTACCACTCTTCAAAATTAGTACAGGGCATGCGTTACACTTAGTTTTCCGATGATCGATATTGCTTGAATGTAGCGACCAAGGAATTGATTAGAGAGGAACGAGTAATTTTGCGTGTTTGGGAAAATTAGCTTGATCCTGCACTGATGACATGGAGAAAAAAACCCGCATATTATCGGTACAGAATGGAATTTTTGCTGTCTTTGTCTCATCTTAATATGGACTGCCGAATATTTATGTAATTCTATAATGTATACTTTCTCTTCCTTTCTTTTCTTTTAATATAATTAGGCCATGTGGAAATATAAACGCACTTGAGAAATTAAATGATAACGGTATTGGATGAAGCTGAACGAACTCCATTATGATTTCACGAACAATATTTGACTTAAGGGCCCCCATCAGGCTTGAAAGCGGTCGCATTACTTTTATACACTGCTTGCTCGTTCAATATTCGTGGTGGTAAGCATATAAACACAGGCTAATACGACGCAGATCAATGAACTGAAATCTCGAAGTTTTTCAATGTGAAGCATGTTCAAGCTGTACAGGATGGAGAAGTGTAGAGGCTTTTAAGCTACATTCTTTTCAGCCTATTGTACTAAAGGTGCGAACAGCGTAAGCATTTTTAAAATGGATTCCTAAGAACTGGATCACTCATCTAGAGGCTGCATGGAAGAAAATTAGTGAAAAAGATAGGTACCGGTACCTATCTATGTATACTTATGAAAGAAATGCGGGGGAGGTAAAAGAAAGTGGGATAGGAGAAGAGAAAACAAACACGCAAAAAGATGCTACGTGAGGAGAAAGTATAGGAATATAGAATTAAGAGACAAGGGGGACGAGAACAGAGAGAGAGAGAGAGAGAGAGAGAGAGAGAGAGAGAGAGAGAGAAGTGAGAAGAGAGAGAGAGAGAGAGAGAGAGAGAGAGAGAGAGAGAGAGAGAGAGAGAGAGAGAGAAGAGAGAGAGCGCCAGGAAGAAGAAAAGGATACAGTCATATTGGTAGGAGAATAGAGCGCTGGACATAAGAGATTGGTTGTTTTTTAGATTGGATGATTGCTTCAGATAGCACACTCTACGCCTAATGATCCACGGGCTAGAAGGGCCCGATCGACGCGGTTTGAACAGATTTGAACAAAAAAGACAAGAAGAAAAAACATCAGCAAAAAACGGTGTGTGCGCCTAGTGTTCACGTTTCAACAATTCCGTGAAACAGTCTCCACTAAAAATAAAGAAAGTAACAATTATAAAGATGCAATTACCAAAGATACATCCCACCATAGTTTTATTTTTTATTCATAAAATGAATCGGAGCCACAGCACGCGCACGGGAAAACAAAAATTTCTCTTCAGACAGGTTATTCCGATACGTTTTAATAAATTTTACTTATCATTGGTTCACCGAAAAATCTTACTCGAAGACGGCAGCTTTCCCTCGAGCCATTTATGTAAGAATCTCCACACGAGATTAGATCCCACCAGCAAAAATAAGTGTCCCAGCCAGGGATCAAATCCAAATCCTCCTTATTGTCAGACGGGCGCTATCTACTGAACAATCTGTTGCCCCATCACCGTCTATACGAAGATAATTATGCTCAACTTCTTATTTGTCAATAAAAAAAAAATGAAAAAAAAAAACTTCTTTCCTCTTAGTTAAAGCTATGACGAACGTCCCAATACGGTACACGCCCTTCCAACTATGATTCTTTTCGGGCATTACGGCGTAACGCAAAATTGGTCAGGCGGTCCTGAGCCCAATAAAACTTTTCTCGGCAGAATACCTATCACAACAGGGGCAGGAAGCATGGCAAGGAGCGAAGACCTTGGGCAAGTAGCGTGCCGTTAGCACCCCACGATACTCACAAACCGGGTCGGCACAGTGTAACACTGACATACTTTCACGGGTCTCATGCCCAACGACCCGTGATTTTATTTATGGTTTCACGCTTTCTGAAGTCATGTCCGGGTGGGGTGAAGGAAGGTGGGAGAAACTTTGTCTCCCTCAATTAATTTTTATCCTCACGTAGTCAACGTATCCTTTTTGTTTTGTTTTTTAACCTTACATAATATTGGGTTTAAGCGCTAAATTCACCCTTGTTGCGAATGTAGTTTAACATTACGATATTTATTGCAAATGAAGTTTTCTATCTCTTTACCTACTATAGGTATTGCCCCCATTATTTTTATTATTATTATTATTATTATTATTATTATTATTATTATTATTATTATTATTATTATTATTATTATTATTATTTTTATTATTATTATTCATTCACTTTTTTTCCCCTAAAGGTTATATTCCTGAACTTTGTGCGATGAAGATTGTTAATACTATCCTATATACTTTGGTTGTTTTTTGGTTTGTGTTTTTTTTTAAGTTTGAAAAGTCTCCTACTACTGGTGTTTTTTGTTTGTAACGATTCGAGTATTTATGGTGGTCTTACAGATGCAATACGCAAAAACATTATGAAGAATGATTCTATGGTAGTCATTTGGTTTCAAATAATTTTTAGAGCACTCCTCGAAAGATTTTTTTTCAATTTATTCATTCTAAAAAGTATAAACTTCTCTCAAAGTCCACCGAAATTGGGCAAGAAAAGCTTTCATGATTTCGCACAAAAAAAAAAAAAAAGTGGTACCGATGCATTTGCTAACCATGTTAATATATCAACATTAATTTTTTTTTTTTTACTTCTCGTTTTCAAAAACAATTATATGACCCTGTTTGCAGTTCACACCTTTCATTGGTCAAAAAAATCAAATCAGACAAATCATCCAATCAGACAGTACCCAGCTGAGAAGGTTAGACCTCAAACTTATCCACTGAAACAGGAATGAAAATCTCAAGTTGATGGTACGAAGGTAAGGGGCACTGTAATTTGAAGTACCATTATGCATGATGTACACGATGGAAAAATCGCTGCTTTGTTTTGTTTTGTGACAAGTAGTTGCGAGTTCCGTTATCGAACGTGTTTTACTTATACGGCTTGGAATAACTTGGACTACGTTAAGATCACTTAAATAACAAAAGAACATTTTCAAAGTTCTTCTCCTTTCTGAACTTCGTTAAAAAAAAAAAAAGAAAGAAAACGAAAGTGGCAAACTATGTTATGTGTGTTAAAACAAATCAATGGATCAGTATTTTGATGAATAGAAAGTGTAGATCTGGTGGAGAATATTTATTTCAAACAACTGAGTTGAGTAAAGCGACTTAAAAAACTGGAAGCCCTACATTGGTTTTCCATACATGATGAGTTGATGTTCGACAATATGGGCTTACTACATTGTTCCTTGCCTAAGAGCAGTAACGCAACTTGCAAACCGGCTCTAGGAGTTATAAGTCTAAAGATATGAGGGTTGAGCTCATAATACACAATGGAACCAGGGTCAATATTGCCGATTGTCATTCACAACGGAATAAAAAAAAGTTAAAAAACCGCCCCCCCCAAAAAAAAACAAAACAATTAGGTCTTAGGCCATCTCTTTAGCTGTACCGGTAAATTAGTCACCGAAACCATCATGTTTGGAAGACCAAAATGTGACCACAGAAGTTTATGGTAAGCCACTTCTGTGATCCATAAATAAAAACTGCATTTAGCCTATGGTGTGAGTATTGCCAGCGAAAAAATGCCTGTCCATCAGGGCGGGCGGAGCTGAAAAGATGAGACTAGCACATTTAATCAAAATTGATAACCATACCGTTTGAATCCACTTAGACCACCATGCCTTGTCAGGCACAGCTGAGCACAGGTTTTGTAAAGAAGATTATAAAAACAAAATCAAGCCTCTTAACATGTGTCGTTTTACCTTGAACGAAAAAAATTCGCTCAATTATCCAGTACTTTTTCCTCGAAAATGCACTAGAAATTTTCGCTGCATAACTTTAAAAAGGCCTAATGAAACTCTCTGCAAAATATTTATGGCGGGAAAATAATTGCATTGTAAAAGAAAGGGATACGTGGCAATATACATTAAACAACTACAAACGAAATTTAAACCGAAAGATAACAATGAAAATTGATTATCAGGGAATCGTGGAAATGGTTATGGGATCGGGAAAGCTGGAAAAGAATTTGACTATCGGAAAAGCTGGAAAAGAATCTGACTATCGGAAAGCATACGTCAAAACTAAATAAGCTCACAAAACGCAACATTAACCATCACTATCATGAACCCTCTAGAAGCTGTCAGTACTTGCATACTTACAATAAAACGCACAATAAAATTTCTTATGAGAAACATATCACTAAAAAATGCTTTATAGGGAGATGTGGGCAATAAAAGTTTTAAACACAAGATAAAATTCATTGATATTGGAATCTTCTTATCCTTAACTAAGTATACATTATTGATCGTCGGACTTTGATACTTCGTAAAATGAGGATCAACAAGGTGAGATCTACATTCTAAATGTTGACACTTAACCTACACCATAACAGTTTTCTTGATTTTGCATAGCACTTATATTATGTCACAACTTTAAATTTTCTATAACTCAAAATCTTAACATTTTTCCTTGGGGTTGAAAAGGATAAAGCTTCTAAAATTTGTAGCTTTGATATTGATGGAGATATTATTGATTTTCTCAGATCTCAATTTAAAGGAACAAGAAAAAGAAGCTGCTACTCTTACAGCTTAGACAAGATGTCAATCTGCTTGGAAATAGTATATTTACTGAGAAAAAGGGCAAGTATGAAAGAGTGAGAAATTGAGGATAAAAAAATCATGAGTCAAGACTCTATGCCAATTCAATAAAATATGAACATTATGGAATTAAATACGATACATGATATCTATACACAAAACCCTTAAACTACAATAAAAGAGAGAACAGCAATGAAGTTCGAAAAGCACTGATACACATGCAGATGAAATATTACAGAAAGTGGAAACAAAATTTTTAAAAAATTGGAAAACTAATAGATATAGAAGGAGGAAAAAGTGTCAATTTCACTTATAAATTTATTTTCTTGATTTCAAAGCTATATCAGATGAGCATGCAGAAGCATCAGTACTTCTAGATGTTTTAATAGTTGTTATAGTGACATATATAATGGCAAGCCGTAACTAAACCTTTTGGGTCATATTAACAGTAGCAATAGTTTTAACCCTTGCAACTGTGTAAAAATGTTTTGGAAGAGAAATTTTAGAAAGGAAACAAGTCCAATTGAAAATTTCAAAAGTGAAGTATTGCTATCAATTCTGAAAATCTGGGCTACTTAACATTTTTTAATGTTAATCTAAAAATATCCTTAGCCTTTCTTTAGTATCAACTGTAAATGATATATATATAATTTTATATATATCCAAATAAACAAAAGAAGCTGTTTCTATGAGCAAAATACTCCCAACCCCACCCCACAACTTATAAAAGAAATTTGTACTCACTCTCTAAAGTTATTATTCCTCGGGAGTTCTTTCTGAAGTTCTAAGAACAAAACTGCCTCATCTAATTCCGAGTCCAACTCAAACACATCACGGTACAGAATTTCATACAGCACAGCTGAAAAAATATTGGAACACATCTACTGAGATGATTTAATAAAATTTAAATTCCTAGATAAAATTATAAGATTTAAAAATCATTGTATTTAACTCAAGGACAATGTTGTTTTATATATATATATATATATATATATATATATATATATATATATATATATATATATATATATATATATATATATATATAAGGGAACCAGAGCTATGTTTTAAAGTGAAAAAGGGATTCAACAGTTGAAGAAATCAATTTGATAATTTAATAATATCTATAATTTTAAGGATGAAAAAAAATTGTGTGAAGAGTAGAGTTGATAAGATGAGATATAACCAGTGAGTAATTGCACTCTTTATTTCATCCCTAAAAATTCCGTTTCTCCTGCAAATAGAAAAAATAGAGTGGCTGTCAATCTTTACATGTACATCTTAAGTACTTTTTTAATGAAAAAAAAGAAACATCAATTTTGTGGTGGCTAGTCTTTGATTATTTATTAGCTTTGTTTATACTTTATTGCTTTACTTGTTTTTGCTGTATCTTTTTCTTACATTTATTTTCTAGGATTATGCTGGCTTTGATGAAAAAAGATTTTTTTAAATAACACAAGACAAAATGTCTTTATCTAACCCAAAGAAAATTTTGTTTTCTACATTGTTTAAATAAATTTAATCACATGAAAACAAATATCGTTTTTACATTAATAGTTATTCCAAAGATATTAGCATTAAAAGTTACACCTCGTAAATAATTGTTCACAATCTAAAATTCTATCATGTTAGACAAAACTAAATAAAGCATGCTACTTTTGTCTTGGTAATTATATTCATACAGTCATTTTTGCTTGATGCATAGTAAACATTTCCTCATAGGCATTCTCAACCAGTACACTTTGATTTATCATTTAGATGTATCATGTGGAATTTTCAAATATTGTGGGGGAGTATAGTCCTTGTTTGATCTTATCATCTCTCTCTTAACAATTAATGTCACACTCTGTTACTGACCTGAGATGCATCACTTTCTTTAAAAAGAAGTTTGCCCTTTGGCAAAAGGTAAGTAACAAAACATCTATATTTTTTTTACACACTCACATTGGCAAAGGGCTGTCGTCTGAAGGACAGACTTGGAGTAGACTAAATCATACTGGCTTCCTCCCACAAAACACAGATAAACCTGCAATGTAGCAAAGAGAGACAAAAAAGACACACAAATTAGCCTACATGATATCACATCATGGCATGGGCCCATTGAAAGTCAGATACATATGGGCATAAAAAAGAGAGGAATACTAATAAATTTAATTATCTAGTGAATGGGAAATGTTTGCCAGAAACATGGGTGGGTACAGGGTTGGGCTGTCATGAACATGATCTCTGACTAGCCACAAGGGATTAATCAAAGCAGCCAGCTGTAAAATTGTGAATTAATCATACAGATTTGGTTTTGAATAGCTAAAACCCTATATGTGTGCCTCTCTAAATTTCCCCCCCCCCCCATATCCTTTCCCTACCCTCACACACACACACACACACACACTACTTCTGCATTTCACAAAATGTTGTTTTTAAATCCTTTAAAGTTTCTAAAAACTAATATGCACCATACATAACAACCTGTGTTCCCTCTTTAAGTTGCCACTTTTATAATTTTTATTTCAATAACTTGTTAAACAATCACCAAAGAAGGCTCACCTCTTGGCAGAAATTATTCTGTGTGACATTGAATGGCTCTTGGTTAGGGGAATGAAACACAAAGAATTCGAGACTGCAATGAGAGAAGGAAAAACTTAGAAGGAATTTGAGATTCAGAAAAAGAGGCCTCATAAGAAATTTGAACATCGCATGAGTGTATAACTTTATATTCAAAAAATAAGAAACTGATTTTCAGCTGATAAAAACATATATAAATCTAGAGGGTCTGTCTTTATTTTCTTGCATAGGATATATTACATACGATTTTCATACATCCCCATACCTTTTCTGGGGTTTGAGTAAAGAAGGGACACTACTCAGTATTCCCGTATAAATCATAAGAAAACAGAGATTGTATCCCATATTTAAAACACAGGGTTAAAAAAAATAAACCAGTTCCAACTACACTATACAATAAAATTTTATGTGAAGAAAATTTTTACTATAAAACATATTCCATTCTAAGAAGATGTGTACTATTGCCTTAAATGTTACAAAATGTGAGATCTGAATGAGCAAAACTGTAATTGTTAAACTTTACATCCTTAATGATTATTTAGGTGATAAAATTAAGTTCTTTTGTATTAAAGCTTCTAAAAGGAAATTTAATTATAAATGAAAACTATGCAGAGTAATATTTCTCCATCCTATTCTTTCAGTTTTGAAGTTTTTTTCTATGAGATGTAAAATATTTTCAGAATCAGCAAGAAGTGAAATTATCACCTGTAAATTCTTGATAATATGGCCATTTCAATAAGTCCTGGTTGGATCTGAAATGGTTCAGAAAGAAGAAACACTACATTTATTTTAACTTATTTGTACTATTGCAGACTTTATCTTTCAAGATTCATTCTGAATCCTACCTCCTTTTTCTTTCATTTTGTTAATAGTAGTTTACTTCCTTTGACATTAAAAAAAAAATTGTTCATTCAACCGATTAAAACGTTTTTAACCAAGCATAATATGAATTATCAATGATGTACAACAACTTGATGAAATATTTTACCCAAATGGCAGCATTTTCGAGATTGCAACATGAAGATTAATTGGGCTGATAATTCTTCTTCCAGACTACACAATCTAAAATCAAGCTATATTTCTCACAAGCTTACCTTCCCTTTGTCAAGAGCCTCTAGCCTGTTGTTCAAGTCTTCATCAACAAACTAAAAAGATTCGAAAATAAACTTTGTTGTAATTTATTGCTTGGTTGGAATTATCTACGAAAGAAATGGAATAAAAGTGTGATTTGATTTGCATTTCTTTTCATACTTAAACTTTCTAATTTCCATCCCATATTACGACATTGTGTTAATTTATATGATTTTGCTTCAGCTTTTGGTCTGCTTTTACTGTTTGGAAGCCCCCAATTATCTATAATAGTTTACATGAAGATTTTTTGTTATGATTATTTTTGCTTGCCATACAGCTTTTTATACATAATAACATCTTGCAGATCTGCGTATCTGGATGAGAGAATTTCTCTTTTACGTTTTCTTTGACGTATTTTCCTCATTCATTATCCCTGAACAACTGCTCCTGAAAATAATGTCATATTGTCACCATAATGTAATAACCAGCTTAAATAACCTGAGTGGTGTTAAAAATTTATTTCTAGTGGTATAAGGGGTTCATATAGTATTGAGGTCTATACAGATGTAACACATGATAATGCCTTATAAATTGTTCATTAATGTAAAACGTTTTACCTAGAGAAAATTTACACTCAATTATTTTTCCTTTTATTACAATTATATTCACAGCCTTCAGAGTGGCAATAATCAAAGAAGAAGAAGAAAGAAGAAAGAAGAAGAGGAAGAGGAAGATGAAGAAGAAGAAGCAGAAGAAGAAGAAGAAGAAGAAGAAGAAGAAGAAGAAGAAGAAGAAGAAGAAGAAGAAGAGCGAGAGAGAGAGAGAGAGAGAGAGAGAGAGAGAGAGAGAGAGAGAGAGAGAGAGAGAGAGAGAGAGAGAGAGAGAGAGAGAGACAGACAGACAGACAGACAGACAGACAGATAAACAGACAGAGAGAGAGAGACAGACAGACAGACAGACAGAGACAGAGCAGAGAGACAGACAGACAGACAGAGACAGGGGAGAGAGGGATGAAGGAAGAGAGGGAGGGAGGGGAGGGGAGAGTAAAAGAGAGAGAGAGAGAGAGAGAGAGAGAGAGAGAGAGAGAGAGAGAGGGGGGGGGGAGGGAGAGAGAGGATCAACTCTTACTGATTGGTATTCATCCACATGCTTGGACATATGCTCGAGGTAAGTTTCCTTCACCTTTCCGTGATAAACTTGGGTGAGGAACAGCTGCAAATGAAAGTAAAATAATAAATATCTTTTAATAATTTCATTTCAAAAATGTTTTTTCTGACATTTGCTCCCTTTGTTGCTGTTTTGATAATGGTACCTTTTCGCTTTACTTTTTTAAGCTGAAATAGGAGTCCACTATAGTCTTCGTATGAGACTGTTAAGCCTATGTGTGCCTTCCTTGTTTTGTTTTTTATTTATTTTTTTATTTATTTATTTTTTTGTGCGGTACAGTATTACTAAAAAAAATTTACCCGATAAGGCGCATCAAAAGAGGCCTAGTTAGTGCCGCAGTTTAACAATAATAAATGTAGCTGTACCGGTATGTGCCGGAAGTTACAGCTTCCGCTTAATACATGTATTTTGCGTGTTTTGTTTTTTTCTAACCTAGCAAATTGCTTCCGCTTAATACATGTATTTTGCGTGTTTTGTTTTTTTCTAACCTAGCAAATTGCTTCCGCTTAATACATGTATTTTGCGTGTTTTGTTTTTTTCTAACCTAGCAAATTGCTTCCGCTTAATACATGTATTTTGCGTGTTTTGTTTTTTTTCTAACCTAGCAAATTAACTCGCGCCTTGTTGCAACTAAGCTGGCAAAATAACGACTTGAGAATAATTCATTTTCTGAAAGAAAAAATAAACATACAACAAATTACGTGTTACCTTTAAATGATTTAGACCTAACACAGGCATAATGTCCTATGCATTTATTCAGAGTGTCCTTAAGAAGATTCGTCCCCAATTGTATTAAGAATAAAATCATGTAATCCATGTCGCCACTGTGCTCATTAAACTGAAACTGATTGGATGTCTTTTAATGCAAGTTTCCACAAAGGGGCTTTGATGTTTTTCTACTTCCAAACTGAACAGGCTTCTTCAACAACGGAAGATCAGCATTTCATCCACAGACCAGTAATGCCTGCACGGCTATAACGACGGAAGTTCCATTCCACGCTTACTGGCGCAAGATATTGGGAAATAATTACATTTCATTGCTTAATCAATTCTAGGTTGAATAGACATGACCTATTGCTTTGACATAAGATTTTCAGTTAAGATCAACTGGTTAAAAAAATTTTTTGCAATCCCATCTTCTGAGCAACCGTTCCAAACACTGAGGAAACGTACCAAGCTAAATGGGCGGTTTTACAAATCATTTTTAACGTGTTTTATTTGCTATAAAACATCTATCTTCTTCGTGGTTTAAGGAGCCCATTATTGTGTTTCATTATTTGAATATTATGCTAAGAAGAATTATTCCTTGTTATAATTTATTTAGAGCGTTGCATCGAAACACAATCCAAATAAGTATCACATAGGAAAATAAAATATATGAATCTATCACTTTAACTTCGGTTTAAGGAAACACGTCATTCTTAAGGGTCCAAAGCAGAGATCTGCACGATTACATGGAAAATAATATATAATAATATTGTATTTGGTTTTATGTATCTTCTATAGTCATAAAAACAATCTTATGAAAAGTACGCTAGAGCATATTCGGTATGATTCATATTAATCTCTGTGACACATTAAATTAAAAAAACTTGCATCCATTGCTATTCAAAAGCACTTCAATAACAGAAAATGCTTAGAGGTGTACAGTGCACAACTTCAAGTCAGAAGGGAATATTTTTTAAAATAAATATTTTAAACGCTGAAAATAGGGAAAAATAAATCGCCGCCCGAGAAGAATAGTCTTTATCTAAATCTGAGATTTATGGGTTTAGCTGCTTACTTTCATCGCTAGCAGCAAAATCTTATACACCAACTTAGCATGAAGACGTCTCAGGTTCAAGATAGCGCTAATTGGATCTTCATAGCATAGCTTTGATGTTTGTCCATTTCTTAGATCAGCTTTACGTCACCATTTCTCTGAAAAAATCTCCTACGGGGATTGCGGCTTTCCTTTTCAGAAGGATAGTGCTGGTTACTGTGGCGTGAAGCCACCACTACGTGACCCACACGAATCGAACCAAACCTATTCGTTTTAATTCTGATATTCTATCGTTTGACCTATCTGACGCAAAACATCACGATCATTTTTCTTCACAGAAATTGGAAAACATCAAGGTGGTCATTTTATTGGATCGATGCCGGGACTTCCTTGCAGCCAGTCACGCGTTCTATCCTTTAGCCTCTTAGACTTGCTTTAAAATTTTCTTGTCTCTTGTTTTCCTTTTAATATTCTTTCAACCCTAAATCATAAATGTAATTCCTGTAGGTCGACTTGATCAATTTCTAAGGCTAAACGCTCAGCTTCTGCTTTTTGAAACTTAAACTTACAAATGACACCTCTGGTGCGTCCTTCAAATTTAGTATTTTTAAATGAAATAAAGAATGCCATTCGGAATTTTTCTGTATCAACAAAATTCTCAGCGACCAACTTGATAATTTTAGAATAATGAGCAGTAGGTTTGTTTACAATGACGGTTCCATCCCGGATCTTGGGTCTACGTAATGGACATGAACTGTGTAGGAAAATGGGAGGGATGGGGAATTTCCGCTGATGAAATAATGTCTTGTTGCTTAAAGGTTTAAATGTATTAGAAACTACCAAAATCGCGGATAATGGAGAGGTGCCGCTGTCTCTATCGATAGGGCGTTGGATTGACAACATGAAAGTCCTAGTTTGATTTCCCCCTGGTTAGCTGGGAGGTCGGGTCGGAACCTGTCTTAGTTTCTAAAGCAGCCCTGTCGAAGGTGGAAACTCACCGTCTCCATTAGAGAGTTCTATGAGTATGAGACAAGCAGTGTATGATTTATTCTCACTGTGATCTACGATCGATGATAAAAGAAAAGGTTATTAGTCAGGGTTCACGGTGAGGAGTAAAGATGATGAAAAGAATTCACGCACGCGGTTATACTTAATGTACTAATACGAGATGATAGAGCTTTTCAAAGAGTGAGAAAAGTAAGTAAACCACCGGAATAAACTTATGCAATCCTGAAAGTGAAGGACAAAAATAAGTTTCTTTGAGCAAAACTACGATTTTATATCACTCACTTGACAAAAACTTTAATGTAAATTTTTCTTCACTTATAAATAACCGTATGAATAAATAAATTACAACCATACTGCTATAGATATATATTTATTTCGTTCTTTGGTATTTTGTTCGTGGTCAACGCCTTAAAAATTTAATCACACACAAATTCCCTTACATTAGTTCTAGATAGAAATTCAATATAAAAATATTCTGTTGTTCAAATAAGAAACATGCCGTTATGGTTTAAAAAAAAAAAAACCCAAGCAAATAAAACTAGTACTGAAGTATTATTTCCTGTACAAGAGGCAGATTTGATAGAGGATTTCCAAATTCACCAGGTATACCGTTGATATTGCGCGTTTTTGTTTTTGTTTTTGTTGTTTTTGTTTTTTTTTTGTTTTTTTTTTTTGGTTTTGTTTGTTTTGTTGTATTTTTTTTTTTGTTATGTTTTTTGCTTTTGTTTTGTTTTTTTTTTTGTTTTGTTTTTTGTTTAGTTTTTTGCTTTTGTTTTGGTTTTTTTTTGTTTTTGTTTGTTTTGTTTTTTGTTTTGTTTTTTGCGCCTGGCTAGTAGCCTGGTAACTTGACACGTTGACACTTGGCCTAGTCCTAAGCCTACTAATTGAGCTGAAAGATGTTTACTTTTGGGTTTTTCCCGTGGATCGAGAGGTCAACGAACGAGCGAAGCTCTATGAATTGTGATTGGTGACCGTGAATGGGATGTTGATTGATAGGCCTGTTATTCAAATGAATTATCTTAGCTGATTACGCTCTACTTATAATTATCTCCCAGTTTAACTGCACAAGAGCGTAATTCCATCTTATTCTGACTCATGCAACCATACAAAATGAGATGTCCTGGAATCTATTTTAGGCCTTTCAACAATCTTCTTTATCTAGATCTAATAAAATTGGCTTAGAGGCGGAAAAAATCGGCTCTTAGGTCCCTTTCATTGTAGTCATTGAGTGAGCTCTACTCACTAACATAACGATCTCAATGTGAGTCTATTCTAATGTGAGACATTGAATATTTTGCTCACTCTCTCCAGTATTATAACCAAGATCAGAATGAAGACTACTTAATAATTTGGCATTTTAGTTTTTGGTTTAGATCGGTATGTTAGGAAATTTTATGACGGTCTTGGCCTATGAATAAGATTGCTGGAGATTAACTTTATATATTGGCCAAAATTTAAAGAGAAAAATAGTTTTCAGCCGCTTTTATCCTTTCAGGGGCATTTTTATCACTAAGAGCTGAAAGTCGACACGACGAGGAAACAATTTTAGGGCCCTTTAAATATCCGTTGGGCGATTTTGTTAAGTTTTAGTTTTCGATCGTTTTGATTCTAAAAATACAAGACTTTAAATGCTTGAAAAATATAAGCACATGTGTGTAAGATGGCTTCAAAATCCTGTGGATTTCGATGTTCTCATCTAAATCGAACAAAATTTCAATTAATCACACGATTCCGTCACTCAATCAAGCAAACAATGTCAGAGCGAAGTCTAATTAGGATAAAGTTCATGAGGAAGAGAAGAGAATGTATAACAACGTCCACAATCAACCCTGGCAGTTGTATTTAAAATGTTACGTGGGTTCATGAGTTTCCATTCATTGAACCTTCACCTGCTCACCAGTGTTTGGTGGAAATTATTTTTAAATTTGTTTAGTTACAAATATCCCAAAAACTGTTTCTGAAGTCGGTGATTGTGAAGAGAAGGCGAAAATAATAATGATAATGGCAATTATATTTGTGGAGAAATGCCTCAATCTATAAGTATTACTTATAAATAAATATGCATGATAGGGCCTACACTCATAATTATTACTCCTAATCTCTAAAGATTGCAATAAAGGTGTTTACAAGTACCAGTTAAAATAATAATATATAAAATATTAGAATTCGCAAATAGAGATCTACATTGAACTGAACAACAATGCAGTGTGCGGAGGCTCTAGACTGATATCTTGCTAATTCACTCTTCATTTCATTACGTTATACGTGTGTTAATCATAGATCTACAGTCAAGAATGTATCGTATCAGACTCAATCTAGATCTAGAATAAGTTCTAAGATTTGGTTCTTATTCGCCCATTCAGTATTGTCACAATAAAAAAACAAAAAAAAAACATGTAATCATACGTGTTGGTTAACGGATATGGTTTTTCACTTAAGGTGATACCATGATAAAAGAAAATACATGAGTATTATAAATCATGATAAGCCCCTGTCGCATTTGAATGGTCCATGTTGTAGCTAAAGAGATGAGGCCTATTCTTCATCAACCAACATAAACCTGAGGCGAATAATTCGCGCTAATTTTAGAACGAATTTTAAAGGCTAATAAGGCTTGGTCTAACCTAAAATTTTAATTAAATAGAAAAGTATGGTATTGTTATGACAATAAGATACGTTTATAAAAGATTTGAATGTCAGTTAACTCCATCAAAATGCTTACTGCCACAAATAGAAGTGGAAAAAAATAGAACGATAGCATTTGCTAGATCTAGGCCTAGATCTTGAGTCAATCGGTCTTAGATCAAGTTATCGATTCTTGTGGGCATTATCAGATCTAGACATAGATTCCTATATTTAATGTCGGTTACTTTTTAAAATCCTGACTGGATTTAAATCAACTGGATTTATATCTAGTTAATCTTCCGTTCGCTGCCTGTTTCAACTTTTTTTTATCTCCACGTGTCACGCATAAGCTTAATTACAACATCAATAATAATCTACATTCTAGATCTAAATCTTTATATATCAGCTCGGTAATGTTTACAATATAAAGATAAAAAAATTCTAAACCTTGAGTCTTGAATCAAGTTCAAGTAACAAAAAGTTAGTTTTGAATCAAGCTCATCAGTTTCACATTAATATCCAAGTGTCATGTCGTATTTGTCTTGTCGTGTCATGTCATGTCATGTCATATGTTGATCAATTGCCTCAATTTACTCACCTTTTCAGAGACGGCACGGAATATACAGGATCCGTCCTTTGCGATCGCCTTGCGGCACAGCCCTAATTCTACCAGAAAGGCATCCATATTGGACAACTCTTTTCCATTCATCATGCACGAGAAAGTGACCTGTTGACAACACTGAACTCTTGCAACTGACTCCTGCTCGCAAGATGGCTTAGCCTCGACGCGTGGCCGAATCGCTCGTGAAAATGGTTGTTGAGCAAAGGACTGTGATCACGTGACGCTGCGACATGGCAAGTGTCAAGGCTGAATTCGGAGATCTAAAGACAGTCGGAGCCGCTCGGCTTTTCTGAAGTCTCGCCTAGCTTCCATTCCTAGGCATTTCGAGACGGGAAGGAGCGGAAGATCTGTGAAGATAAGACGCCTCACAGGCAGCCTCTGGGCTTGGTTAGTCTGTCGAAGGCAGCGTAATCAACAGACCTGCAGTCTCAATTTTTTTTTTTTTTTTTTTTATTTCGGGGGGGAGGGGGGGGGGGTGTAAGTCGGAAATTTGTGTTCCACCACGTTTAGTAAAAAGAACCGATTCTGACCAGAAAATATTTTGCTTGATGCTTGCATGCAGATGAATTCGCTTTATTTCTCTGAAAATTTGATTTAGATCATTATATTTTTTATTCCATTTTTGTTGGCTCAAGGCGCATTGTATAAACTTTTGCCAATACGTTTAAAGAAAAATCTTTATCTTAAAAAAAAAAAATAACAAACAAACAAAATAAAAAAAACCCGGAAAAGATGAGTGAAGTCAAAGGTGAGAAAAAAGTTCCAAAGCCTTGGATCTGCCACTAATTCATCACAACTCTATCGCCATCAACGTTTCTACAGAAGTTAGTTCTTATGAATTTTTAGTCTGACTTGAAATAAAGATACCACTTGATTTAGAAAAAAGGTATCACAACCATCTCTCTCTCTGTCTCTCTCTCTCTCTCTCTCTCTCTCTCTCTCTCTCTCTCTCTCTCTCTCTCTCTCTCTCTTTCTCTCTCTCTATCTCTATCTTTTTTTTTTCTTTCTTCCTCATCTTTCTCACGCACTCCCTGTATTTCCCCTAATTTTCTTTTTCTGCTGTATCTCCACATCGCCAACTCATTTCATTACATTTCTCAATCTTTCTCTTGAATGGTGATTCTTTGAACAAAGTTAAGTTCTGTTTGTTTGTTGTTGGTGTTTCTTTGTTGTTGCTGTTATACCTGGACTTTATTAGCTCAGACAAAAAATTTAAAAATAAATTATAATAAAATACATCACTCACATTTAAATTTTATTATCAACGTTCCTATTCAAATTTCTGTCAAAATGTAACCTAGATCTATATAAATTCTTAAACCTAGATTCAAAACTTAAAAAGTTTGGATAAATTTAGCCTAGCGATATATTTGCGATGGTTCTCCCAAGGCAGCTGGCATGTTGCGGCACATGAAAGAATCACATCTTTCCCTTATCCTCATGCCAAGTCCGCCTCCGGACACTCAGGCGAACTTTCCGCATCTTTGATCTGGCCGCACAGAGAAGACGCATCCTTTGTCTGGAATGTATACATCTTGAGGAATAAGATTCTCACAAAATCAGAATTCAGATTTCAGAGTTCAGATTTCATAAGTCTAATTAGGCTGTGAATATATTACATTTGTGAAAGTTTGAGTTTATATAATTTTTCCCTATTTTCCTTGTGCCCCTCATTTCTTCCTTCCTTCCTACCCCTCATCTGCAAACACTTCTCCACTTCTTCTCCTCTTTCTTTGCCTCCTCCTCGACTGTCTATAACAGAATCACAGTCAGTATCATCTATCTAGACCATGGTAATGGTCACAGCATAAGCGAAGCAAGTTAAAATTAGAACTATTGCATAAAATAACAAAATGTGTGCAGACCATGCTTGCATCGGGACCTTTGGAAGGATGGGCCCAAGACTTGAAGATTAATATTTGTCGATCAACAAGAGAAAGAACGATAGGAGAAAAGTTCCGTTTGGATAAAAAAATTAAGCATTATTTTGATAAGTTGTTCGCTGTTATCAACATGATTAAAAATACAACAACAAAAGAGGGACCAACCGAATTGGAAGTAGATCCGTGATATAAACATTTCAGGGAAAGAAAAAACAGAGAAAATCTGAAGGGAAAAAAATATGCCGGTTAAAAAAGAACATACACATTGCAACGCCCAATTCGATAAAGCTTTGCATCTTTCAGAGCACTGTTTAAACCTTCAAAACTGAGACGAGAGCGTGTCTCTTCAACTCTTGATTACAGACCATGTGATGAAAACTTCCAATTACTATTTTTATTTCACGACGACGGGACGAAGAGCGAGTGCTCATAGACAGCTATGTTGAGAAGGAGAAGAAAAAGAAGGGGAGGAGTTGAAGGAGGAAGAAGAAGAAAAACAAGAGGAAAAAATATGTCTCCTCTTTTTCTCTATTTTTTTTTCTTTTTTTTTTGGGGGGGGGTTTAGTTGATTTGTCAATATCTTTTTATGCTTTTTTGTGTTTTATTTCTAATGAATACCTAATAAAAATAGCAATGTGGATTTATTTTAGTGAGGTCTGACAGGTACAGCAGGCAATGGCAACATAACATGGTTTGGACGGCTTAAATCGACAAACTGGGGAGAAAGCAGATACATTATCTTTGTGGGTTTTTACCTCATGAATTTATTATAGGTGGTTAAGCAAAAATGCTTGAGGTTTGATTTATTTGTAAGATTTATTGTGATGGAACTTATGCAGCGCGTCTTAATCAAGAAAGAAAGAAAAAAAGAGAGAGAGAGAGAGAGAGAGAGAGAGAGAGAGAGAGAGAGAGAGAGAGAGAGAGAGAGAGAGAGAGAGAGAGAGAGAGAGAGAGAGAGAGAGAGAGAGGAATCATTCTACGCTTGCCTTTTCTTCAACCCAATTTTTTTCCTCTTCATATTAAGACGCAGAAGAGTAAGTAAGGACATACTTTATCTTCCGATCATTTCTTTATATTATTAAATCGATAGCATTGTTCACGTATAATTGTTCAGTAAAGTAGCATCGTTTCAATTTTAAAAAAAAATAAGAAGCAAAGAAAATCTACAACGAAATAATTAAGAGCATGTTTACGGGAGCTTTATTGATAAAATATGATATGACTTTGTACTTTGTAACATTTTCGACGTTTTATTCAAATTTAACCTTCACACGCCAAAACAGAAACATCATAAACCAAAAAAAAAAAGGGTTATCAAGCATTGTGTTAATGATACTTTTTTTTTCAATGAAATTTTTCTCCGAGCATTGATTTTAAAAACATGTTTCATTTCATAGCGTCATTCAGTGAGACATTTGTGTTGCTCTAGAGCTACCGAGACGCAGAGAATTAGATTATTTCACACCAAATATTGCAATTTCATTTTAACTTGTGATAAAATGAAGAAAGCCAATATAAAAATTATAATGACAATCGTGCAATACTTTTTTTTTATTTTTTCAAACTAGGCTATTTTAAAGTATGCTTGACGGATGTGTCAAAATCGGCAATCTATCACCTTATTTATAACTCAGAACGCGTAAGAAGAGCAGAGTTATTTTTAGGGACTATCATCATCATCTGTTGAAGGGGTGGTGCATTTTTATGGCAAGGCCAAAATTACATTGTTATATCTGTATCCACTGAAAAAAATTAAGGAAAAAAAGCTTTTCAGCTGCAAAGCCAAAATATCATGGTTTAGATGATGACAATTATTGGGTTGATAATAATGATAATGATGATGGTAATGATGTCGACAACGACCATGATGACAACAACAATAACAACTACAAAAACAAAGCAACAACATCATCAGCAACAACAGCAACAATAATAATAATAATAACAACAACAACAACAACAACAGCAGCAGCAGCAGCAGCAACAAGAACAACAACAATAGCAACTAAATATCTCCAACAACGAACGAATTATTAATAATAGCCCATCAGTAAAGTATTCTCGAGGAGATATTATAGCTGGATATGGTATAAATAAACATCATTTTATCTGATTTGAAAGACCAAATATTATGGCCTTAGAGTACACAGAAAGGAACTCATAGAAAACAATGTGTCAAATTTAGAAGGCACTAAGTCAATCACTTAATTAACAATCCTTACAATCACATCTACATGTATGTATACAAAAGCGCTGCTTATATTTTCCTCTTGGGAATCGACATTTATCAAAAATATTCACTTTAAAATCTGCCGCTTAGACAATCAGATGATTAAAAGAAAGAATGCATAATCACAATAAAAGTTGTTTAGGGATATTTTTAATTCACAGAGGCCTTAAAAAGTGCAGAATTAACCAAAAGCAGAAACATTTATGTTTCTAACTTTCAATTCTATCGTATTGACAAATTATTTCTTACGTTGCTTGTTGAGGAAAATGATGAAGGAGAGGAGTGGGAACAGGGGTAGAAACGCAATTTAAGTGACAAAAAACATATTACGTCCCAAAACTAATCTTGTAAATATTGACATCTTAATCGCTATCATGAATTTAGAAACTTCCTCGCGTGCAGTAGAACTTTTTCATGATATAGAAAGGGCCTTCGCTGCTTGATCATGTCTCGAATTATCACCTTCAAGCATAGCTTTGAGAATAAGTGGAACAGAGGGGTAACTGTTGCCCTATCGCCTTGTAAAGACAAATCAAATCCCTTAGTCATACACATTTAATTCAAGGTACATGGACATGAAATCAAATGAAGTGGAAATTTAAAGCGCAAATCAAAGACTGAGACGCAAATCATGGCGACTTAGAGACTCTCGAATGATAGTGCTGCGGGTTGCCTTGGTGATATTATTGTCGTCTAAGAACAATGACGTCAGCCCTTTTGCTTTCTTAAGCACGAACATAACGTCATTTTCCACTTTGTTGGTTATCAGGTTTCCAGAAAGATCTAAAGTAAGCAATGACTGGCTCAGAGCCGATGATCTGAGAATAATGGCGGCTCGATCGTCGTTGATGCCGTTGTGGCTAAGCAGAAGGTATCTCAAGGTGCTGGAGGCTTGTACTAGATCAGCAAGCAGGTCGCATACCCCGTCAGTGAGTGCGGGTCGAAAAAACGGCTTCCTTGCATCGTTTTTATTAAATTTTCTGGCTGCTGAGAGAAGTGTGAGTTCCAGAGACGTAAGCCTCATGAAGGGGGCGTGGTCTATAAGATGACTCACCACTGGGCCCAGAGTTTGCGGCGTGACGAAACAGTTGTCCAAGGTAAGGTGAGTTAAGTGTGGTAGCCCTGTTAGCTTGTGCTTCAGCCTGTCGGCCACACCCTCCACGCTGCTACGCTTGATGGTCAGTTTCTCCAGAGAGCCATCGGGCCAGCTGGCTAGCACATATCTGACCCTGTGATGGTAGCTGAAATGCTCCAGAATCAGTTCCTTCAGACGAATGCCCTGGCGGTTCCCAAACACGGCTTGCACGCGCTTGTGTTCACTGACTGAGAGATTCTCCGCAACGTTCATTGGGCCCTCCAGATGGAGGCACTCAATGTGTTGGTTGTTCTCGAAACATTCGCACAAGAACTCCACGAGGAAGGTCGTCTCCATCACACATTTCATGCTAATTTTAAGCGACTCCAGAGCAGGCAGCCCTCGCAGCGCATGCGCAAGTCTAAGGCCCAGCTCCCACTGAGTGTAGAGGCCACTCATGTAGAGGACGACATCCTGAACCACAGGCTGCGATCGCCGGGTCAAACAAATGAAATGATCGATAGTCTCTGTGGGACATTCCTGAGGAAGAATGAAATATGCAGATGTTATTAAACTAATATCGCAACGTGTTGGTGAATTCATTTTTTTCCTGTTGGAAAATGTGAAATCGTATGCTATCAATACCAAATATATACAAAAAGAAGCTTCGCTCAGTGTGGACAAAGAGAAAATGCTCTCATGAAAAGACATAATTATGCTGTTAAAAAAATTTGTATATCTGTAGACGCATACAAATAGCTCTTAGTTTCATTTAGCGTTAAGGAGCGTCGTAGCTGAATATCCCTTCCACTTATTTTTTCTACACTAAATCTGAACGGCCCTACTAATGGTCAGTTGTTTCGTGTAAAAATATTTATAATTCATTATACCTCAACAGCAAAAAAGTATTAAACAATTTTAGACTATCTTTGTCTGAGTGGACGTCCTGTGTTGCATGTAATACTTTTAACCCCCTGGTCTGAGGAAATGTTTTATGAAAAGGAGGTAGTAAATCATGACCTTTATATTCTCAAATTTTGGACAAGCACCAGTTGCATCACAAGTCTTTTTACTGTTATAAGAGCCTTCATAAGTGTACGATGGTGATATAAGAAAAAGTTATAAAAAAGCCACAAATGTGATTGAGATTCAGACAAAAGATCGATGACCTTTACATTTTGTTCTGTCAAATTCATACCTCAAACAACAAATTAAAACATAACGTTGGTTTACCTGATATGAAATGACAAGTGTTTGAGGAAAACGTGCTGACACAGCTCCAATATAGGGCTCGCTATTGTCTGTTTCGGCTAACCAAATCAGTGCTTCTTTGAAGTCCTCTAGGTACCTGCACATTGTAACAAATACAGTTTTAATAATAATAATAATAATAATAATAATAAGAAGAAGAAGAAGAAGAAGAAGAAGAAGAAGAAGAAGAAGAAGAAGAAGAAGAAGAAGAAGAAGAAGAAAAAGAAAAAGAAGAAGAAGAAGAAGAAGAAGAAGAAGAAGAAGAAGAAGAAGAAGAAGAAGAAGAAGAAGAAGAAGAATATGGGTAACAAAAAAAATAGAAAATGCAAGCATAATAAGATTTAAAGAAAAATTGTGATATAAATAAACCGGTTAAACAATAAGAAAAATAATACAAAAAAAAAAAAAATTACGATGACAACATATACTCAATGGGGCCAACATCAGCATGGCTACAAATGTTCAAATCTCAGTGACCAGTAGCCGTATCAGAAGAAGTGGTATTAGGTACGAGTAGTAACAGCCACAACAGCAGCAGTGATTTTAGTAACATGAGTTAAGATGGTGGTAGTAACTGTCGTCGTCGTAGTAGTAGTAGTAGTAGCAGCAGCAGCAGCAGCAGCAGCAGCAGTAGTAGTAGTAGTAGTAGTAGTAGTAGTAGTAGTAGTAGTAGTAGTAGTAGTAGTAGTAGTAGTAGTAGTAGTAGTAGTAGTAGTAGTAGTAGTAGTAGTAGTAGTAGTAGTAGTAGTAGTAGTAGTAGTAGTAGTAGTAGTAGTAGTAGTAGTAGTAGGTTCACCGTTTCTCTATCTCCCCCCAAACAAACATTTATTTCTCCCTTTACTCACCCGCGAGTGTTTTCTGGTGGCTCCGGCGAGCTAAACGGGCTGAGTGAGTTCGCCAGGGCTGTGCTGGAGAGTAGCAAGCGATTCAGAGACGGTGATGGAGTGGGGCCGCCTCCTTCAATAAATGTCCCAAGGATAGAAGTGGATGATCTCCTTTGCTTCAGATCCTCCCTCTTGGCTCGGAACGCGCAATCCGAGTGGGACAAACGGTACCGATGGGGAATCCGTACCCGGTGCTGTGGGTCTGGGATGGTGGCGTGGGTGGGAGATGGTCCTCTTGGTGGAGACGGGATAGCCAGCGCAAAAGGTCCCTGCCCGGAGGAGATGAGCTCTTGGGAAGTCATCAACATGTCGAGAAGGTTAAGCACTAGATCTGAGCGTTCTAGCAGATATAAAGTCCGGACTGTTAATCGGAGAACAGGATAGAACTGGGGGCGCGAAATGAGCCGTCGGATAAAGCCGTCATGATCGCGGTCCGACTGGAGATAGCGACAAACGCGTTTCGAGGCGAGGTAATCACGGATGCAGCGGCTGGTGAAGGATACGATATCTCCTCCTGTCTGAGTTGTCATGGTTGGTGCTACTGTTGCTATCGCTGCCGCCGATGCCGATGTTGCTGCAGAGCGGAATGCAAAAGTTGCCCAGTGTTGTTGTTGGTTGTGGTGTTGCTGCTTACTAACTGCCGAGGTAGCAGATATAGGAGATGGAGATCTGTTGGCAGAAATAATCAATGAACTAGGTCGTTCTATTTTACAATGTTTCTTATCCCCCTTTGGTTCTGCTGATGAAGAGTTGTGGAGTGACGGAACCTGGAGATGTACAGATCCTATACTGTCTTGGTTACTGTTGCTATTACTGCCACTGCTGGTGTTTTGTGAGCCAGTAACTTCTCCTTCTTGATCTGTAGTACTAGACGCTAGACTTTGGTTACTGGAGCTCAACTCCGATGTGTGTTGTAGATTTGAAGAAAAATTAGAGGAGGCGCTGGAGTGGACAGAATCACTATCTGGAGTGAGAGGGAGAGTATGACTTATTGTTGGGGAGGGTGGACGCGCGTGAATGGCTGCAAAGTTGGCCACCTCGTGGACCTCATGCAGAACTCGACAATCACACAGATGTCGGGTCCAACAGGCTTGGGGAAATTTCTGTTTGGAGAAGTAGTTTGTATCGTTCTCCAGGCATTCAAATGCCACTGTCTCACATACGCTTTGCAAGGAAAACTTGTTGCGACGTCGTGTTGTGTTTGAGGTCACATTTCCCTTACTTGCTGGAGCTCCGCGAGACGAAGCATTTGTAGTGCTGCCTCCTCCAAAATTCGGTTCGTGGGCCATTGCGTGGTGAAGGAGATGCTCTAAAAGCTCTGAGAGATGCTCAGGAACGTGATCCTCTGGTTTGACGCTGCGGCAATAAGCTGTAAGCAGAGACAGAGATAATGGATTGCACATGAGCTCTTGGGTATGGTTAGATGTTAGCAAAAAAGATATCCGGTCTATTGCTTCAGGGGCTTCAGTGCGCAGCCGGTTCAAGAGAATCTTGTTGCTATATTCCGTAGACAAACCATAACAGTAGAACAGAATATCGACGTCTCGTTTTGGTAAGCGACCGGGTGTCGCAGCAGCGATGACTTTACCAAACCCGTGAGCGTCGTGGAAGGTATCAGCGATAAGACGCTCCCATGCTTCTGAACCATCTACGTTGTCAAATATAATGCATATGTCATCCCTGTTTCCCAACACCCATTGGTAGACAGCCTCAAAGGAAATGTTGTAAGCGTCTATTCCGCCACTCAGGGTTAAGAGGTCTAACAGGACTGTCGCTGTCACATAATAATGGCGGACACGCGCGTTGTTACAGCGGGTTAGTAAATCTGAAAGCGCCATTCTCACACATGGGATGTAGACTATGGCTTTGTAGTCGGTCAAGTTGCTTGTCAGTCTTGAGGGGCGCTGACGTCTAGCCTCACGGAATGTTTTAGAACGGCTCGGAGACTCAAACGCGCCCTCACCAGGGGCGCCTATGTTAAGAAGCGATAGGTATTTCTGCGGAATACCATTGCATATCAACCTGGCCCGCTCGCGAAGTCTTTTCGTGTTCCGTTCGTTCTCCACTGCGCCGCTGCTTCGACTCCTACTTGACTTTCTGCAGCTGTCGCTTCCCTCCCCTTTTTTGTTTCGAGATCTGGAACTTGAAATGTCTTCTTCCTTCCCTCCCAACAAGTCTTTCTCCAGTCTCTTTGCTTGTCTCTCGGCAAATATACTTTTTCTAGATCTATGCTGATCTTTACCACTGGCATCTGGATTTTCTTCCTCTTTGTTGCATTGTAGGTGATTCAAATTCTCATCACAGCTCTTGCTTTTTGTCACCTCTTCTACTTTCCCAGTAAATCTTTCATAATTGTACTTTTCATCTTTGCGGGGATAAGAACTTGCATCGCTCTTTGTTTTAGACTCATACTTTGTTGACAAGTTTTGCATCGATGATGTAGATGACTGAATGGCCTCAAGATTCCAAGACTTAAGTTTCTTTCCGGAGTTCCCTTTCTCACCTGGACCTCCATCTTTCTTACTCTGAGGACTATCGCCGTCGCATCCAACCATGATGCTTGGCGTCTGGTGTTTCTGTTGGTCCACCTTGACATGTCTGAAGAACTGCATGGCTTTGGCCCACTCGTGTAGAAGCCTCTGACAAACCAGGGTCTTGCCCGTTCCCAGATCGCCCTCAATGAGCACCCTCCGACATCCCGCCTTGCTCTTCTGACTCAAGCTCTCCAGGCTTGCGTTTTCTAGTCTAGGGGGTAAATCGAGGAATTTTAATGCAATCTTATATTTCTCTTTTGCCAGACTAAACTAATTATAAAAAAATTTTAAATGAAAGTCATAAAAAAGCAAAATGCCCCACGTTCATGGCTAATGTTTTCCATGTTTACCAATATTATCCAGGCAAAGGGACCAACATTTGTTAAATGTACCATACTTCCAGTTATTCCTCTAAAACATGTCTTACAATTTTGAAATACACATTGTTTTCCCCATATTCATATTCTCTCAACTCTTTATGGTGTTTGGTAACGAGATGAATACATAGAGCACCAATAATCTACTCTACCTTAATATTTTATCGTCTTCATATCATCCCCATGTCTAAAACAATTTCTTCAGATTTCCTTTTTTAGGATTCCTACAGCAACATCATATTTAATATTAGAATAATGTATGATCTTTTAAAGCTAGCTCTGAAACAAAACCGAAAAATCCATCGTCTAAATGGTTTATCTATTGCCTGAATAGAGGACTCTACAAGGACATACAGATGTTGGTCGCCAGCTATAATTTCATACTAGACTGTTTGTGGCGCAGTGACAAATTGATATAATATGAGATAGATTTTATTGTCCCATTGCGAGAGACTTTTACCGATTGCATTTACAACACAGGGCCTAATACTAGACTCAGGAGCTCATACTATTGTAATAACAGAACTCATGATCTTGCGAAGTTTAACTTATAGGGGCAAAAGGTCAGAAGGGATATTAGTCGTAAATCAATGAAGTTTTTAAGTAATTAAAAATACTCATGCACACATACTTACAAAATAAATCAATGAAGTTTCTAAATAATTAAAAATACTCATGCACACATACTTACAAAAACATGTTACATTTTCCTTCAAACCTACCCACCCAATTACTGTCGTACCAATGTATACATTTAGATGGTCTCCACTTAAAGCTAATTGGAGGCTGAGGACTGACTTGCTTGGCTGGAACCAGCGAACAAAGTCGCAGCAGAAATCAACGCCACTATTTCAAAATGAGGCAAATCACCTCAAACTTATTACTTTCTCTTTTCTTCTTAAATTATAAAAAATCTTGTCCTATGAAATGTTTATATTACTTACTAAAACTGTTCAAACGTTTGTTTTGTTTTTGTTTTTTTTGTAATCTATTTCACAATTCTAAAGAAAATATAATAGTAAAACTTTGAAGAGCCTGATAAAAATTATAAAATGATTATCATATTTATCCACGATTATTTAGACGGAAGATAAAAGTCATAAAATCCATTGTCCATACCTATTGGTTTCTCACCTACTTACTTATGAACTGCTTTGGACACCTTATTACAATTTAATCCTCACCTATGATGTCACATTGCTTACATACCCACAAAGTACTGCCCATTATGTTTACCTGTAGACGGGTATGTATGCCGGGGTGTGTTCACTATGCAAGTCGTCCCGCGTCTGGAAATGGGGCACTCGCTTTAAGCGGAAGAAGCTATGTCTTATTGGTAGCGCGTGCTCTAGCTTGCAGGTAAGCCTGTCCGTGCGTGACGCGTGATCCTGGTACAGGCGTGATAGGTACGTGCAGATCACGTCGTCCAAGGTGGTACTACCTGGCATGTCTGTTTGAGGAATTCGGTGAGCTTTTGTTTTGATTCGTTTTCAAAGCCTTCTAGAGTGTTGATTCGATGACAATGTTGCTCGCGTCGGTTATTCCAGAACCAGAGGATGAGGTGGTTATGGTTCCTATACAGGTACCTCTGGTAATGGCTTTAGATTCTCCTTGGGCTGGGAGAAAAGGAGGAAAAACAAAAACATTGGCACGTGTCACTTCAATATTTTGACAAGTAAGACGACTGTGATGAATCTATCTTGTGTTGAGCAGAGAAGGTCAAGTCTGATGTTCTGAGACCTATCGGTCACTCATCTGATATATTTATGTAGCCTGAAAACAAATAATTATAAAGGAAAAACACATGGAGAATTTATGATTACATCTTCTTATTCAAGGGACTTGGTTGCTGTTCAAAAGCTTTACTGTAAAGCGGTATTCATTCTGAAAAGCAGCATGAGATAAAACTGAATAAAATGCAGAGTATTGTAATGTTGACATTTGCTTTAAAAAGATCAAGTCAAATGATTTAATCCTCATCAATCCTGATGGCCAAGAGAAATCTCATGAACACAGTGAATCATGGTTATTTTACCATTTTTGTTTACCAGCATGAACTAAAATGATTTATTTAAAATAATTTAATAGCCTATTTATGTTTGGGTAAATCACGTTATCCTTTCAGATAAGCATAATATTTATTATATCACTGAATTATGAGTGAACATCTGTATGTGTGTTTGTGTGATATGGTGGTGAGAGTTACCTTGCATCAAATAGTCGAGGCTTGCTTTGTGAAACAGTTGAAATTGTTATACTCTTAAACAATGTATAATTCAACACGTTTACTATAATAACCCTTGCCGTCGAAAGTAATTCTCATTTTATAAACACCCACTTATAAAAAATTCAACAAGACACTTGTCACGGAAGGATAAAAAAATAGTTGCAGTATGCAGTTCTAAATTCTTTATTCCTCGTGTAAGCAAAAGGACCATGGTTCACTTTGTCTTAACAATGCGTAATAACAGAACTAAAGAACTAGATAAATATAACAATCCAGATGGCATGACTTATAGTCTCTGCACAAGATTCTTACACGCCATGTTTTAGAATTTAACGAAGGAACTGAAAAAATAAAACATATTTATCTCAACCAACATGGCCCGGAATCAAAGGTCGACACAAAATATATCTATGTATTTGCTTCTAAATAAAAAAATACCAGAAAAAAGTTACGTGAAATAATTACTACTCAGTACTTTAATGCAAATGGTTGGCTGAGTTTGTAAATATTTCAATCAATTAATAAATCAATATCTCTCGGCAATCCCTAGACTTTTGAAAGCCCAGATTTCTTTTGTTTAAAAGTAGAACATATTTCTCTGTGTGCAATTTCATTTTTTTTATTTCCGAACGCGTTGCTTCTACATGTCATAACCCTCTAAAGCATTATTTTATGAGCAATACTTTCACAGTAGGCAAGGAACGTTTGAATTGTATCAATCTTTGAAGTAATAGGCACATGTGCTTATTATAATTTCCTACTAACGCAATGTTGTAGAAGAGGTTATCAGACAGAAAAATATTCTTTTAGAGTAAATAGCGCAAATACAGTAGAGGGAATAATCATTACAGAGTGCATTCCTTCATACCGAAATCTGCAGCAGCCAAGAAGCAATAAGACACAATGGTTTAGGAAGGAAAAAATCCCAATGCTATAAGAAAATAAAAAAGTAAGTACGAGAATAAAGAAGAAAAGAAAAGAAAGGAGACTGAGAGAGAAAAAGACAAAGAGAGAGAGAGAGAGAGAGAGAGAGAGAGAGAGAGAGAGAGAGAGAGAGAGAGAGAGAGAGAGAGAGAGAGAGAGAGAGAGAGAGAGAGAGAGAGCAATAAAAGATTATTTTAAATTTTATATGACAAAGTATAAAAGCGATAATCAGATCCTGCAGAAAATCAACTTGAGCCCCTTTATCTTCTCAAATACAAGTAATTATTTCCTCTACAGGTTGGAAACAATCAATTTCATGAGTTTTATCTAAGGCATCTTGACTTCGAAGGAGCAACACCTTTGTGTATAGCTAAACACGAAATCCTTTCCTTTCTCTGACGTCAACTTGGCTCCACAGAATTGCAAGCAGGAGAAAAAATTGCCATCTCTGGAGGAAAGCCAAAGTATACAATGGCACTAAATTGCATGGATCGCACACGATTAGAGATCACCTGGAGCTAAATACAGAACCATTAGTTAGATAAACTTTACAATGCCCCATAGGTTACCTATTAAAAAACCAATGATTAGGTAACTTGGATCGATAAAAGGTTTTGAAACAGAAAATAAAATATCACAAAAACAGCAAAATAGCATACAGATCAACTTTCTGAACCAGAGCCAAAGTTTGGTGTGGCTGGAAACTTTTATGTACATCCTTTTTGGTCTAAATCTAAGACAGGAAGTTTAAACTAGTTCCCGTTTATTTGTGTTGAATGTCAGAAGCTGGAAAGAATTGTATTTCATCTTCCGCATCTTTTGTTGGCGATGTCTCGTAAGAAAATTTAACAGAAGGGCATGTTTCAGCCTCAAAGCTATCTGGGAAACCAAAGAGGAACTTTTTATGTTGGTTCCTTGAGGTTATCCTAATTCTAGTTTCCAAAACTAAGCAATACGATGACAAATCTAAAGCAGCTTCTCTTTCTAGAATGGGTAAAGCTGGAACATCATTATCGGACGCAAAGTACTGTCTACCTCTTTTGACATGTCAAGTGAATCATTAATTTATAAATATGTGTCTTGCATAATCAACTTAATTTAATTTTTTTTTCTCTTCATGAGCGGCAAAGCTCTGTTCTAAGCGCTTATTAAAACGCAAATTCTTTTGAGTAAAAAGAAACCATGCATATTCTGAACACAACAAAGCAGAGATAAAGGCACCGGTTTAAGATATCCAGTTGCTAACCCAGTTACGTTGTTTAACAAAAAGTAAAAAGGACACAAATCATCAGAAATATAAATATTTTTTTTTCTGTCTAATCTAAGCGACGTTGTTAACGAAGATTAAAGAGATATAAAAATTTGAAAAACTGAAAATCTTTCTCCGCTCAAGCCAAGGGAGTACTTATTTGATGTGACTGAACTATATTCCGCGTTATACTATATCTCCAAAATAATTATGAATCATAATACTCGCTTTTAGTTGGCAAAAACATAATCTCAAATTGCATATAAACGTAAACTGCAGCAGAATTGAGAAGTTATCTTTTCTGCTTTCAACGCCCTGGGTCAAAATGTTATCTCACTGACAGGAATAATAAAGCTTCCTGGAGGCACAGATCTCTGGCCCTCTGCCAGCACTCTCTGACTCGACTCTCAGTTGGGTGCAGTCAAAACATGATGTGGGGGTAAGTTACGCAAAAAGATGGCAGGATGACTAGAAAGGCGAGAGCCTAGCTAAGTTCAGCGATTTTAATCACATTGCTATGACTCCACCAGAGTCGTCTGTTGTTCAATGCTAGATGAGCAGTCTTGCGTTTGATTTGAGCTTTTTTTTTTTTAGCCGTAGAAGGAATTGGTGATTAATTTAATTGCTTGCCAAAACAGCATGCTAATCCTGAGTTTTTAATGATAAAATATAATTTGATGTGTCGGGGATGAACAAATATGAGGAAGAAAGGTAGAGAAAGAAGAGAGGGTATCGGGACGAGGAGAAGCAGTAAATGAAAGAAAGCTGAAAGAGAGAGAGAGAGAGAGAGAGAGAGAGAGAGAGAGAGAGAGAGAGAGAGAGAGAGAGAGAGAGAGAGAGAGAGAGAGAGAGAGCAAAAAAAAAAAAAAAAATTGAAAAAGGGGTACGAGAGAAGCAAAGTTAAGTAAGAATAGAATTAAACCAGTACAAAATAGAAAAAAAAATTGTCAGACCAAAAAAAAAAAGATATTGAAAAGCCGCTATCATCGTTTCATGTATCAATTTTTATGATAGTTCACTGATAAATGAAGTGTAAGTTTAAGTCAATATTGCATAAGTTTAGTTATGTACTGATTTATCGGAAATAGATAGCTCAGCTTGTGTTGGTGAACAGATTTTTTTGTTTTTATTTTTTTTAAAGAAAAGGCTTAGGGTGCAGGTTGCAGATTTTTAGTTAACAGTTCCTGCGGGGGTGGATTAAAAAAATATATAAAGAAAATAAAATTTAAAAAGAAACACTAAGAAAGCAGGCTTTTCTGAATGAAATTTTTTTTCACGTAGGCCTGATTTCGTTGGTTTTTATCTTTATTAGGTAGCAGAATAAGCATAGAGATTAACTGTTATCGTCTTACAGCAACTACATTCCATAAGAAAAAAATAAACAGCAAAAAAAAAAAAAATGATTTGAACACATTTAAAATGGCATTACAATTTTTCGAGCTTATACTTGATAAAATGTATACACATCTCTAGCGGTGTCTTTTTTTTTCTTTTTTTTGTTGAGAACTAGTTATATGGGATCTAAGTTAAAGATTGTTGAATTTTGCACTCTTCAGTCTTTTTTTAAAATCTTGATTAAAACTAATTGTCCACTTTAGTCTTGGGAGCGATTGTCTCAAAGCTAAAAATCTGGAATGAAGAAACGCCGATCCGTCGCAAGGAGCAACTTTATAGATTTTAACATTCCACTAAAATAGTATCTAGATCTTATTTTGAATTTAAATGCCATCTTTAGGTCTCCAAATAAGACCTATATAGTCTAGAACTAGATTTTGTTTTTCCTTCTTTGAAGAATCTGGCCATTAAATAAAATTGTTTTGTAAATGTAGTTAGATATAGTTAATATTGAGCTGTAGGTATTTTTTTTAAAGGGGGAGGAGTTTACTGATATTTTGCTCTACAAAACCTGAAAATATCCAACAAACCGGAAGACATGTTAGATCATGGCTTTATCAGATTTAAGACTATAAATGCAGCCCATTTAATGAATGATGTCTAATACAGAAACTTATTAATTGCATACAAAGAAAATTTAGTTAACTTTAAACTTCTGAAAAGAACTACATTTTTGCTTTCGAATATATGAATGTTTAATCGTAAAGGAAATCAAGTTTTGTAATACAAAGCCAGTTCACTATGGGTAATTTTCATCTCCTAAGCTTCCCGAACAAAATTAAGCGGAAATACAAATCGGGCCACAAAATTCATCATAGATTGTCAAACGCTTATCATGATAAATAAAGAAAATGAGTGGACGATAATACCAGATATAAATTGTGTTTCAAATTTTGCAAGAGAACATAATTATTATCGGAGGAGGACAAATATAATATTACGACAAACTATGCACATAAACAAAGTGGGTAGGACTATTATTATTTAGCGAAACAGGTGCTAGCTTAAAAAAAGAGGCAAATACTGTAAATACTCCACTAGATTAAGATTTCACACAAATCAATCTCACACGAGATATTTTTCTCATGTTTTAATCCGTTTCTTCTATAGAAGAGTCAGCGCATATTACGTTACGAGCAAAGGGCAGAGAACAACCACTCTCACCTGTCTACATTATTATCTTATCTTCCACGACTGCCAAAGTCCTGTCAGCTAGACAGGTCTAAAAAACTAGTGTGGAAGTGCTGCCACATGCCTGTTGTCATTAATATTCTAAAATAATATGTATTTTACGTTCTGCTTTCACAAAAGTCTCTTCTATTCATTCTCACCTTGCCTGCTAATTTAACAGGTCAGAATGCCTTTTGTTTAAATGTTATGTAATCCTCAGTATCTTGTGATTTTTTAATTATCAGACTGCTTATGCATAACCATGTCTCTTCTCTATGTAAAACATAATTACAGCAAGATGATTGTCGCTTTTGACATGAAGCATAACCTAACTTCACGTTTATTGAATAATGATTAGATATCTATCCCGTCGCCTTTTCTTTTAACTTAATGAACGTTAGTTTGATTGTATCCAAATTGTGCCTCTTTTGTTAATTGTTTACACCTCCTCTTCGTTTGACACATAACAAGTTCAGAAAAGGCAAGAATATAAACAGAAAAGTGGATGTACTGTATCTAGGAAATTATAGTTACAGAATAGTAATGGTTTGAGTGTCCTTCGTTTTCCTCCTAGTGATATCTTTTCACAGCCGACCTCACTTCTTCACGCCCATACCGGATATTCTTTTTTGCAATGCAGGGTGTTTTTAATTTTAAGTAAGTAGTTTTCTGGTTGTTTTTTTTTTTTTTTTTTAAATTTTCATATTTGTTCTCTTATAAAAGGATCGATATACCATCGCTCTACACATAGCCTCGACGGTCATGTCTACATTAAATGGACCGCATTGTAATGAACGAATGGCGTTAATAACCATGTGTTTCAACATTATGTGGACTTTTAGAAGTCACATGACCGCGGATTTTCATTTATAGAGATGGGTGGGTTGGATCAGGCCAGCAAGAAAACCTGATCATGTCATGCTCAGACATACAAAAAATGCTTGATACTCTCAGAGAGTGTATGTAGATACTATGACAAGACGTGTGCCGACTGGTCATAAGGTGGCGGACCTGAGGACATTAAGTCCGGAATGCGGTCGATGTATGGAAAATCGGTCGAGGTATGTGAAGTATTAGTTTGGGTCAGTTCAGAGCTGGCAACAAAAGCCATCGTAATGTTCCGGATTGAGGCACTGAGTGCAATATCATTGTAGCGAAAATCATTGACTTTGATTAAGGTGAGGGAAAAAAAATATTTTGTGTGTCCACAGCTTTGTGGAATTTTTATATAACGGAAGAAAAGATTGCGCTAACGGTTTGTCTTGAACCTGCACTTAATTAATTTCTTTTTTAAATAGAGATTTTGATCAATAATATTCACTGTAATAAAAAGATTTTGCCTCAGTAAGATAATTGTTATAAGTTATCTATTCCAGAACTGAAAAAAGCTGTCTATTTAATTTAAAAGTACCACAAGATGTTAACTTTTAGATCAGTCACATCACCAATATCTATGGCTGGCGAAAAAGACTACGATCTTTTTTTCCCTTAGAAAAGAGGCCATTTGTTCAGAACCGAAAATACTGAGGTTATGTACGCTTCGGGAAGCTTTACACATTTTAAAACGACTGCCTTGTGAAAGTCCTTAAGTTTTGCTTTCCATCTTAATAACAACAGCGTCTTCCAAAAATTTCTAACTGACAAAGAGCCTGAGTAGAAAGGTAAAGAAAAAAAAAGAATGCCACCTGGATCCACTAAAAGGATTCGATTACCGGTACTTATAGACTCATAATAACATGGAATAAGTAAAAGAGCGCTCGTTCTGTGTACTTTTACTGCTGGACATTCACAAGACTTCTCTCTTCTCACAAATTTCTCGACCCTGCAGAGGATTATAAGTAAAGACCTAAACGAAATTTTGAACTCATATGTATAGCTGCTCTGGTTGGCTACTTATATGAAGATTCAGTAAGCCTTATAACGTTGTTGTTTTTTTTGTTTTTGTTTTTTTTTTTTTTAAGAAAACCGCAGTTCAAGTTTCAAATTCTACATAAAAAGGTCATGTTTTAAAAAATAGAAATAGATCTTTCACAAAAACACACAATGCTTATGTTATTTTGGCTTTAATCGGTTTGTTTCTTCCTTGTGTGAGCTCGGTGTTTACTGACAGAGTTATTACACAAATTAATACAGCCCCTCAAATGTCCCTGAATCCGGTTTCAGAATATGTTTCCCTCAGATATTATTCTTCATAAGATAAGCGTGGACTGGAGTTTATCTAACCCTAATCCACCTACATTAATTAAAAAAAATAATTTTTTTTTTGCTGAATACAGGAAGATAAGAGACTAGTTTGCAGCTGCAGATTGATTGACTATTCGTTTCCAGAGCATGATTATGTTAACAAATTGTACTCAAGTCCTAACATTTTAACATTTTGGAATTACAAAGTTTCAATAATTCTATTAATGAATCCTAATAGGTCTACAAGATGAGTATGAAATACACAAATAATACTTTGACTAAAAAAAAAAAGCCAGTTTACCGTATGAGAGTGTATGTTTATACACTGTTTAAAATATTAATGATATATATTTCTCTTCGGTGTTGTTTCTTTGTTGCTTTACACAACACTGTGATCTTAAGCCTTTTAGCGTATCGAATTTAAGCCCCCTTCAGGCATAACGGAACTGAAAAGGTGAGACCCCAAACACACCTACCGACGGTGTGAGGGCTCGAACCCACGAGAAAGGTGGATATCAGGGCGGACGCTCTAACCTCACAACCACCGGCCCTCCTTCGTTACATGAAAAGAGATGTACACACCAAACAGTTTTTTTTTTAAATTGAGCAGGTACACAATGATGCAGATTTGGTTATTTTTTTCCCTCCTTATCAAAAAGCTCTTTTTGCCTAAATTGCCCGATTATCCTTTGACTCTGATATTCTTGAAGTGTTTTGTATAACCGCAGTGTCACTTTCTATGTTTAAGAACACAACTGGGCTACGTTTTTCAGGTCATTAAAAACTGAAAAAGTCAAACTGATCCATCCTTGAAGCCACGAAAGCCTCTCGAAGATAAAAATCTTTTAAAAAATATTTTCTGTCCTCTAACGTAAAGAAAGATCAACAAACTTTGGGGTTTCTTTTAGAAGCTGAAGGCTAAAATTAGAAATTATTGTCCGAAAAGAATCTCCCACAGGAGCTTTGTCAAAATAATTATTCCGTTTTTTTTTCTTTGTAGTTTTTTCTTTTACCGGGCTTGCAAAAGGTGAAGTGCGCCATGTGCAAACCGCAGTATGGATAAAATGGCTAAGGAAACACTGCGCATGCGATACGCAGGCTGCAATGCGGATGTTTATAATAAACGCGAAGGGTAACTGATAGCACAAGCAAAATAATAAATCTCGGTATATTTATCAGCCACTTTAAGAAGTGTTTGTCAGATTTAAAAAGATCACTTTCTTTCAAAAGTTAGGTACTTGAAAATTCGCTAACTTATTCCTGTTCCGTTATTATTTTCATAATTATAAAAATTAATTT
>JAWDGP010007412.1:1175000-1230000 GCA_033675545.1 Elysia crispata | reverse complement strand
GCCCAGCTATTCTTATAAATCCGTAAAACTCAACTTTACATTGTAAAGTTTTATACCTCAACTGCAGTCAGGCTGTGTTTTATCTCTCTCTCTATGCGATAACACAAAATATACATGTAGATCTGCATGCAGCAACTACCTAAGCGCAATATCTGAACAACTTTGCTAATACTCATCGTTCAGGCCTGGGTCTAGGTCTAGGCTTTAAAATTTCCTGTTCGACAACGTACGTGAGCAAGAGAGGAACAGGAGACTGATGCACTCACTCTCGAAATTCCACCAACTCCTAACGCGGACCTGTGCGATCTAGACCGTAGGTTTTCGACTTTCCACGCACACGAGAGTCTCACCAACTCGGGTGCTTCGTTTACTTGCACCCATTACGCCCGTGTCTTGAATCAGACTCGAAGGCTACCTGTAGAAAGTCTGCGGTTCTTTGCTTTGTAGTTATACTTAAGAAGACAGACATATCTCTATCCTCTCTGGTTAAACCAAGTTTTGTACCTGGTTCTGCTGTTTTGTACCTGGTTTCGCCTCTCTGAAACGGCCCCAGCTAGCTCCAGCTGGTCGCGGTTCTCATTAGCCACCCACCGTTGCCGTATTCAACGTGTAAGACTCTTACAGTCGCTTAGAGGACGTTTAACATTTAAGAATTTACCGCTGTTTCCATTACCAAAGGTTTTCCTTCTCATTTTTCGGATTGCGCGGATGAGGATGCTAGGATAGAGGCAAAAACCACAGGCCACAGAATAACAGGCCTCATTTGGCAGCGGTTACGGAACATTTATGAACCACCGTAGGGTAATGGCCTTTTTTTTTTCTCTCTTGTTATTTGCGTTTGTTTAAACCCTTGAAAGGAGACTTTTTTTTAGAGAAATTACATCGATATATTTCACCTACTTCCATTACTTATATTTCTCAGCCTGCAGTTTTTCCTCCTCCCCCCCCCCCCCTCTCTCTCTCTCTCTCTCTCTCTCTCTCTCTCTCTCTCTCTCTCTCTCTCTCTCTCTCTCTCTCTCTCTCCCTCTCTCTTCCTCTCTGTCTGTCTCTATCTCTCTCCCCTAAAGTTTAGAGCAAGAAACAACAATGCGACTTTCCCCTGCCATCTCTTCTTTATAATAACATATTTACACGATTGTATTCTTCCCTTTACTATCTGGCAATTTAGCTCTCTGCTATTTTTTCAGAGTCTTTCTTTGAGATTTTCTCAACCTTAAAGAACTTTGATTATAAAAGCTAGATATGCCAGAAAAGATTACTGTGAATTACTGATTTTGTTTAAGGGGGAAAAAATAGAGGAACAAACGCTAGACTTCACTGACCTTGCCCCTAACTTTTCATCTATATTGTAAGGACAAGTCGTCCGTTGCGATGGGCAATGACTAAAAGTTAGCAGCAACTCTTCTTAAATACCGACTGTTTGAGCAAGTATTAACAATAACAATTATTTAAAAACGCATATTTTTTTTAATTTTGAATTTGTGCCTGTTTAAACATCAATAACAGCGTTTGCTCTAGTCTTAAGTTTGATGCGTAAAAACGAATCGCATGAAGAGAATTCTAAAGGTACCTTCCTTGAAGTAAAGAATAAATTATGTGACTGGAAAACTCGCATAAAAACACAATTACATTGATTGTAAAAACAGCTAATTTGTCATAGCAATAAATAGTGTGTGTGTTTTTTTGGGGGGAGGGGGTGTGAATTTTCGAATTTAATACATTTTTCATACTACGAATCTATCCAATGCCATTTCACTGCTAGAAAATGATACTGATTGCTGATTTGTCGTGACTAATACATTCAACCCTTCCAGTCGTCAACTTGCCGCGATAATAATCTAGTGAAAAGTTCCTGTCTGGAGAAAATTGATTGTTTACGTTGATCTATTTGCCTGATAAAACGGGACTGGATGCTTCCTCTAGCCAGATATTCCAAAGCGCTAAATTACCTTTTAATATGGGGACCGGCCAATTTCACCATTTAATTAAAGAAATGAAGTATAGCCAGGCAATGGTTAATCGAGAAAATCTGGCACAGGAGCAAACTATTTTATCCACCCACTAGGGGCAGTTAGGGAGGCACCAGGGAGCTGCTCTTCAGGCGTACATCAATTATCTCACAATTTAAAGAAGAGACATTTTCTCATCTTATTCCAAGTTTGAAAGAATAACCATGATTTTGGGTATCTCTCTCTCTCTCTCTCTCTCTCTCTCTCTCTCTCTCTCTCTCTCTCTCTCTCTCTCTCTCTCTCTCTCTCTCTCTCTCTCTCTCTCTCTCTCTCTCTCTCTCTCTCTCTCTCTCTCTCACCCATTATAACCCTTAAAATCTTTACGCGGCATAAGGTTATAATCAGTTGTGACAATGAAATCACAATTAGTAATCGGTTCTGCAGCATAATTTTTCCACATTTTCAAAGAATTGGGGAAAAGGTCTAAAAATTCCAACAAAATATAGAAGGGCATTGAGCAAATTCAGCACAACACCTTACAAATAAAACTCTTAATTATTGCTTGAAACGCAGTTAAAAGAAAAGTATAAAATAAAAGTAATGAAAGGTATAAAATAAATGTATTAGGGACACGCAAGCAAAAAAAGTATGTTCATTAAATATCGACCATTAACACTGCTCTGCGAAAAACGGAAATTCTACAAGAGCACTAGATTACCTTCCCTTAGTTCTTGTAATGTCTCGAAACAGATGTTTCCTCAGACAAAATAAACGTGAAAAGAAGGCAGCTGTATTGGAGAACCGTATTACAGACAAAGAAGAGAAGAGAAACTGTAATTTGTACTAAGGAATAGCGTATATATTTGTCTCACATGAGATTTGTGTTTTTCCAAACTGGAGTCTTTTCAGGGAAATAGATATAGCTTTCACAAAAAGAAACAAACAAAAGTGTCTTTCAAAGTTCAGAGTTGGCCTATTTCTTTGTTTTGCTTCTGACTAGATCTATATACCTTCGGTTTTTCTTGCTTTTTTTTTTATTGCCTTGCTCTTCCTGACATTTTTTTTCGAACTTTATTTTGATAAAGCCACAGAATAGAAGAAACTCTCTAACCTTAAAGTTAAAGTAATGTTTTTTGTAAGATTTGAAAAATTTGAATCGTTACTGTTTATCTGTTTATATATATATATTCATTTATATGTAGAGAGAGAGACAAAGAGACAGAGATAAGGTTTAAAAGGAGACAGGCACACCACTTTATAACTACGGGACTAAAAAAAGAAACAACACAAGTATAGATTAAACATAAAAACGTTTCGCCTTTATTGTGGCTTCATCAGAGTGTGTAGGAAAAAATTGAACAGAGACACAGAGAGAGACACAGAGAGAGAGAAAGAGAGAGAGAGACAGAGAGAGAGAAAGAGAGAGAGAGAGAGAGAGAGAGAGAGAGAGAGAGAGAGAGAGAGAGAGAGAGAGAGAGAGAGAGAGAGAGAGAGAGAGAGAGAGAGAGAGAGAGAGAGAGAGAGAGAGAGAGAGAGAGAGAGAGAGAGAGAGAGAGAGAGAGAGAGAGAGAGAGAGAGAGAGAGAGAGAGAGAGAGAGAGAGAGAGAGAGAGAGAGAGAGAGAGAGTTAGTTTCGAATCTTTATTATGAAGTTAAATTTAGGAACTTGAAATTCGCGCTATTCCCCGGACTGCATTTTTTTTTTTTACTTTTTGTGAACGGAGTTTTCACAATCACCACCATAATTATAGTCACTACCTGGACCATCATTATCATCATTATCATCATCATCATCATCATCTGTAGCAACAACAGCAGCAGCAGCAGCAACATCCTTGTTATCATTATACCCATCATTTACGTCACCATAATCATCACACGCTTATCATAACTATCATCGTCATCTCAATAATCATTATTATTCTCATCAACGCTCAAATAATCATTACCAGTATGAACGTCACTATCATTGCCTACATCATCGTTATAATTATTTCCCCAATTATCAAAACAATAAACATCACTGAAATGAACATAATGTTCAACATATTCATCATTCTAAGTGGTCTTTAATTACCATTTTCATCGATTTTAACCTGTGTCACAGGAAAAAGATTGATGATGCGTGCGCATAAACATAAAGCAAACTTTTAAGTTCTTGGCAAGTGTTTATGATTAATGAGACGAAACGCTTATAGAGGTTTTCTTGTATTTGGAAGTTCTTGTGTTTTCGTTCAGTTAACGGATGGCTGCTTGGCACGGTAGAAACATAAACAAGGAAAGAACAAAACATGAGTACGCCTTCTTCATGGACTTGTTTAAAACTAGACGCTTTGTCTGTTTGAGTGTGTAGGAAATCATACTGAGATTTTAAAATATGTTATAAGAACCCGTTTTATCATTACATGAGTTATTCGATTTTCTCTATCTCCCTTTTTCTTTATCAATCTTTTCGTGTAGATAAAACAATTTTTTTTTAAATTACGCTTCAGTATGTTTGTAATAAGAACGTGGACAGTTTCTCGTCCGATTAAAGCGAATTTTTGCTGGGTCCAGTTCCAACTAGTTTTGATTTCAATAATAATGCTTGTAATATTATTATCTCTAGTTTAACATTCAAATACGTATGAAGTGAATTGATTGCACCATGCAGAAAAAAAGTTCATATAATCTTTTTGTCGAGGATTAAAATAACGAGGTTTAAAGGACTGAAATATGTACATAATACCGAGATCCCATAGGCTCAATAAACAATTTGTGATATGATAGTTGTTTATTTTTTTTCTGGATTTCAACAGAGAAAAGGAAAAACAAAACTAAAAAAACAAAACAGCAGACACACGTACAAAAACCCAGAACAAAAAAAAAAATAAACAAAAAACGAACCAAAAACCAACCCTCCAAAAACAAACAAACAAGAACAACAAAGAAAAAAAAAGAGCAACCAATAAATCAACAACAAAATTTTGAATAATAAGTCTACATACTTCTAAATTATCCACGATCCCCAATTCTCTCTTTCTTTCTCACATAAGGAATGACATTTTATGATAATTCAAAATAATCTAAACCTCCCTAACGCATCTCAGAAATTTCCATTGAAGTTGACGAAAAGGCATTGAAGAGTAAATGAAAATTCTCAATCACCATGTTTTATTATCAATATGATCTCATAATGAAGCTATTACACACATTGCATAATAGATCTGTAGTTTCAAATACAAGGTTAAGAAGATGGCACGATGATGTTTATGCGAGCGTGTCACCTGCACAACTTAAATAAACACTAGGCTCTTCTCTTTCTTCGACCATGTGAAAAAAAACAACCCAAAAACTTTAAGTTATGTGGCTTGTGACAGATACATAAATGTCGAAATACAAAAACAGGCAATTATATTAATGAATAAATAAAAAATAAATTAGAAGTATCTTTCCTATAGGATTCACATTAAAACAATCGTGTTCTACCTTGTCCTTCTCTCTCTCTCTCTCTCTCTCTCTCTCTCTCTCTCTCTCTCTCTCTCTCTCTCTCTCTCTCTCTCTCTCTCTCTCTCTCTCTCTCTCTCCACTCTACATCTCTCTCTCACTCACTCCCACACTCTCTCTCTCTCGATTTATTTTCCTGTCTTTTTGTTTATCTCACCATCGTCATTATCATTATGTTTTTATCATTACTTTAACATTTACAACCACATCTTTTTCCAATAATATCGGCCAAAATCTCGAAGCATATCGAGCATCTTCCATAACTTTTGACCCAAAATTGTGCATTGACTACTAGTCGGAGGTAGGTCATTCAAAGATGCTTTTACTGTTACTTTAAAAGAAAGGAATATCATAAAAAGTAATAACATTGGTATTGAAACTACCATACCTAAAAAAAACAAAAGAAAAAAAAAACCAAACCAATCATTGTTAGTTTGCAAACTGTAAATTATAATTTTAAAGAAAAAAATTGCAACCATCAGAAAATTGAAAAAAACTATTGAAAAATCTATTTTCATTGTTTTGTATACTTATTATGTTTTCATAGATAAATTTGTATTTCAAAATCGTCCACTCTGTTTATAAAACTTTGGCTTTTCTAAAGAAAGATAACTCAGTTGAATATCCCGAGAAACCACAGTATCTGAGTAATCTCCCATTTATAAATGACAAGGAGAGAGTCAGTAGTGGCATGGGGAATTTTCAAGAAACTAAGAAGAAAACGATTGTTTTTTTTTTTTAACCTTAGTACAGGAAAACAAATTGCATAGACTCATCCCTCGCATAACATCTCTATTCAAGGTCTAATGATAAATGCAATTTTACGTAATAACAACACGTTATTTGATAATTATGGTTAATGAAATAATCAGCATAATTGTACAATTACATCAAAATTCACAAACACATCAAATTACCAAAATGATGGGATCTTTTTATATATATATAAAACAGTACTTAAACGAAAGACTGCTGGGCTGAGTGACATTATAGTTTATGAAAAATAATTATTATAATCAGACTGAAGTTAATAACACTAAAGTTTTAAAATACAGGCCGAGTATCTGGAATGTCTGAGGAAAGAAGATGGGTTTAGATCTTGGTGCGGACAAAACTTTAGGGTGTGTGGCGGTCATCTTGTGACCAGCTCTTCCACAGTCCAACCTGGCTACAGCTTAATAGCTGCAGCTACAAAGTAAACACCGCTATACTCTATAGTATATTTGAACTTTTACATGCGTTGTCTGTAAATGAGGTGTAGGCCTCACGTTTTCAACTCCGTCATGCTCCAAGAGGCTTATTTGCAAAAATATTTGTGAGAACATCACTGTGTACTAGTTTTATATCAACTTTTTGCTGCACAGAGGATAAAACTCAAAGAGCATCTTGAATTCGGAAATAAATTGGTTTAAAATTTCAAATTGAAAAAAGGGAAAACAACGGGCAAAAAGTAATATCAAAATAGGATTCGAAATGATGATTGAATTAATTACAAAACATACTTTGAAGCAATTCGTTGGAAATAGGCCTAACATTTAGAGACATGGAAAAAATGATTTAAAGATTAATAAACATTGTCATCAACTAAAATTAATACTTTCTTGTACATTCTCATTGGCAGTCAACATCATTCTGTTCAATATGATCAATGGCTTTCTCGTTTATTGTGACATTACTGCAAATGGCATGGCTTCCTTCATATCTAAACGGTTCTCAAAGTGCTATATCTAGTAGTTCAATTGTTTATAGTGAAATATATGTATCTCTCGAGACTTATACAGAGATCATTTAAGCGAGAAGTTAATAGCACATACCCTAAAAAAATTATATAACTTTAGAATCGACTTAAACTATTTTATCTGAAAAAATTTGCAGAACAATAGAACTGTCGATAACTTCAGTTTTTAGAGTTTCTAAAAATATCTTGTAACCTACATCAGACATCTAGCTATCAAAGAGTGACTCTTATCAGTGAATGGCTGAGGTGCAACTCATGTGATGTTGATGTACTATCAGAACCCGCAAGTGATTAAGATGAGTTGATCATGTGAATAAGCTGTAGTGCATGGCTAAACAAACAGATATTGCCAAGCTACTACTCGGCTGCCTTCTTTCTTTCATCTCCAATCTGTAATGTTCACATTTTTATTCTTCCTCCTCCTCCATCGCTCTTTTCAAATAGTTTAAATTTTGTGCAAAATTCACAAAACTCTATTACCATGACAGCTTGAACCCAATAATAAGCTTCATAAAAAACGTTTTTTCTTGAGCGTAATCAAATGACATGTGCATTCTATTAAATAAAAATAATAAAATAAACTATACATCTTTAATTTTTTTTAATCTCTAAATAAACAACCAGGAGATGACCGTTCATGTCAATTCATACTGCAATAAAAAGAATGTAATAATGCACCATCTAATGCTCTTTAAAACAACAAGAAAATAAAAAAATATACACAGGCAAGTATCTTGATATTTACAAAAATATAACAAAGAAAAGACAACAACGTTGATCTGATCAGTTCAAAGCACGTCGCTAATACCTGAGGACATAAAACTAATAAGTTTATAAAAAAAAAAATCAGTAAACAATGCATTAACTTTGATTCTATCAACTTTGCTGAACTCTTTGGTTGCCCAGGGAAATTAAAAAATAAATTATCACACTTATGAAGCATGCAATCTTAGGGTATGTTAAGTAAGTGGCCTTTAATCTATAACTGTCTTTCACTCTTTTGCTTGTGAAACATGCTTAGTCATCTCTTGCTTTTTTCTATCATTAACAAACGTTCACTAAGGAAATTTATATGAAGGAAATTTTCCAATGAGCGTTAATTCGTTGTGGAGAGGGATTTTAATTGCATTGTTTGGTTATAAGTAATGACGAAAAAAATAAGAAACAAAAATAATTTCACATAAATAGTCATAGCAAGGGTAAAAATTTCATCATTTGCGCAGTTTTATAAACTTCAATCAATCATTGTTTGGCATTGATGAAACACTATCATGGCTTTATGTTTTCTCAATTGTGCTAACAGCACCTGCTGCCCCAGTGGTTTTAGATTAACTAAGTTCCATTACTAGCTCTACCATGGTCTTATTATTGGCTTCTTTTCCCTGCGAGGCATAGTGGATCCTTTGGTGGAAGCCGCTGGTTTCTTTCCGTTTTGAGAAATACGTAAAGATCACCGCTAATAGTCGCTGCAGCTCAGTTTACCTCAATCAAAATTCTCATCGCCAACAGTGGTGCAGTTTCTTTTGACAACCAAAACTCCCACTACTATAGTTTTTTAGTCAATCGAATAAATTGATGACTTGCGGAGCCTCTTTAAACGCACTCGTAACGTTTATTCTTGCAAGTGGAGATTTTTATCTTGAAAACAGAGACAAAATAATTATAGGAGCCTCACGATGATCTGGCGGCACTGTCAGCTCTGTTTTCTTGCTCTGTTTGACTTTTACACGGCACAAGCCGCCTGAACACGACCAGATAAAAAATGATTGTCAGAAAGATGAGGCCCGCTACGCTGCCGAATGTTGCCTGAGGTCCGCTCTTGTCGTACACCTGGGACACATAGATGGGACCGATAGTCCTGGCCAAGCTGCCTGCAGCGGTGATCCAACCCATCCAAACACCCTAGAGGGAGAGAGACAGACAGGGATGGGGTCAGGGGAGTTGTAGAATATATTGGGACCTAACCGAAATTCAATTTGTTACGTCTTCTATGATTTATTCTACGTCATCAGGGCAGGTAACTATATTGCCAGGCTCTGTTGAAAGTACATTTTAGGGGCATAGGGGTGTTGTGAGATCCGTCAAAATCCGAAGGGTCTGATTAAAAAACTCAGTATAAGATCGAAGCTATGAAGAAAAGATGAAAAGTGAGAGAGGGCGGTGGCAGAGTAAGAAAGAGAGAGAAAGAGAGAGAGAGAGAGAGAGAGAGAGAGAGAGAGAGAGAGAGAGAGAGAGAGAGAGAGAGAGAGAGAGAGAGAGAGAGATCGAACTGTTCAATTAAAAAAAATAGTATACTATCAAAAGCATACTATATCAAACCGTTCTCCCCAATCTACCTCGTGATTAAAAGAGGAAAGGTCAAGTCAGGAATTCTTTATCGTTCAATTGGATTACAAAAAAAAGATACTTATCGTTTAAAAATTAAAAAAATAACCAAAGGATATTTTTATTTAATAGGGATCAAAGTCTCAATGTGCACCCTTACAGCTGCTCTAGACAATTATAGGCTTATTAGTAAAGCCTCCTATTGAACCTTAAGCGTCTTGAAGAGATCATACAAAACAACCATAATTGTATCTAGAAAAATCTCAGCCTTTAGGAAAAAAAGTTAGAAATTATGGCCAATTTTAGAGGACATCTATTACTATGATGACTGTAGTTTAATGTGTTTTAAAGAAGTAAGGTTATAAAAAATGTCTCAAAAGGCTGTTTAAGTCTCTCTCTCTCTCTCACTCTCTCTCTCTCTCTCTCTCTCTCTCTCTCTCTCTCTCTCTCTCTCTCTCTCTCTCTCTCTCTCTCTCTCTCTGTCTGTCTGTCTGTCTGTCTGTCTGTCTGTCTCTCTCTCTCTCTCTCTCTCTCTCTCTCTCTCTCTCTCTCTCTCTCTCTCATTCTCTCTCTGCCTCTCTTCTCTTGTTTAAAGATTATGTGTGTCTGACCATTATATCTACGTACTCTTTCACTTTGTAGATTTATGTCTCGCTCTCTTCTTTCTTTCTATTCCTGTATCCATCCATCTAAATGTCCATTCTTTTTATCAACCATCTTCTTCGCAAACTATCTATCTATCTATCTATTTATCTGTCTGTCTGCTTGCCTCTTTGTTTAAAAATGTACTTATCTAGATTTATCGATTTTTCTATTTTCTCTCGCTACCATTTCGTTATCCATACTTCAAACATTTCTTCCACTTCGTGCTAACATTCTCCTCTCACCTGCGGCTGGGAGCCGAGTATTTTGGAGTAGATGGTGTAGGAGAGCATCTGACACATAGGGTAACCGACGCTAAACACCAAGGTCGCAGCCAGGTATTGGATCAGCGGCAGGGCGGGGACATGGCGACACCAAGAATACTGCCATGGACAGCCCTCAGGGGAAACTGTCCTGTTGGTGGAGGCTAGAGTTGAAGTCATCGGGGACGTTGTTGTGTTGGTTGTGGATGGAGATGAAGACTCTACAGTAGTCGGAATAGTCGTAATGCTTGATGATGAAAATGTTGTATGTGTTGAAAAAGAATCTGTGCTTAAAGTTGAAACTTGCTGCCTACTATTTTTGTCACTATTATCTATATGATAAGATAATATATTTGGGGCAAGTTGGTGCTTCGCTTCATAGGGACTTTGTGAAGTAAATGACTTCCTGCCTAGATTATCAGCCTTTTGCATTGGTTGCAAAATACGGCCTTGGTGAACGGGGTCCCAATCTGGTTTGGTTGATGGCGCGTTAAATAATGAATCTTCAAGTTGTTGAAATCCAGAAGACCTATCTCCGAACATGTAATCTTTAGGGTGTGTAGTTAAATATTTCTGAGGGGCGATTTTGAAGTCTTGCGACCGTCTATTTACAGACTGGGGTTCAAATTCCAGTTGATTTTGATTTTGCATCGACAAAGCAAAAGGAGAAGGATTTTGATCCATCTGTTGACCAATAGTGTCTGCCTCATCCGTTACTTTCCAAAGACTTGGAGGTGCAGCAGTGGAAGCATTCTCTTCAGCTGAAAAATTGATTGAACCAGAAGATACAAAATGAGTATTGAATATGAAATTAAGACATCAAATGACACTTTTTCTTTGCTTTTTCATCTTAATTTAATCCAGTTTTGCTCGGGTTAAGTTTTGCTCAAGTTGAGCAGAAAGTGATAGTTATAACTTATAAGAGGTTAGTTTTAAATGTTTTTTTATGCTTAATCTGAATGCATCACACGCAAATATTAATATGTTTACCCATGCTGATAAATTTCTAAGAAATCGAATATAATATGATTTTAAAAAGGGCGGTGCACTTATTTAATGAACACATATGTTCAATATATCTTCATACATGAAAATGGATGATATACCTGCCTCCATTTGAAATAGCATGACGTCATTTATAAATACGTAACACAAAATGATTCGATTTGATATTGCATATAAATTATGTTGTTTTTGTTGTCGTTGTTATTGTTGTTGTTTTGGTGTTGTTTTATATTTGCAAGAGTCTTAATTTTTTACTGAAATTTAATCACAGTTGTTTATATAGTTGAGATTTATTAATAAACTTAAAAAGCCTGGAAAATTATAATTATTCTGCATCAATTATTCCAGCTGTTCAGCTGTTTAACTGATAAAACAGTAGCGTTACAGAAAGACGTACGGACAAAGGCAAGCGGAGGCAGATCAGGTCCCCAAGGAATATATAGGAAGAAAGCTCCTAGAGAAATGACCAGGCCTGCCAAGAGGAGGTAACGCTCGTTGAATCTGAGAAGGTAAAGAAAATTATTATGATCTTATTTAATCCCATATAAGAAAGATCTTGCTTCTTTTAGTTGCGTGTTTTTCATTAGTTCTCGATTAAAAAAAAAACTACTATTTATATAATAATTGTTTTATTTTGGGAGCTATTTTATCGCATCTCATGCAAAATTTTACTTCTCGTGGCAAATTTGTTTCGTTCTTGATTTTTTGTAGAATAAGGAAAACTTTAAACGGTAGCTGATAACTTTCTAAATTCTACAGCTTAAATGTTCCCTAATTTGTTATAGGAAGACGTATGCCTGGTTAGAAAATTGGAAATAAATACTAAAAGCATTGTTCACGATGAAAAAAGATTTTCTGAATGCAATCTGGCTGTTCGAGCACACTCAGCACAGCTTGAAGGATCAGCCTGTAAACACTATGCAGATCAGAATCAGATTTTGCAGATTTGTATTTATCATCAAGGCAAATAATCATGACATGGCAAATGAATTTGTAAAAAATTTAAATCAATCCACTAGATTGCCCATTGCAAAAAAAAAATTGTTGGATAAGCTTTGCATTTGATGAGGCAATCTAAAATAGATGCGAGATCATATTTACAATAATTATGTTGATTATGGTAGCAAGAACATTCAAGGAAGGTATCTAATCAAGCATGGATAAGCTTCTTATCTGTTGCGGTAAATTAACAGACATTTTAATAAAAACGATAACGAATCCTTTGCTATTTCCGATGACTACTTATTAAAGGATATTTTAGATACATAGTTATGACAACAACAAAAAATGATCACGTTAAAAATACGATGGTGATGATTTCGATATTGATGTTGATGAGAACGACTATTATGGTGATGGTGATTAAGATGCTGATCATGACGACATTGATTACAATGATAGTTATGCATTTTATGATTTGGAAAACAGTTTTGTTATGCCGATCTTTTTTATAGGGGTACTTCTAAGAACAATAATGATGACAATGAATTTTAATGATAATGGTGAAGCGATAGTGGTGATGAAGGTTATGGTGACGATTAAAATACTAACAACAACAACAACAACAACAACAACAACAACAACAATAATAATAATAATAATAATAATAATAATAATAATAATAATAATAATAATAATAATAATAATAACAATATTGAACGTACTTTTGTTCAAGGGGATGATAGTTTTGATAATAACTATGTGCACATTGTAACATATGTCAGTGCATTATACTGTGATGGTATAAAAAAAACAACTATTCCTCACTTCTTCGCCAGAATCTTTACGACCACGAATACGATAATAGATGTTGCAGCCGAAACTCCGAGTATTATGCCCTGATAAAGCGTGGCTTCCGTCTTAGTCCACGCGTACATGTGCATGGTGAGCGGCGTGCCGATGCTATCGAGGAGAAAAGTTTAGTGTCGTGACATTGAGTGAAGTAATTGAAAACTACACAGTCATGCACAAACAAGAGAGAGAGAGAGAGAGAGAGAGAGAGAGAGAGAGAGAGAGAGAGGGGGGGAGGGAGGGAGGTATGGAGAGGAAGAGATAGAGACTGAGAGAGAGAGAGAGGGAGGGGGGGGAAAGAGTGGGAGGGATGGAGAGGAAGAGATAGAGACTGAGAGAGAGACAGAGAGAGGGGGGGAGAGGGGGGAAAGAGAGGGAGGGATGGAGAGGAAGAGATAGAGACTGAGAGAGAGACAGAGAGAGAGAGAGAGAGAGAGAGAGAGAGAGAGAGAGAGAGAGAGATAGACTAAGAGATGGGTAAATAGATAAACAGTTTGAGAAAATGAGGAAACCTCATAACTTTTTTTGTCATTTTTGAAGTACTCAGAAAAGCCGATAGGACATGTAAAAAGGAGATAGATAGACAGTGAGAGAGAGAGAGAGAGAGAGAGAGAGAGAGAGAGAGAGAGAGAGAGAGAGAGAGAGAGAGAGAGAGAGAGAGAGAGAGAGAGAGGGAGAGAGAGAGAGAGAGAGAAAGAGAGAGAGAGAGAAATATAAGGAGAGAGGGATGGGAAGATAGGGAGAGAGAGAAAGAAAAATAAAAAGATAGACTTAGAAATAGTTAAATACATAAACAGTTAGACAAACAGATGGGTAAATGCAGATGGATAAAAAGTGTGTGCATGAGAGAAAGACAGAGAGAGGTAGAGAGAAGTAGATAAGGATAGACAGAGAAAGAGAGAGACAAGGAGAGAAATTTAGGGTAGTGCAAAAAAAAATTACAAAGTACATTTGTTTATACTTTCAACTTTCCAAAAAAAAAAGCAATAGCATCACTGGTCGAGGATAGATTTAAGAATCGCTACTTAAATAGCTTATGAAAGGCATCAAAGTTTCAAAAGTAATTTGAATGAAAGAGCAAAACCAATAAACATTTCATAACAACAAAATCAACAGCCATATCAGGAATGATAGTAATACTCACAATAATAAAAAATATAACAAAATATACAATTCTTTTGGGATAATATTTAGTGGATTAATAATAATAATAATAATAATAATAATAATAATAATAATAATAATAATAATAATAATAATAATAATAATAATAATAATAATAATAATAATAATAATAATAATAATAATAATAATAATAATAATAAGGAGAGAAAGTTCTTAATTCAGTTAATGTGAGTCCCCAACCTCAGCCACTTACGTCTCAAACACTGTGAACATAAAAAGGACGACGAAGAAAAGGAAGATGGTGGACAGGACTCCTACCAGGTCAGGCTTACTCTCCTCGCTGATGTCTAGTAGTTGAGTGTCTGGTGACATATAGGTGGAGGAGTGAAAATTTTTAAAAAGATGGTTTGGAAACTTCTAAAAGATAATTAGGAAAAGTAGTCCTAAAAAATAATGATTCAGGATAAGTTCTTTGAGCACTTTTAAACTGAAAAAGAAAAAAAAATGAAAATACATAGATCTTTAAAGATAACAAACTGAAGAGTTCCCTTTCATTAGTAAAAGTTGGGGAACGCAGAAGAAGAAGAAGAAAAAAGAGGAAGAAATTAGCAATAGTTTTCTTTTCCAAAAGGTTTAATTCACTCTAGACTACTGCTGGATTTAGCTTATCATATCAACAAATAACGCTAAGGGAAAAAAATTGCACAACAGTATTGCCCTTGTTAAACGTAATATTTACAGCTATAACTCTTCTTTCATACTTAGCCAGTAACAGAAATTTGAATGAACGAAACAAACTACTCACCATCTGCGTTGATTGCATGTCCATTTGCTGCTTCTTCCTCGTCGTCAACTTTCTGGATCTGGCTAGCTATGCCGGCTTCCTCCAGCCCATCAGCTTTGTGCTCTTTGAAAACAAACATGACGAGGAGGAGGTTGATGAAAGCCAGGATGGAGGCAAACATGGCCGGTGCTGTGTACATGTTGATGTGGAGGCTGGGAGATTCCACTGGCCCAGGAAAGTGCAGGGGCACAAGACACGTCTGGATCACTGGAGAATACAAAAAAAGTATATATGAAACATAAAAAAGATACATGGTAACAATCTAATATTCATCATAATGTAAATAAAAAATCTTAATAATAAAAAATAGATAAAAAATAAATAAATAACGTTGAAGATCTCGATTTTCTCAGAAGGGTATGAAATTAAGAAAATTAAATAATCCAGAAAAAATCTTGGCAGGACCCTCACTTATAACATTGTTTTTTAACAGACTAAAATAATCTACGGAACTTAAAAGAAAGTCATCAATGAAGGATTATAACTAAATGGATATAGGGGGGGTTAGACATTGACGATCTACGAAATGAATTTTCCATACAACATGGCTTTACCTGGTCCAAGGATAAACCCCAGAGCTTGGAATATGCTAACATTCGCCATGCAAGCTGTCCGCTCCTTCACTGTGGTTGCTCCGGAGATGTATGAGCGAACGACCGCCACACAACCTGAAAAAGGTATAAGGAAGTGAAAATCTTATTCCAGTTGGCCAACTTTAAACCTTATGACTTGAATGGCACTTCGGAAAGAGAATTTATAACACTGTACAAAACACGAAGAATAAGAGTAAAGAATAAAGATGGTTATTCCGTGGTTAAACTAGATAAAAATAATATGATTGAAAAAAATACTTAAAAATAGAGAAAAGAAAGATTTTTCAAGAACCGAAATTGCATTTCCTGCTTTTAATTTCTCGAAGAAAAGAAAACGTATGCGACAAAACATTTTTATTGCACAACGGGGGTAAATAGATAGAAAAAAGAAAACTATAGTTAATCAGCAAGCATTATTGAAATGTAAATAAAGTTAGTATTTTTTTTTTAATCACTAAGATCGACTCATGGATTGAAGCCTCTGTGGAAATTTCTGCACAGCTTCTTTAAAAGTCCCGATCTATACCTCAACTGCATATAATCATTAACTATAAAACGGTCTATTATTCTAACATCTTTTTATTGAGTTATCAGATAAAAACTAAAACGCAAAGCAAAAACTGTTCTTGACACTGTGTTCAAATAATCTCAGGCCACCCCTGTAAATTCTGAGAAACCCAAGATCCGAGACTTTCGAGAAGGAGCACATGTATATAGAAAAGAGAGGCATTTCTTACGCTCCATCATTTCTCGAAGAAAAGACATTAAAGACAAGCATAATGATCATTTCAAAAATCAGTCATAACATTCTTCAACTTGGTTTCAGATATCTCTTTGAGTGGACACTGTGGACATAGAAGAAATAGTTTGTGCTATGATCAGAAAGTAACATTCGACATAGGTTCAAAGTGGGCTGTCGCCTGAATCAATTGGGGCCCCATTGCTCTAATTCACCACCGCATGACGTTGTACTCAAATACTGGTAAGTTATATTAATACATCTAAGAAATAAATGCGATATAAATTTTACACATTGATGGGTATAATGTCAGTAAGCTAGCCCCATCTCATCTTTACCCAAATTCATAATTAATCAACTGCGGCAACTTGAAACGGTTCTGGGAAAACACGAAAATTGAACCAACTGACCAGCACTGAAGCCAACGAGTCCTCTGGCCATCACCATGTAGTATTGGGGTTTGTTTGGGATCGACTGGAGATACATGTACAGGACGTTGAACAGCACCGTCAGAATGAGGCTCGCCGTCAGAGGTTCTCGGCTGCTCTTCCGGAAGTTGGCCCAACCACCGAAAAATGGCGAGGCGATGAGTTGGCCCAAGCTGTAGGCGGCTACAACCCAACCCAAGAAGCTTGGGGTCGCTGAAGGGTCTAGCTGGTGAATAAAATAAGAGGAGAAAATGGGACATTGCAATTGTAGCAAAAATAGTTAAAGGTACATTAAATGAATTCCAGAGCTACGAGAGTTAGTGTAAAATTCTGCAGCGTTTAAAAATAGGTTAGGCATGTTTCAAGAACCTCACATTTCTTCGAAGGAAAATAAAATTCAGTTAACATAAAGCATTCACCGAAATTGTCCTTCCTTTTTTTTCTTTTAATACCATCTAGTCCAAATTGAATTGGGATGGTAAAGAAAGAGAGAAAATTTTCTTTCTCAAATACAAACCCTTCATCTTCTTCGCCATATTGCCAGATCCTTTTTTCTGTCGGTCTGTCGACCTGCTTTATTGTAACTTTCTGCCGGATTCTCTCTCTCTCTCTCTCTCTCTCTCTCTCTCTCTCTCTCTCTCTCTCTCTCTCTCTCTCTCTCTCTCTCTGTCTCTCTGTCTCTCTCTCCCTCCCTCTCTCTCTCTCTCTCTGTCTCTCTCTCCCTTCCCCCCCCCTCTCTCTCTCTCTCTCTCTCTCTCTCTCTTCTCTCTCTCATGAGAAAAAACAATCTTTTCACCTTTCTTTTCTAATTTATCGGATTTCAATTTCACGTTTACCATTTCCCTAAATCATACTACACATTTGCATAAATCACTACGAATCGTGATCTACGCACAAGCTACAACACAGACCTTCTTAGAAAGATCGGGAAAAATACTCCAACACATACATCTTCCTCATTGGCCGCGGGAGAGACAGTGTCATGTTAATATTATTGTTAGACTCTATGTGTATGATGACGTCGATTTTCACACGGATAAGATTCTGGACACCACAACTTATCGATTAAGCCAAAATAATGTATTATCTGCTAATCCCATGCATACTTGAGATTAGTCTTTAATTATAGGGGAAAAGTACTGGTTATTTGTGTAGTATCTTGTAAGTTACCAAAGGTTTGCTGAAAATTTGTAGCATTTGTTCTTACTTCTTGTCTGTTTACAATCGCCATTCCATGTCCGGTTTCTTATTTACATATCTGTCACTCTAATAAATTATTATGTTTGCCTATTTGCTCTTCTCGTATTTGTAACCCTTATCTCTATAGTATGACTCCAGTGAAAATTTATTTCACCACCATAGACGAAATTTCCTCCTTACATAACTGTGTTGTAAAATAAATCTAGTAAAAAGAAAATTTCAAAAACTTTTTGGTTATGCGCCTTTAAATCTCTTTAGTCTTATTAGGTTTCAAATCTTCATACAAAACCAACTTGATCAAACTTAAAAAAAAAAGAAATATTGATATGACCAGAAAATCCTAATATTTCTTTTTGAAGGGTCAACAGGTCGTTCATAGCAGAACTCACCTCTTGTAGAAAGGGCCAAAGACTGGACACTGTGATGGTAAAGGTCACGGAGCCCATGAACATTGTCAGATACATGATCCGTATGGATCGCCATCTGCTTCTGTAGGAGTTCGGGGGCTCGAGGATCACCACAGATGGACACGACATGCTGAAAATAATAATAATAATAATAATAATAATAATAATAATAATAATAATAATAATAATAATAATAATAATAATAATAATAATAATAATAATAATAATAATAATAATAATAATAATAATAATAATAATAATAATAATAATAATAATAATAATAATAATAATAATAATAATAATAATAATAATAATAATAATAATAATAATAATAATAATAATAATAATAATAATAATAATAATAATAATAGTAACAATTATAATTATAATGAAATTTGACCTCTGCGAGACATTAAATACCATGTTTTTATTACCTTGTATGGACCAGCAAATAATCAAGTCTTTCGAAATAGACAAAGACAAGAAGAGTAGGGGTTATAAAACCTTTAATGCGATAGAAATCTCTTTGCAATGCAAAAGAATACAGAAAGTCTCTTCAGGGCAAATTTACATTTATCACGAGTGAGATGACAATTTAATTTTCGTTTAATCCGAAGTTTGCAACGTCTAAATAATAGCTAACAATTTCTTGCGTTGGTGAGAAAAAGCTTTCTACATAATTGAGGAAATAAACAGAACTAATTTGCAGATTGCAACTGATAACAAAACTAAATTTAAAACATTTTCTAATTTGTATCTTTAAGTCCATTAAAGAAATAATTAAATTAAACATTTTCCTGTTTCCTCTAAAAGTAAATTGCCATACGAAACTTGTTTGGCATGACTCAAATATGACTTTAATGGGATTCTTAGCTCGGACAGGCTTGTATAAGTTGTCTGTGTTTCTTACGATGATTTCCGAGATAGAATTACTTCAGATTTGACTTTGATGGGAAGGGGAAAGGTCGGGTGAAAGAGGGTGGAAAAAGAGGAAAATGCAAGAGATATAAAGAGATAGAGATAGGCAGATGATAGATACATAAATAGATAGAGAGATAGTGAGAGAGAGACAGACAGAGAGAGAGAGAGAGAGAGAGACAGACAGAGAGAGACAGACAGACAGAATGTAAGAGAGAGGCGGAGATGTGGTTGTCTGCGCGGGAGGGGGGGGGGGGAAGAAAAAGGAGAGCGAGAGAGAAAGATAGATAGTTAGATAGATAGATAGATAGATGGATAGGAATATTTTGAACAACAAAGTAAAATAAAACAACATGAAAATGAATGAAAGGAGATAGTTGAGATAGAAAAGGGCAATTACAAAAGCTGTGCGCTGTCACTGAAATTAAAACTTGATGGACTGATCACTGCAGGGATGTTTTGAGACTTGCGTAAAATCGTTATTGTTTACTTTGCATAACTCTCTTATTTTTGCCATATTTTTCAAAATTTATTAATCGTTACTGCCAAAGCGAAATCCAAAAAAAAAAAAAATACAATGATTTTGCCATATACATTACACAGCTATGACCGTGTTTAAAATATAAAATCTGAAAGAGTTAGAAAAGTTCACTAATTGGTTTGGCATAATTTAGATGTAGTTCTAAGAGAGAAAAAGCACCAGCAGACACTGAATTTTACCCTGAGCCAGAATGTCGTCAAGCGATCTGTACCGTCACGATTTTCGTATTGTTTCATTCGACATAACATCACGGCGACTCCCACCCGTTGCAAAAAAACACAAATCCCTATACCTCATGGATATGAACCATACTTTTTTTTTTTTTTTGACCTTATTACCCGAGTATATTTAGATCTACCGGCACACGTAGTTTAATTATACTTGTATCTTGCCAAGCTGGTCTTGTCCTACGTTGTGAATTTAAAAAGGAAACAATTAAACGTAACTTTTTTTAACGTTAAATTAGCTTCCTGTTTAACTATTCTGACTTCTTATTTGTTTAAGTGTACTTTTTATACCAAGGTATGCTTTGAATTTGACTCCATGGGTTCGCTTTTCCTAAACAACACTAGTTTTTAATCGCAGTTACTATTCATTACCTTGAATAGTTTCCATTTCCGTGGTAATTATTTACATTTGGCAGCCTGCTGCCAAGAAGAGGTGAATCGTAACCATCATCCAAACTGCAGAAGCTTTCGTCATCAGACATTGTGTTCTTAACGACAAGATGCGACAACTGCTACACTATTGATCTCTATGACTATTGCCTAGGTAGCTTTCCAATCTGTTCAGACTTCCGACTATAATGTTTACTTATTTTGAATATGTTCTTAAAACTAATATAAATCCAATTCGAGAACTATCTGACGTTCTTTGTTTTCCTGTAATGAGTACATCACTATTGAAAATAACATTATTTCTGCACAAGGAGTTTTCCACTAGCTTAAGTCACGGAAAATACAACACTCGACAGTACCGCTCTCCAAAGGTCTTGAGTTTCCAAACTTTATATGAATCTCTTGAAATTATTGACTAAATATACGATAAGATAGATAAAAAAATATTGAAAAATTAAGCATCCAAAACTGTATTTCGAACCACACATCTGGATCAATATGAATATGACATCATTTCATTGAGTGATAATTGTGTGGTAAATTTCTTGGGATATATCCTAAAATCAAAATCCTCTGAAGAAATCAAACACTGGATGATAACCAAAGAGTTATACTGGAGAAATCACAAAATCTTACATCCAACACAAAATCTCATTATCTGAAATTACACGTGTCTTGCGTTTGGTAATGTGCACAAAACTGGGTCGAAGTTCAATACGACAGTGCAATATTGATCAAAACTACCTCATTATTCATGACCTCTTGAACTACCTGCACAATGGGCTGTCCACATTAGTTGTAAACATGAAGCCTGTTGTTGTGTCGTGTTTTAAAATATTGTTGACGCTGTATGTACGCGAACCTACGCCTTTTTTTTCAATTAAAAAAAATACTTCATATCCTTTTTTGGTGTTTTATCAACAATAACGTATTTTTCTCCATCAAACTGTACTTATATGACTATAATAAAAAGTAGAACGAAATAAAGCAAATTAGAAATAATATCACCATTTACTTAGACGAATGAATTGCATCTTTAACACGGAAATAATGTACTGCTCTTGCAAGCAACTTTTATCTAATGCATAAGAGAAAGTCAATGTGGCAAAGGAAAGCCTGAGTTCTCGATAATTATACAGGCTGGACTCTAGTCAGATTATGTCATATCAGAGAAGATGTCACGAGTGTGTGTTATTAAGATTTGCAAGGACAGGTAGGCGTATCATGAGAATAAGTGTAGTGGTCAGTGACTTAATCTAAAAATCTGTGGGTATAAAATGTTGCGACAATAGTGATTTCTATGAAGAAAGTTGCATTCATGAGTATTGATAACTTCGCTATTGCTGCAAATAGGAGAGAGAGAAAGATAGATAGATAGATAGAGCGAGAGAGAGAGAGAGAGAGAGAGAGAGAGAGAGAGAGAGAGAGAGAGAGAGAGAGAGAGAGAGAGAGAGAGAAGGTGAGAGAAGTGGATATGCAGGAAAATAATCATGAACTAAAGATATAGAGGTACGGAGAGAAGCGTAGGTGAAAAAAAAAAGAGATAAAAAGAAAGAGGCATATGCATGACGAAAGGCATTTATAAATTATTAGGAGACATACCGAGAGGGTTTGAGAGAGAGAAAGATAGGGATAGGGTTAGAGGTAGAAAGATAGGGAAAGATAGAGAGAGAAAGAACGTAGGGAGAGGAGAGGAAAGCAGTATAGAGAAAAATATTAGATTAAGAAACATATAGATAAAGTATGAATAATATAAATAAAATGATTGATAGATGGATGGACAGATAGAGGCAAGTAGAGAGTGAGGTGTGACCCTTTCTACTAGAAGAAAGGAGATGTAGGAAAATAACATACAAGGAGGTCAAATAACCGCGAGAAAGGAATAATAACTAAAGACTACTTTACTGTATCTTCCGCATCTACTTCAACTAATTCAGGGATGTAATGTTTTTTTATCAATCTGAACACTCGATCTTATTCTCTTACTTTGATCGCTATGCCTCAGTTAAGACTATTGAATTACATTAAAGAGGGATGTTATACTATTTTAAGAATCCTTTTAATTATTCCTCTTGAGTTACAGAGAGGGCTACCAGATATAGACGTGAGATCTCAAGGCCAGTTAACCACCTCTGTCCTTTCTATGGGAAGATGTGGATCGGCTTGGTAAGCAAATGTCTTAATGACTTAAAAGAAAAGGGTTTCTTTCTTTATTTCAAAGCAATATAATTGTCCTAGAGTATATTTCCATGATCAGCAACGAAAAAAATCCAAGAGTCTCAAGCCCTAAATAAGCGATTCTTGGCTCAGTTGAATCAGACTTTCGATTTTGTTGGTTCCTAAACATTTACTTGTATTATGATCAATGACCAATAAAGATTTTTTTTCTACATAAATTTAGCCAACATGTAAAAACAAGATAGTTTAGTTCACAGAAAAAACAGAGCAATACTGCTCAAACTATTATATCTGTAAACATTCGATCTATTTTTAGATCTATTATACAGAAAAAAATTTACTACGATAATTGCATAGGAATCAACCCTAACAACTTTTACTACCGTGCTAAGTACATGTAATTTCCATATATAAAAATGCAGCTGACGGGACTGTATCAATCACCTAGCAACCCTCATTTTCCTTATACTGTGTCGTACCTTCTTTTTCCTTATGCTGTGTCGGTGAATTGACAACTGTATTTTTAAGCTATGAAGATTACACGTTCACCCACCGTAATCCGAATGGTGCAAAATAATAATTCAAAAAGTTATGTACAAAAACATAAGAAAAAAAAAAGTTTGCATACTTTATACAAGTCATAGTTCCTAAATTTTTACTCTCATCTAGAGTTTGCTAATGTTTGGTAAAGCTCTCAGGCCAAGAAATTTATTTTATATTACCATTTGCAACCTTCTTTGTAATTAAAGTACTATAATGATAGTCCCATAGCGAGATTTGTAAAAATTAAATTCAACATTTAATTGCGCGTCCGATACTCCTAAATCTGCATCTTCTTTCTTGCCATATATCATACCAATTGAGCCTTATATCCTTTCGATAGATAGATAGATTGGTCTGTGAGGAACTAATAGGTGCATTCTTTCTCACCGCGAATCGATTTGTGTGAACAAACAAACTAGTTTTAAAATCAGCGCAGTAAAATCTTTGACCATGGATCTACTTAATGTCACCTTTTTGTCTTCTTTATAAATTAATTTTCTTTCGGAAAAGTTGTGTTAGATCTAGAGGGAAAAAGTTATTGTGAATGATATTGGTTAAATGTATTGAGTTACATGAAGATCAGAGTTAAGTGACGTTAATCTAAATCTTGATCTAGATCTAAACCTACGATACCTTGAACTTCCACCGATGCAAACACTTGTTTTGAGGACAAAATAATACTATCTATTTTCAAAAAAAGACAGAGTTGTTTATCAGAGAATATAAAGTCACGAAATGTTTAGAAGAAGTCAGCTATGATTTAATCGAAAATCTGTTATGCCGCTTTTTAAAACATGTTAAAAAACGGAGATAAAACTCAAGCAAAGAAGCAAATCGACCGCTAATGGTTCATGAGAATAAGTTTCAACAAGATCATGCGTACAAAGATACAAGCTAGCTATTAGTAGGAAACATTCAACCTACCCTACTGACACGCTGAAATGAGCATCCGGAATCAATGAAGGGAAAACCTAGCTGAAGCACTTCCTCGTTTGCATTTCACAATAAAAAAAAATCAACAAAAGACCTCGATAACTATTCTTATTTCAATTTAACAAAAACATTGTACAAACATCCTAAGCAGCTGCAGTAAGGACCAACATCGATTGGTTTAGTTTTTAAAAAGATATTATTTCGATCTAAATCTAGCTCAAAGTGCACAAAGAGATTCCAGAAAGAGAAGCAGTGCCCTGCATGCTGACAACGTCACCATATCGATGTCGCGATGGTTGGCTGGTTCACCATTTCTAGGTCATTGAGAATTTTAGAGCCTCAACTGGTATGGGGCCTTAACTGGTATGTACAGCAGGGATATGCACCTTCTTAATATTCTCCTCCAGATACAACGACTAAATGCAATGACATAAATCACAGAGAATATCAGGACAGGGCTAGTTAGATAAAATACTACTCCACCTTCAGCCCAAGGCAGGATTCGAACTCAAGACGCCCGTACAATAAGCTCTAATGACTGAGCTATTAGCTATCAGACTAAAGAGTTTTTGATCCGACTGAACACTCCATAGATCGAAAGTAAAAAGTAATCAAATGGATTTTTTTCTTCTTTTTACTAATATCACCGCTAAGGACAAGTTTTTGTCAGGTCATTAGAAACATTGTGATAGGACCTTTAAACTCATGCTGCTTCTGTATCAACAGCCAACACTCACTCAAGTGTGTTGTCGCCTCATTGTTTTCTTTTTATTCTCTTCATTGAGAGGGGAATAATGCTTGTGATATTTATGATCAAATAACATTATGTAATGTCAGATGAGCTGGTGTGCGGTATTCCCATATGTGGGTTCCTAGGATCTTATGGGTCAGTATTGATATGAGAGACCCCTTGTACAGTGTACATGAGCCTAATTTGTCTATAACACCAAGCTCTCAAGAACAAGTTACTGACGCCTTCATTATGCCCATGCGTCGATTTGTAAGGCTAGGAAAAACTGCAGATCCTTATCTAGGACGATGAATTTTTTTTTTTTGTCGGAGGAGAAAATTGATTTTAACCGTTCTATCAGTTTCTTTTTCACAAAATGAGGAAAACCGAACTTTTTAGACAAAATCTGTGATGATCGATTCAATTAAATAATTCTACAACTACAAGGTGCTATGGTATCACTTCGCTACCACAAACGAGGTTTGGTTGGAATTTTGTTACTTTTAAAGTTGCAATCAACCCCTCTCCCTTCTTCCTCCTCCTATTTCAAAAAATTAATTTTAAATCTATGAATAGTTTGAAACGTATATATAAGAGTAGGCCTAAAAGTGAAATTCAAATAAATAAAATTAAAAAAATAAAGTAAACATTAAAAAAAAATAGTGTGTCGGGGAAAGTGTTTTAAAACACCAATATAAGTGAGAACAACTTACCAGCAGAACTTGAACATTATTGTTGATACCAGGAAATATTCGCGATGAGTCAAAAAGGAAATTAGAGAAGAGTCCAGATATTCCTTTGCCGATACAAATCTCACTCAGGTATTTCCAACATCGCTCTTATTAATCCTAAAAATAAAACCTTGAACTATAAAAGTTTTTTACTCTAAAAACACAACGTGCTTTTAAATTAAGTGCCGAGTAGAAATATGGTTTCGAGGTTAAGCCAAAAAGTAGTATTATCCTTGTTACCGATCGCCAAAGATCTGGCATTAAAACATCAATCTATATTTACCTTAGTTTGAGTGAATGCGAAGCTGAATTAAAAAAAAACTCGATCTGAAAACTAACGACCGGCGTTTTTACCCTGCCAATCCTCGACCCCTTTTATATGCTGTTCTGATTTGAACTTCATTAATAAAAGCAGCGAACCGCAAATCGGGTATTAAGCTATCTTGATTTTAAAGTTCATCGGCCCATCGAGGCCATAGTACTTTCCGCACATTTTTGAACCCACTAAGTTTTTGTCATCTGTGCCCTTACTTCATGGCTGAAACCAAAATACCCCAGCATTTCTTATTTTGCGCGTTTTACTTGCAGGGGCACATTATTTTGGTTCAGTCATATTGCATGCCTTGAACTTGTTGGAATAATAATAATAATGATGATTTAAAAAAAAAAAACTACGGAGTTTACCTTTTCGCAAATTACGAAGTGGTTTGTTAATTCAAGCCGAACGCGATCTTATGACAGGCTGTCCTACATTGTGGTAGTGAACTACTTTTTTTTTACTTTTCATTGAAACTTATTACAGGTGCAAGCAAGGCCTCTCTTTCCTGCTATAAAATTAACGAATCGGCTCGTCGCTCATTCTCTCTCTCTCTCTCTCTCTCTCTCTCTCTCTCTCTCTCTCTCTCTCTCTCTCTCTCTCTCTCTCTCTCTCTCTCTCTCTCTTTCTCTATTTATCTATCTTATCTCTCTTCCTTTCTTTTAATCTTTCTCTCTTTATACCTATCTATCTATCTCTTTCTATCTTCCTCTCTCTCTACCTATCTCTCTCTCTCTCTCTCTCTCTCTCTCTCTCTCTCTTTAAACTTAAACTTTTTCATATTCCTTGCACGCCTTCCCTCCCCACTTTTGTTAAAGAGACGAGAAGTTGATGCTCTAGCCTTTGTCCACGATCTAGTCAGTGTAAATTATAGATCGCTGTTTGCATCCTTCAATGCCGTAAAGTTCGATTGTTTCGAATAAGACAGAGAAAAATAATTTTACTTCAAATTATCTGACTTTTCGAGTCATAGTAAAGAAGAATGTGTTAATTATCCACTAATTCATTTTCGAGAGTTCAATGGGCCCAATTCACAAATTAGCCTCTGCCCTCAACCCAAGCAAAACAAGCAAGCAATTACAGCCAGTGCTGAATTTTCTGTAAGTTAGTCCCTCCATGGCTTTAATAGTAAAATTAATGAACATGACATTCTGAATAAGAGTGTCTAGAAATAACCGAAATTAGCAACCGAACTTCGAATAACTGCGAATTTAGAGGACTCTATAAAAAAGAAGCAGTGTTTCCCTGTAAATAATGTCGTGCGCCCGCCATAATAATCATAATTTATAGCTAAATTTGTCATCATACCACAACCCTCTAGATTAGTTTTATTCAATAGCTTTCTGTTCCATCCGATCCTGACTCAATCTCCGATTTGAGTTTGGCATCTGCACAATTAAAGGCTTAGTAGTAGTTAAAACATTTTTTTTTTCAATTATTTTAAACTCTCGAACAGAAGAAAAGGCTGCATTCAAGTACATTGTATGTCTCGTCAGTGTTCCGCCCCTCTCTCTCTCTCTCTCTCTCTCTCTCTCTCTCTCTCTCTCTCTCTCTCTCTCTCTCTCTCTCTCTCTCTCTCTCTCTCCCCTCCCCCCCTCCCCCCCCCACACACACACACAACCATTCTTGTCTCCAAAACTTTCTTTCTCTCACAATGAATAATAATAGATACTTGGACGGAAAGTACACGTTTTACAGAGATTGGCCGGCTTAGACACAGAGAGGGATCAAATCTACTTGTCAGGACAGAACTGGGCCTACAGCATTATGGTTAAAGTCATAATTAGCAAGTCACTGTCGTCGAGGGAGATGAAACCTTTAAATTTCGAGGACTGTTACAGCCTGCGTAATTTGTCGAGGTGCTTCACCTTTGCATGCTATTGCTAGCCTATCTGTACAAAATGATTGACGTGATAAGATAGGCCCGAGCTTACCCACAACTTTACATTATAGTTATGTAATCATCCGCATAATTCTGTACCCGTGACCTGTTGTGTCCACATTAGAAAGCTGTCAATAGAGTGCATCCCATCCATGATGCCACACATGACGGAGCTGCCGAGGCATTATTTTGTTGCCTGTAAAACATATTGTCTGAGAACAAACTCACAAGTTTTCTGTCCCGCAATTTTCATGAAACATTTTTTTATTCGAAGTAAATTCCTCCTATCTTTTCATACTCGTTAGATGCGACATTAAGTAAGAAGAGAAAGTCCTCAATTATCTATGTTAAAGCGCAACTTTGTGTCCCGATGCCCATTGTATCTAGGAAATTTAGCAAAGGTTTTACCTGGAGCAATAGTCTATCATCAGGGCACAATAAAAAAAAAAACGGCTTCTCCTGATGCAGAAAAATGGTTCAGTAACGGACTTCATAATAATAATAGCGTTGAGTTCATTCCTCATAATCCGAAAGGTATTCCGAATTCACGGACCATAAAAGCTGTTAACAACTTAATTATTCTGCTTCACGGTACAGACGTACACTTGTAAGTGAACTTCATTATTCCAATGCCGATTAACATTCAAATCTAAAGACGGATATGCACAGTAACTTCATACGAAGCCTTTGAAAAGGATGCAGACAGGAAGTACACGACCAATTACAGTAAGAAAATATGATGTAACTTTTATATATCCATTTTGTCTAATGAAATCATTTCATTAACAAGAAGCCCATTGTCCTCAAGTCACAGCGGACATATCAAGCTAATGAATAATAAGAGTTTAGCTTGTAGAAAGGATGTCTTTGTAATTAAAACAACTTTACATTTTGATTCGGTTTGTGAACTCTAAGGCACTTGGTATATTGTTTACTTATATATATATACACACACACACACACACACGTATATATATATATATATATTTAATATGAAGCAGATTATTTTGCTGACGCAGTGTTTTATAGCTTGACTTTCCTATACATAAATATATTATAAATTTATGTTTAGTGCAAGATTTTTCATTATTTTCATCTGCTTATAACACTACCTAATTTTACAACGCTAAAAACAACTATTGTACATATTGGTGTTTTTCTTCACATTTCCTTTATGTGAGCAATTACTTTAAAAAGTACAGAATAGTTTCTGTAACAATAACAAGCTGAGGAGATAATTTAGGCTGTTCAGAAAATAATTGACTACATTCATATTGAAGAATGAGAGAGAGAGAGAGAGAGAGAGAGAGAGAGAGAGAGAGAGAGAGAGAGAGAGAGAGAGAGAGAGAGAGAGAGAGAGAGAGAGAGAGAGAGAGAGAGAGAGAGAGAGAGAGAGAGAGAGAAAGCACACACACAGTCTTTTCAATGAATTTAACACAAGATGAAATGTTCAAAGCTTTCTCTTCAGAAGCATGTTTAATGCAACAGTGTTCATAACACAGTGCAACCAAAAGGCAGTGTAAATAAATTCTGTAAAGAGAACGAAAAAAAGAAAAAATGAGTAGATTTTTTCATCCACAAAAAAATTTCAATTTTTTTTTGACTGAGAATATTTTTGCCTATGATTTTGTTTTATATGATAAAGTATAAAACAAAGTTAAAAAAAACCAGAAAAACATACCAGCAATTAAAAAATAATTATAAAATCAGTTCAAAAGAATGTAACCTTATCAAACTTTGATATATGTTACAAGCAAATCTAAAAAACAAGCTGACAGACTTTTGCTTTTTAAATTATTGTGTCATATTTTCTCAATCACCAATTTATCCAATGTTCACATAAGAATGACCTTAATATTTAGTGTGAAAAATCTTAAAAAAAAAGTTTTCAAATACTGATGTAAAGGACGAGCACTACAGCTGTATGATCATCTGATAGATATAAAATTAGCCAAGACTTTCAGCTACAACTATACAAAAGGAAAAAAATGAATATTTCAAAACTTTTGAGCTGTGAAGTTGTCTAGAAGAAAAGCACAATAAAGTGTAAATGAGACATATTTAACAGTAAGGAGTACTTGTTTAGCTTTATGTAAATCAGTCAAGTATATATATAACTGAACCCATATGCGTATGGCGTAACAAGAGTTTGTTTATCTAATAAAAATGAACCACTTTATGCAAAGAAAAGCCTTGCATAGACACATGATCAAAATCAATCAGTTAAAGTGCCGCAAGGTTCAAATTTTCTGCAATGCTGTGTCACAGATCATATTTTCCCTCTTATAAAAATGATTAGATCTATCAACAAAGAATGCTGACTGTTGTCAAAAGATCCTTAAGAGATGAAGTGTCTTAGTGCATTTAATTAGAGGGTTGTTGAATATGTTGTGATAATCTATATAAATCACTTTTTGTTCAATGCACCACAATTTTTTACAATCGTTTCCTGTTAAAATTTTTGTCACGAATTTGTTCACTCAGTAATCTTATCATGAATTGAATTGACTGTAAATATGTCTTGAGAAGTAAATAAGTAGGCCTATGTACTTTTATTCCAATTTCAGTAGAAACTACTTAATTTGATGTTAAATTACATTTTTTTCATTCGCTCTTATGACAACAATTACAGGCCTATACTTATGATTATTATTCCTACATGTTTGTCTTTCGCTGTGATAAGGAGCAAGTGAGAGATGATAGCATCTAGAGCATACTTTAGCACTATGGTTTCTGCACATTTAAGTGTACAACCAAAACTCATAATTGATCTTAAGGTAAAAAAAAAAGAGAATGATCATAGCTCATATAAATCCTATAGCTATGTAGCCAAAAAGAAAACAAGCTATTATGATATCAATTAATTTCAGAATAGTTATATGCTTTATCATCTGAAAGAGGATATATCTCAATGCATAGCACACCTAAAAAGGTTTGAAAAATGCATTTGTTAATGGATTGATATCTGGATGTTTCAAATTAACCATTTGATTCAGTATGAGTGTGGCAAATAAATAGACATGAATTTGATCTTTATAGAAAAGAGAAATGGCTGGCAAAAGATCCTGAGATTTATCCTACGCAGCTCATAAATCGCAAACGATGGAATGAAATACAAATCACATGTATACATAAATCACACAACTTTTGGAAAAACAAAAAAGAACCCAATCTCCTCCCTCCACCCAAAGAAAAAAAGAAACCAAAAACCGTGAATAAGTTATTTTGATATGCTGTCTGCTTGAAATGAGTGGACTATGTCTGAAAAAATACGAATGAGATGTCAAGAGCCTTGGATTAAGTAATTGAAATTCCTCTGCCCCACCCCTTTGCAATAATATTCACTAGATGTGAAATTAAATATATAGTTGTTTTTTTTAATTATTTGAACCAGTCTTCATATGCCCAATGATCATTCTTGAACCAAAAGACTAATACTCCCAGGCATAGAAAGTATCTTTAGATTTTTTAAAACAATCAATTTATCTTATTTTATCAGAAAAATTGAATGACTGCAGACATAAAATTGTGTGGATCTTCAGAATTTCAAGCAAGGATACTGTTCTAGGCTGAAATGAAAGTAATAAAAAGAAATCATATATCAAAAGTCAATAAGATTTACTTGTCACAACCTTTGCCCCAAAACGAAAAGAGATTAATATACAATAGAATGTCTGAACCATTGAGAGATAAGCGAAAGGAATCTTTCTCAAGCACTTGAGTCTTAAGGTTCTAAGTTGTCCCTTATACATATTTGAATGTGACTTATCAAAATGAAATAAAGATCTGCGTGTTTTTCTAGTTAACAAAAAGCAAAAAAATGTGCGTTATAGCTTTCCATTTAGAAAGAATTGAACCTTTAATATAATTTTTTTTGCACATAAATGCGTAACTTCAGTTTGTACTTTTTTGTTTCAAAAGAGAACATTTATCTTGCATTTGGTACAAACATATTTACATAAATTTTAAAGCTGATATATAATTATTTTTATGAATATAATTGTAAGGGAATCCACAAATATCCGTAATTAAGATCTTTGAATTACCTATAAAATTGTAGCGATAAGATATACTTCCAACTCACTGTTTGAAAACACAAAGAGAATGGAGGCAGTTGGCGAAAAATATCTTAACAGCAAGAAGCTAAAGGGTTTATGTTTTCCTGAGCTTTTCCCTTGATCAAACTTGAACAATTGCTTCCTTTTTTTCTTGTTCTAAAAACTAGATTTCTAGATCTATTATAAGTTGTCAATAGCAGTGAGAATAAAAAAAATGTGAAATTTCCATAAGCCATATCATATAATGCTTAAAAGATGCACTTATGAAAAGTAGACCATATCGCAAAATAACATCTAATGTGCATAACAAAGCCCCTCGTGTTTGCAATTTTTTAAAAGGTACATTGACCAATGATGGTCAATTGTGAACACAAGATCATACCTTAAGGAATATCAATGCCCATAATTTCAACAAATTTAAAAATAGAGTATTTGAATGTCTTACTAATCTTTCCTACATGAAACACAATGGATGACTCTGAGAATGGAATGAAACCCCACATTAATTGTGAATTTCATTCTGCGCAATAATCCCTTGAAAAGGAAGATTTTTTTTTTTCAAAATGACTACTTTTGAAGTATGCTCCTCAAAAATATAAACATACTACAAAATATGACTTGATCCAAAGTAGGCATCTCAGAGCGACTTTTTTTTCTATATTGAGCTGGCATATCGGCATGGAAAAATGAGGGGAAATGTGTAGATACAGCAAGTGGTGATCATTGAAATGTTGATTAAAAAACGTGAACCAATTTCCTTAGCAAAAGTCTAGCACCTTTCTATATGGGTACATAAAATCTCATAGGTTCATTCTGTGAGAAAGTTATCTTTAAAGAACTAATAATGGCCTTAACTTTATGTACATAAAAGAAAGTCTACGTGACATGATGAAAGTACATATCGCTGTAGGAGGCACAGGGAAACATGATTGAAAAAGGGTAATGGTATATACATTCTATTTTTGAAATAATTCAATATCACACAACTGTATGGCAAAATGAGATTTCTGCAGACAAAGAATGCAAGAAAAAATGTTGTTTTTTCTGTTTTCAAGAGACAAAAATAATATCAATAGAACAAATTTAGGTAACCACCTGTGTAAAATCTTAAAACAATTCTGAAAATATAATAAACCTTGGTGTTATTTAAAGTCATAAATTTGATCTTTTAGAAGAAAAACCGCTTTCAAAGAACCTTGTGCATGAGAGAAAACTCGGCAATAGAACTGATTTGTAATCTTATAAGTTACATTTATGGAAAGAGAAATATTATTTTATTTAGTTTAAAAATAAAAGGTCATCCACAAAAAGTTTGTGAAGTCTTACATATACATGTAAATGATCAAAATCATTTAATTTTTAAGTAAGCCATGATCAACTAAATTCTGTTGAAATAATAAGAATAAAAAAGTTCCTAAAAAATAAAGCAAAATTACAAAATTTTTAACTTTTAACTAAGGCATAATACAATCTATGGCAAATTCACAAATCATTAAATGTTGGACTAGGTGAGCAATGAAAAACATTTGTCATGCATATGAGAAAAGGAGAAACACATTGTCTAAATATAATACACATATGCAATCCTTCAAGATTCAGCCCAAAATTCTTTTTTGGCCTGAGAAGACAAACTCAAAAGGAAGCATTTTTTTTTCTCTCCCAAAAGTTCAAATTTAAAAAATCACGCAATTTATTGTGAGAGATCAGTTCTATATAGAACAGAAAAAGAAGTGAGAACTGGAAAAAAAAAAAGAATAAAAGTGCAGTTCGTTCATACTTGAGAGAAAAACTAAAAAAGATTGTGAAGAGAATTTTTTGAGCATAGTGATGATATTGCAGTGAACAAAAACTGTTTTTCTTTCAGTAAACACATCAGAAGATCTTGTTCCTTTAAGCTGAGGTCTAGATAAAGTCCTCATAAGCTATCGATTACGTAAGACTGCTGGTTTTACTCCCATGTTAGTTGTAATAAAGAAATAGTTTAACTAATTTTTAATCTTGCCACAAGCAACATAAACAAAATAAAGCTCAAGCCAGAAAACATCACACCATTAAAAAAAAGGCAGCTTAAAAAAAAGAGAGTTAACTACCCAAGCCTATCAATTCGCCTTGTCTGAGTTAGCCAGATCAACAAGAGCAAGATATTTAGGACTCCAAACGTCTACTTTGAGAAGGAAAAATTTTTGCTACTTGTTTTAAATTAAATGCAATGAATGAAAATAGTCTACTATATAGTAAATTAGCCATAAAGAAGAAGAAGAAGAAGAAGAAGAAGAAGAAGAAGAAGAAGAAGAAGAAGAAGAAAAAGAAGAAGAAGGGAATGGGGTGGAGGAATAATGAAAACTATTATTCCCAATGTGCGTGCCTTTTTGTTATCACTTTTACCGTACAAAAGGTGATGGTCAGCATTAGGAGTGACAAACCAGCTTATTGCAGTGGAAAACCCATAATTCAAATTGTATGGGAATGGATTAAAACTTCGAATTAAGAGGATTCGAATTGATAAAAGAGGGGCATAAATAAATCCATGACTCATTGATTGAGTGTGTAAGGTGCCTGCCAAGGGCAACTCTCCCCTTCACCTGTTCCACATTGCTATTATCACTGTTAATACTGGCACTCCACCGGTTTTGTGTTAGCCACTTCCTTGCTTTGTTAGCACACTGATCAGCCTTTCTCAGGCAAGGATTAGCATAGCTTGCCGCTTAAAGATCATAGTGCTTTTGTAATGTCATATGAGAAGGGATGGTCTAAGAATAAAGAGAATCGAATCAGAAAGACTTCGAATTATGAGTCAGATTCTAACAAAGCCAAAGAACAAAAATTAACCTATCCTCTTGCAAAATTCAAATAAACAGACTTCGATTTTTGAGGTTTCCACTGTATTTGCAATATTATTAAAGTGGGTTATGGATGATGGCTAGGCCCTGCTCCCTTTAAAATTGATTCAAAAATTTTCTCTTAATTATCTAAGGATTATAAAAAAAATTATTTGCTTTATTGTTCCTTATTCTAGAGCTAAGAACGTTAAACTTCAAAGATACAATTTTAGCTAAATTCACCAATTTGGAAAGCTCACTCTTACAAGTAATGGTTATTGCTGCCGTGTCAGGGACACAATCGTCTTAGGTCATTTGGGCAGATGCGATGAACTAGAAAGTGCTCTTTTTCGCATTGCAGTGTCTTGATATTCTATGCTACAGACAAACCACAGGCTAAGTTTTTGATTCACAATATTTTTTGAATCAACTGATACACTGGCACGGCAGAAACTATTTCTTGCATCTTATGTGTATGATGTAACTTTTTTTTAAATTAATAGAAAAAAAAAATCGGGCGCAAGGTCTATTGATGAGGATCAATTTGTCTGAATGTTAGCGATCTTGCACCAATGTAATAATGTCAACTAGAGTTTAATGTTTAAAACAAAATTGTGTTTCAAAGGGGTTTCTTGGTTCAAGTATTTGCATATTAGAATAAAATGAGAACCTGATGAAAGTGTGATGTGTAAACAAATCTCTACCTAGATTGAAAAAAAAAAAAGGGGGGGGGGGGGGAAACCTGGACCACCTTTAAGGGATTTCCATATCATCAAAAAAATTGTAAGAAAAATACCACTTGAAAAATGATTTGTTTACATCCTAAGGTAAAGATATGAGAAAGGGATGTTTGCTAAACTAGTACAGTTGCAAAAAAGGGTTAAATGGATATACTTTTTATACTCAATTTTCTCGTGCAACAAAAATTGACTTGAAAACATGAAATTTCAAATTATTCAGGTCATAAAATTTATAATATTCTCAAGTGTATGTTGCTTCACCGTTGTATATGACCTTATCTATTTCTTTTTGTAATTCATATTCCATCCAGGCTTGTATTTTTAATATTTCTTTTCTCCGAGCAAAAGAATGATCTGAGGTTTGTTATGAAAATTAAACATTCAGTATATCATAATGCAGATGTGAAACATAGCTCTAGATAGATTTAAGTGCTTCTTCAAGTTCCAAATCCCCCTCCTCCAGTTTTGTTTAATACCCTTAAGTTCAAGCTAATTTGACTGTCTAAAAAAAAGCGCTGGTGGAGAAATTACCCTGAATAGTAACGATATATTTTTAATTATTCATATTGTTAATGACTAACATACAAAGATTTTTATGAGAAAATGCGCTTCACTTGCTTGTTACAAAAAAGGGGGGAGAAGATGGATCATTGTGATGAATTTGCATTAAAAGGATTTGCTGCATATTAAAGTATAGAAAATATGAGAGCATCATTTTTAAGTTATATATGTGTCAATATGGCAGAATAGAAATAGGATTTGATAAGAACATTTCCTCTTCCAAACCCATTCCCATACAAAAATCAATGCTAAATTGCTAAAAAGTATGTAAGCATGAACATTATTGAAATCTTTACCAGTGTCATGAGATTGTTTAGAATCAAAAACCATTACAAAATTTAGCATTTTTTTAACAATGTATGAAATATTTTGAAGGTGTTAATTTTTTCTATGCTTCAAAAAAAGTGCTAGAACCAAAAACCCCCTTTCTGCTTCAGGCTTTGTCTCTCCCTTTTTTTTTGTCACATTAGGAAAGACTTGTGATGATCATCTCATGAAATTTGTAAAAAAAATCACATAACAGCATTGCTCACATTAAGTTGCACTTCAGGAACTTTTGAAGAGAACAGTCTGGAGGAAACTGAGCAATAAACTCAAGCCCCATGCTGGACCTAAGGATATGGCATTGTTAGGGTCCTTCAACTTTGCACCCTCAATTTGCACATACTCAACATTCAGAATTTCTGCAGCCCTGCGTCTCGCCACAGCTTCATTTGGGTTGGGAAACTTAGAATCAAACCACAAATGGAAACAGTTCTCAGTGCCATCTTTACTCTCTGGTACCACCTGATAAGAGCAGAAAAAAAAATCAAGACATAAGCATGAACAGGGACTATTTTTCTAGCTTCATCATTCATGACCTTGTTTACAGCAATGGCAACGCCTATTTCCTTTCCAGATTAAAAAAAATAAAGTTATATATATATATATAAAACGTTCATACATAGTTATACATTCTTAATTTTAACAAGCTGATGAACTTATAGAAAACTGAACACTATTTTTTACGAGTGTCAATTCATTTAGTCTCATCTTGCCTCAGAAAACTTATCTGCTGTTTATAGCTAGAGAAGTATTTAAACCCTTACCTTGAAAGAGCCAAAAACCTTTTCACAAAATTTAACTGAACTGTGTTTGAAGACCTCACTGAATTTTTTGCAGGTTGAGCCTTGAGGACATTTATTAATACCTAATTGAAAAAAAAATAGGAAATAGCTTGTCATAATGTCTGCAATAAAATGTTTGATTGTTTTATCAAAGACAAAGTCACAATCAACCAAGAGTATCAATTTTTTTTTGTTTTTAGAAGGTTAAAAAATCTAAAAATGTCATGACTAAAATATACTTATTCAAATCAGAGAAATATCTAATTAAAAATTGTGCATTGTTGGCATGGCAACATTACCTTATTCAACTTTATCACTTCTGAAAACAGGAGCTTTTAACTGCAACGAGCAGTTTAATTGCAGGTGACTTAATATCTTTCATACACTTGCATGAATTCTAGAGACTAAGAAAGCTGCATGCCAATTATTAATAGGTGGAGTATGTGAATGGGTAGAGACAAGATTTTAGGTGATTTGTGTAACCATGATCAAAGTAGAGAACTATAGAAACAAAAAAAATAAATCTTGCCACGGAAAGAAAGTTTGAAGCCTACTCATATGGAATTTTTTCATTTGAATTTGGAGAAATAAAAAAAAAAGGTCTTATCAGAAAAATAAAAAAATATCTATATATATATATATATATATATATATATATATATATATATATATATATATATATATATATATATATATATATAGAACATCAACTTCACATAAACTCTTTTAGCACATTAAAAATTCTGCAGCCCATTTTGAACGGCAATTCCCGAATGGTTACAACACATTTATTAAATTCTAAATGTCCATCAAAAGATAAAGTGATATTTGCTAAAATTATTTTTGAATAAAATAACACAGACTACGAAACCTAAGAACATTATTGAACCATATGTTTCCACTCTGGCACTGTCACAATATTTTGAATATCATGACAGCTGCTGCTTCAATTCAAGCTTTTAAAAAATTTATTAAAAAAAAAGGGAGCTTGCCTGAAGACCAATTAAAGTTTTGAGCCCATTCATCTGTGCAGGTAAGGTCATCTTTGCATGCTTCATACCAATTGTCGCACACTGGCTTACACAAGGGAACCCCTTTGAATCTTTCTTTCCTTATTTTTCTCACATCCTGAAAAAGACAAAGGGCAAAAGTATGGATTTGTGGCATTCTTCCCATTATAAATACTTGTTCGTTTTTTCCTCTGTCTTCTCTCACCAGTTTTAATGGATTTCTTTCTTTTGAAAATGTAGATGACAATAATAATAACATTAATCACTAAATGTTCGTCAAAGGCTCATTAGAGTGATAAAGATACTCCACATCAACCATATAATAAATCTTGAGGCTGAAAAAAACACCTCACAGGCTTTATTCCAGAAAAAAGAGTTGCAGTTGAAAAAAAGTCAGCATAATATATTTCACAACTGCGTAGAGTTTTATCTAAATCTATAATCAAAATCCAATTGTCTGAAAACTTGTTTGGGTCTAAAATTTTACTCACAAGGTGTGATTATTTATACCTATGCAGTTTTCTAAAATCCTGCCTCAAATGTTCTACATAAAGGTTGTGTAATAGACTTCCTTCTAGAACTTATGCAGAGATTTTTTAGAAAAATCACAAACTTTGCCAAATTAAAAAAAAAAAAGTTTAAAAAAGACAAGAGAAGACAGAATCTAAAGATATGTGGTCGATTTACAAGTACATGATAACTATCGTTTCAGTTTTCCTTAAATATTCTGGATCTGGAATATTCACATGCAGGCAACAGTTTTACTGAACCTTATCAAGAATAAAATTCCAGGACTTGTCAGTGACCCTCAACATTTATTGCATACACACACTTTTCTCCTTCTTCCAAATTCATTTTCGTTTTGCCCAAATCTTTAAACTTTTCTTGATTCTGCTTTTTCAAAGAAAATGGAAGTACAATTTAGCGCCTAATTGATACCGCATATCTTTTCCTTCAGATCCATGATTCTTCTAAGCTGTGCTGTTGGAGGACACAGTATAACCTTTAAACATGTTCTAGGATTTGGGGCTCTCTTTGCAAGAATGCAAGACTGCTACTTATGTAAATTAAGGGAATCACAAATCACCATTTTGGGTTAAGAACACAGTTTTCAATATTTTGAGCTTATTGAACTTATAGCTGAAGAGCCTTAATTTTCATAATAAGATCCATTATAATTATGTTCTTTAAAAAAAATCCATAAAAAATCTAATGGAGTTCAAGAAATGTGTTTATACCAATTGGCCAAACATATGCCTCCTAGCTTGTCATACCGATCCAGCCAAATTTATCCTGTGATCTACAAGTTTGTAGAATTTCATGACGCAAATACCTGTTGAGGATGCACATGATAGCAGCAGGAAAAGCTGATAGCAGAAAACAAATAATGCTACTCAGGTGATTACAGGCCAAGTTAACAGCTGAAAATTTATGATTCTGCTGAAGTTGGTGAGAGCAAGCACAGCTGACACTGGAAAATGGTAATAGTGTTGCTGGTCAGAGCAGAAACAGCTGAAAGCCTAAAACTGCCGATGTTGCTTCTAACGAGTACAAGTTTGACATTGTAAAATACAACAATGTCACAGTTGCAGGCATAGTTGACAGAAGAATATGATGGTGTAACTGATGAGAGCAGGCACTGATCAAATTAGGAGAGTTGTGATGGTGGTAAAGGGTGGGTACAACCGGCAACAGGAAATATGTTGAGCATGCTGGGAAGAGCAGGAAAATTTGGATTGTGTTGCAGGCCAGAACAAAGTGCTGTTGCTGATACAATTATAGTGTATAAAAAATAGGAAACATAATGATCACCTTGGCCAGGAAAAACTTGAGACAGCAGGATTATATGTGCAAGCATAACACTGGTGAACGATAAAATAGAAAAAAGTGACGGTACTGTTGAAGAGAGTATGACATTGGTTATGTTGAAAGACTATTTGTAAGAAACAATGAAAGCAGAATACTCGTGATTGTGCTTTTTCTGCTGAGCAAAAAACCTGTTTACCCATTACAAAAAATTGTTTTGTACCAAATAGGCAGAATTAAAGCTAAGAATAAATAATGCATTATAATTATGTTTCAATTTTGCAAATTGTGCCCACACAAGCCCTGAGAAAAATATACGAATCAATTTTGCCAGACCAGACAATAAGACAGCTCAAGAGGCATCCATCTCTAACTAGGCGGATAGTGGAGCGCCTAACAGTGTGTGTCAAACTTTCAGACTAGCATACTATGAATGAGTCAGAGTCAGAAGGCATTATTTCACCCTTTAAAATACCTCAGAAGCCTCACTATATGCTAGTTTACAGCCGGCAGACACACTGTAAAAACCCAGCCTCAACTGAATGACATGGTCTTAACTCAAAACAGAGACATGTCTTTGAGGTGGAAAATTTTGAGGAAAAAGCTCAGGTAGACTGGACATGTTAGCCTTGAACAACCGTCTAAGAAAAGGTCACTCTGCTGGTTTGTAGGGAGAATCTGAAAGATAAAGGCTAGGGAAGCCAATCCTAAAAGAAAAACATTTCAAAGCCAGAAGCTGTAAGTTCAAAGGGGCAGATACACCAGAAAGGTGTGAAAATCAAACCTGCAAACACAGTGCAACCCATGACTTCCTTAAGAGAGCAAAGAAGAACATTAGTCATACAAGTTCTAACTCTGCAAACAATTAGTATTTGTTATGTAGGAAGAAGGTATACATTCTTCTAAAATTCCTTAATCATAATTAATGACACAAGTTAGCATGGAAACAATGAATTCTTTTGAGGGGCAAGAGTCAAAAATGTGATCTTCTTTGAGATTAACGAGCCTTTGCAACTGGCAGTTTCTTATGTTCTTTGGCTAAACTAATCTCACATAACATTAACGCTTTTGCTTACACATTAGCTGATCACATTTCTCTTTTTCATTTTATTATATAATAATTTTATGTACTGTAAATGAAATCTGAAAAAGTAATTAAATCACATTTTTGTCTTGTCTTCATGACAAAAAAAAACCAACCTTGAAGTGTGAATAAAAGTAAAAATATAATAAATTCTAAAGGTGTTATTTTAAGTTTCAGCGATGAGATGAGATTCAGTACAGAGTCATCACCCTGGTTCCTATCTTAAAAACTGCAAAGTGTACAACATCTGAAAATTTTAGTTTCCAGCCTGAAATCTCCAAAAAGAATTTCATATAATTCCATGATTAACACAGCTAACTACTGTTACCTTTACTAGCCATGGGCCAACATTTGGGGAGCAAGAGTAAAAGCAGGAGTCCATGATGAAATGTTCTCTGCACTGTGCAGAAAGTGGTCCACAGTGATTCCAATCAAAGTTCAGCCAAGTAGGATTAGTGTGAATATCTAAAGCTGTATCCTCTGTACAACAAGAGCGGGCTGCCCAAGGAGAACATATCTGAATAATGGCACCAAAACTTTCTCTTAAAATTTCAAAGCTTTGATATCTTTCTAATTAGGGTGATATGAATTGGAAATTTAGAGTATTCAACCATGCCCCCCACCCCTTAAAAAAATCCCACAACAATCACCATTTTATAAATCAAATTTGCATATTGCCAACATAGAACAAAATTTATATTATGCACAATCAATTCTTGCTGTTAACTTTGATGTTTGAGGTGGGAAAAAAAACCGATGTCAATTATGGGCCTTAACATTACAAAAGACTAAGATATGAGACCATAAACACTGATGCTTTTCATTACTTGAAGAAAAAGGTATTTTTTTTCACTGTAAAAGGCTGAACATCAAACATGTAATAATTTCACTCAACTCAATGCCCACATTCACATGATCTTTAAGTGAGCCACAACTTTAAGTTAGTATTTCAAAAATAAATATTTTCAAATTAAAAAAGGCTTTATTTTCTTAAACTAGCAGTATAGGAGGCACCATTGGTCTTTTACAGGCAATAAGGTTGGAGGTTTCTTTAGATCAACAATAAATTGAATGAGTTAGAGTAATTTCAGAATCTCAAAAATTGTGAAAGTAAAATTTATACTGACCTTTGAGGTAAGTCCTTTCTCTGGTCCTGGAGAGCTTTTATGCTGCTTACCAAGCATGCAAATATTCATGTAGCTTTCTACTGTATTAAGATCATTGAGCCGTGAAAGTCCGTTTCCAACAAAGAGGGATGTCAAAAGGAATGTCAAGAAATAAGCCATAGCGAGGCTTGCTGTTTCACTCAACCCTGCATTAATTCAAAAATTTTTATTAATATTTAACATAATCTGGAAAATTTTGTTTTGAAACATTTCATATAAAAAATGAAAACAATTAAAATAAAAATATGCTTGTATTGATAAGATGCTACATATAAGGGAGGTGATTTCAAATCAAATGTATGACGATTTAAAAACAGAGCTACAAAATATCAGCAAAACATGATCAACTGGAAGTTTGATATATATCTCACTTTCGGAATACAAACTGTTTGGATCCATCATACATCCCCTTTCAAAATTATGTATGAAAATCAAATCATGTGTGGAATTTACCAATTTTTCTTTCTGTATAACTGAAATGCCACAAAGGTCCTATATACTTTCAGAATACAAAAACCAGTAAGGGAACAAATTGTGTACATAAGGTTTCCACAACAATTTTGAGATCACATGGTCACAGGGCAAACTCAATTTATAAACCACATGGCCCCAATATTGGCGTGCAACACATTGTCATGGTATGCTACAATTTAAATATTTTTTTCCCTAAGCTTTCTCTGGAAAGCCTCTAATCATGCTTTTCATAACAGAGTTTAAATTATTTTTCTCTGAATCAATAAGTTCTCACAAAACAACAAGGCATTCATTTCGTTTCTCTCTCCATTAATACGATATTAAATTGCTCTCAATTCAGAGACACTCATTTTGCTATAAACTGATCCTTGGAATGCAAATTATACATATAAAAATTATAATAAAAAGAACTATCCGCTATGCAAGGTTTATAAGTACTAGCTTGTAAACTAATTAAATTTCAGCCTTTGAGTTTAGTGTACAAAGGTAAAGTTACACAGGGCTCAGTGTGACATACAGAAGACAAAAATGGGGTAAAGGATTCCAGCAAAACAATAGGGAAAAAATAACAACAGAGAAACACCCAGTTTGCCTTTTTTTTTAATCTGCAAACCAATGACAGCAGAACACCCATATGATTCAATTTTATTTTTTTTTAACTTTCTAATATAAATTCTAATATTAATGTGTGTATACTTGGTGTCGTCCTGCTCTAAAATTTAAAAAATGGAATGCGATTCTAAAACTTTTTTTGCCAAAATCCAAAATTTACACCACCTCTAGTTCTTAAATGGCTCGGCAGAGCCTGCCAAGAATCACACCAGAAATGTGGCAGTGGTGCCTGGTGCAACTAGCTACAATTCTGTCTCTACTACCAATTTTTTTCTGCTGTTTTACTGCTCAAACGGTGGCTGAGCACTTGGAACACTAAATCTGGTGCTGCGACTAGCACACAAACACAGTGCAGGTGGGGGGTTCCCATGTCCCTTTTAAAGTTTATAATCATTCTGATGGTGACTACAGAGTGAAAAGTCCCAAAACAATTGACTAGAATTTAATAATGAAGGTTAGTCAGCTCATGTAAAATAGTGTATTAAAAAATTAAAAGGACTGTCCCAATTTTCTTACTTTTAATATCACACATCCATAAAATTCACAAACTCTCATTCATTTAATTTATTCGATCTGATTCATGAAAGAAGCATCAAACTGTTCTTCAAAGGCCTGGTCAACCGTCAATACATTGGAGTAAAAATAAAAAAAAATAACCCAAAATTTATTTTTATACAAAGGGAATAGGTTCTCAATTTCTAGATCTTGCATCTTGATAGGGTAATCCAAATATTTCATCCTGAACTCAATGGCAAGTAAGTTAGAACTTGTTGAGAGCGCATTTCCTTGAAAGCTGAAGTTAAAGGTACTCACGTGAATTTATCTTTTCTCTTGATCTAGATCTAGATCTAGATCTAAATCTGCTCGCAGTTCTAAACTTAGTTATAGTGAGGAAGATATCTAAAGCTCTAGATCCTGACTCTCAACTCAAACTGGTTTAGGTTCATATTTTCTATCTAGACTTTTAGAACCCAAAAGGATACTTCATACCTTGACTTTAGAATAAGGCGGCAAAGGCGCGTTATGTTAGCGCAGTCTACCGGCATGACCCGGTGAAATTTCAGCGAGAGTCACCTACCTTGAAAGACTGGCCTATCTATCCAACTGACTATTGTTCAGAGACGGAAAATACGTTATATATGTGTAGATAAAATGTAGACATCATAATCATATTTTTTAAATTAATATTGTTTTTTTTTTAAGCCGGTTGAGTAGGTAGAAACTCATTGGGGGGCTAGATAACAGTGAGACTTCAAAGTAAAAAACCCCTTGTAGCAAGTATTTCGGCCTTGAACTTTTATGGCAAAGCGCCAGGATTCGAACCCACACCTCATCTCTTTATAGATTGATCCAGGCACTATACCACTTCGCTGCGATTGTTAGAGTATTTTTAATCTTTATGAAGGAACCTCTCATTTTTCCTGCCCCAGATCAACCGGGAACTGTTTTCGGCTATCTATTACAGTAAAATTAGAGCTTTTGTTCTTTTGTTGCCACATATTGAAAGTTTAGTCAGAAGGTCGTAGACTGATGATCCTATGAATCTTTTTGCACCAAGCTCAGCGGGCATCACTACAGCGTTGTAGCCGGTATTTTCTAGCTCTTTGGTCAGGTTCATGTATTTCTCTCTTTTGTAGAGGTTAACAATTTGTCTCAGTTTACATGCCACAGGAATAACTTCAAAGAAGATACAAGAAACGCGTCTCAAGCGCTCCATGACAATAGTGCTATAGAACAGCTGTAATCGCCAGTTGATAAAGAGCTAACGTGTACATTTTTGCTAAAGACCCTGTAAGTCTCATATCTAGCTCTATGTAAACTTGATTATTCCTTTACTGAAATCTGTCTGAAAAGCCGTCCTTACCCAACTACAACATGATATGATTTAAAGAAGGCAACTTAGATTAATCATCATCATCATCATCATCATCATTGTCATAATGGTAGCGCTGACCGTGACAATCATCATCATTATTATTATTATTATTATTATTATTATTATTATTATTATTATTATTATTATTATTATTATTATTATTATTATTATTATTATTATTGTTGTTGTTGTTAATGTGGTCGATGTTGTTACTACTACTACTACTACTACTACTACTACTACTACTACTACTACTACTACTACTACTACTACTACTACTACTACTACTACTTACGCCACTAATACTGCTATAATAATTATCATCATTATCATTATTATTATTATTATTATTATTATTATTATTATTATTATTATTATTATTATTATTACTATGTTATTACTTATATTATTATTCTCCTCCTCCTCCTCCTTCTTCTTCTTCTTCTTCTTTTTCTTTTTCTTCTTCTTCTTCTTCTTCTTCTTCTTCTTCTTCTTCTTCTTCTTCTATTATTATTATTATTATTATTATTATTATTATTATTATTATTATTATTATTATTATTATTATTATTATTATTATTATTATTATCATTAATATTATTATCACTATTATTGATATTATTATTATTATTATTATTATTATTATTATTATTATTATTATTATTATTATTATTATTATTATTATTTGGAATGCAAAAAAACCTACGCATTTCGTTAACCTGTGGGTACTCTCAGTAACTTCATCTTTTTTTTCTTTTTTTTATACTGTGGTTATATTTGAAAATTATACATCGCGAGATAAGTGTGGCCCCGATATCACCATCATTTTAATTATTTTCCACTGTTCACCATTTCTTGAATGAAGTAAAGCAGTATCACGAAGTGTGTTAATATCATAACTAACTTTATTGAAAGCACTTCCTCTGGAATTTCAATAAGAGCTAGATCTACTAATCTTAGTTACGAGTTGACATCTTCGATCGTAGGGTATGTAACCTTCATCGATTTTTACTATATCTATATCAAGTAGCAAAATGCCCAAAAATAAATTTGTGTTTGTTTCACACCTGAATATTAATTGGTAGCAGATATATATATGTACCAGGTGCAGAAATGGCGCATAGGATCAGTACCAGGTAGAGAAATAGCCTTTCTATAATATCTATATAATGTGAAGTGGCCTGGAATTTTCAGGCTTATGTCGGAAATTACTGTTTTGAGCTATTAGTCTTCAAAAATAAAAAATCAGTTTTTCTAATTTCCCACTTTTTAGCTTTTTATGAACTATCAACCATTTTTCTATCTTATCAAAAACTGTCAAAGCCCAAAAGAAACGTTAAATATGCTTTATGGTATTTTTTTGTGAAGATAACTGCAATCCTGCATAAAAATTTTCCCTAACTTGAAACATATTTACCTCATTTTCTCATTCCCAAGCCTTGTGTTAAGTTTTGTGTGATATCTCAGCCAAATACTATATATTTTAGAAATTACAACTGTTTTAAGCAGAGAATTGATTGGGTTTTAAAAAAAATATGGAAATCACAATTTATCCAAACTAGTCATTGGGCCTGAAAATTGCAGGCCACCTCACTAATGGTCTACGCTAGCTCTACTTGCTTATTCTGATTCCGAGGTGTTGATTTTATATAGAGTGCTTTAGGTCCCTCTTTGAAGACACGCCCATCCTAGTATTTAATCCGTCTGATTTTGAAGCCTTTTTTCTTTATATATAGTTGCATGATCTTCTAAAAATAAGTGTAATCATAACATTTTGTTGTTGTAATTTGTAAAATGTTATAACATATATAGTACTGAAGCATTGCAATTTGATTATAATGAAAAAGATAGGACCTCGTATAGCCTATTATTCTTCTCTTGAAAGTTTTTGTATAACTTAGTTTATAACTTCAATGGTAAACAAGAACACATTTGTTTTTTTTTGTTTGTTTTTTTTTGGTAATTTTCTCAGACTAAGAAACACATATTTATCGACACACCTCAATTCTTAAACTTGCTTGTGGCGTGAAATTAAGTTCACATTAATTTGATATTTTGTATTCTGCTATATGGTGAATACCTCTGGTTTGCCTACAGTATTGGGGTATTTATTATTTAGGATATTGTCAATGAGCATATTGAGGTGAAACCCAACACTCACATGAACTTGAGAGACTATATTTTTGAAATCTTCACGTATGATTGCTTTATATATTCCTTTATTTTATGTTTTATTATTCTGAGAAATGGCTTTTCACATGAATAGAAAACAAGACAGGAAATTTAGATTTCATAATACACAATTTAAAGTACAGTATTGCTAAACTATCATACATAAGATGTATTTAAAAACTAAAAGTATTTAATGATTCGGCATTAAACAATCTATGCGGATTCAAACATTTCATAAATACGAAAATTGTGCCAAATGATTATTCAATCATGACAGCCGGCATCGCCTACTGCCTTCATTAAAAGATAGCTATTCAGTAAAAACAATATTTAGGAAGATCGAATAATTATGTCAGAAATGCAATAAGATGAAATAACAAAAGGTGAAATAATTTATGCATAAACCAAATGGATTTTTGCAATCACTGAATTAAACTATTATGTATGTTCTGTTACGAATGTCTCTGTGATTTTAAGTCGAGTCAGTAGTCTATGCAGAAAGCATGGCCGATTGGCCGCTGAAACCAGTAAGCTTTACCGTGTGGCGCATGCGTTAAAAGCATAACTCATGTTTCACTTATTTTCATGGCCCAACGTGACATCATGTCACATGATATTGATCACATGATACAACTGTGAAAATAAAGCAGATACTCAGATTAGGCTTCCTGTTATTGTGTTTGAATTCTAAGTCCTGGACGTTCAAACTCAAAGTGAAGAACTTGAAACATCAACGAATATCAACCATAATATTATAACCAAAGCTAGATCTAGATGCAGTAAGACTTCCTCTTTCATTGTTTTTTTTTCGCTCTAGGGTATTATTCTAGTCATCGGCCCAACCCTCATTGGGCTTTAAAATAATTGTATTTTTTTTTAATGAATTTCATATATACTCAACACGAATATGGTTTTATTCGTCGCAAATAAATACGTTTCAAGATTTAAGCATTTTTGTGTTGCTCTAAAATCTCATTAAACGGCAAGTTTCAAATTCATCGAGAAACGTCCAAGTGTGAAACCTTAGAACGAAAGTGGGGCCGATATATGCGGATATCTGCAACTTTACCAGAACTAGATCTAGATCTAGATTCTAGATCTAGTTCAGATCTAAATCAAGATATTATTGTCTTTGTGTTTTGCTATGGGTCGCACTCGCCGAATGATGTAGGTGCGCTGTATGGTAAAATTGTGATTTTACTTTTAAATAAATGAATCTGAAGTTTTTTGTATCTAAAATTTATTTAAAAAAAAAAGGAAGGGATTTGGAATTTGAAAATCAATAGATCTACTCTAGGCTAGATGTTTAGGCTGGATCTAGATAGTACATGTTATTCCTGCATCTTGTGAGACAAAGTAGTTTCTATTTCTAGGACAAGGAACTATTCATAATCATCCAGCAAGCTATTGCTGCTTGGTCTTTGCTCTTCCTAAACTTTTCAAACAACTAACTTGAGGGCAGATCAGTGGAATCAAATTTGCCTTCTTTAAATCATATTAAAAAAGGTGTTTCACTAATAATTTAAGGTGTTGATTACAGTTGCAAATCATCTTTAGAGGTAATTAATATAAAACAAATCAATTTTTTATGTATTCAAAACCTTAACTTTTAGTTTATGTGGACAATTTTGCACAAACAGCACTTTTTGTCCGTATCAGAAATTGTTTCATTGAATCAATGTATTTTTGCAGGGTCAAAAGATAACAGGGAAAGACTACTTTTATTTTTAAGCACATAAAATACTGAACATTTATAATTTGTATCCAATTTGTACCCATTCTAATTTTCTATTGAAAACAATGTCTTATTATCACTGGAACTTCTTTAAATGGTACAAATCAGGCGAAAATTTGCTCAAGATGTCAAGTGTGCATGTGATGCAAAGGCAAAGTCATGAATTTCAACTAAAAAATTATTATTGTAAACATTTGGAAAAAAAAAAGTAAAAGAACAATTGCCATCCCCTTCGGCATTAGCATCTATTTTATTAGAGACCCTTTATATTTCGCCTTATCAGGTCTCATTCTCCTTACCCGGCTTCCCCATTCAAATTAGGTCTATAACGAAGAATCTTTTTTCAATTTCTAAACTTGTATTTCTTGATAAATACAAACCAGTTCAATATCAAGCATGCGCTCCAGCCTTATCTAACCCTCATATCAGCAAGGTCATGTCCTCTGCCATCACCATCCCTAGCCATTGTACTGAACCTTGAAGCATTGCCTCTCCCCAAACCAATCATTTGTAATTTTCTTCTATACATAATCTGATGATGTCATATTAAAAGCAAAACTTTATATGTTAAATTTATATTTGTTTCTTTTTGTGTCCCGTAGATATAAATTTCTTTATAGACCCTGTATTATATTATTTACAGACACACACTCGTCCTTTTGGATCCTTTAATTAACAATTTGTCCTCCAAGTGTGGTGTTTTTGCTTTCCTATTTGGATCTCTCTCTCTCTCTCTCTCTCTCTCTCTCTCTCTCTCTCTCTCTCTCTCTCTCTCTCTCTTTCTCTCTCTCTTCTTCATGTCCATGTTTCTCTTTCACATATATTTCATATATTTTCGCTATTTTGTCTGTCCTTACATATGTGAGGAGTAAGTGTCGTCAACCAAAACAGTGAGTGTCCACAGATCATCTTTTTAAATGGCAATACTCGAGCAAAAGGATCAATTCAAATAATATCAAGCAATGAATGCAACAATACTGAAATTGTGTCAAGAATTGCGCAAGACATTAAGAGTTTCCAGTGAATGAAATGGGTGTTATCAAATTAATACATCTCCATCCACAAGAAAAAGAGCGCTGGAGTGATATATAATGGAACCCATTCTGATGTATGGATGCAAGGTATGGACATTTTCAAAACTGTTACTGGAAGCAACAGAAATGTGATGCCTACGGAAAATGCTACAAATTTCTCATCGACTGCAAATACAAAGAAATCAAAGGGAATAATGTCATGAGAAGCTGACACAACAAGATCACTCATAAAGAGAATAAATGCAACAAGGAAAAGATGTGAAATGGATAATTGAAATGCGACATGTAATGATGTAGGATTAGTGACAGATGCACTAAAAGTGAAATGTGTGAAGGAGATTTGTGGAAGGTCATGACAGCCAACGCTAAAGAGCAGGGCACCTGATTGATTGATATATTTTTATCATCTGTTTATGCCTGTTCTTCTTCCTCTTACTCTCTCTCTCTTTGTCATAGTGTATATTTTTTATGTTTAGAACTTTTCAAGGATCTTTTTACTAAAAAATAATATTGATAATCAACTTTTAAGGTTTTCTGAACTTTTGTTTTCATTTTCTTATTCATTAATCTTATTATCTCCGTTTAAGAAAAATATTTTTCTTTACTGTTATGTATATGTAATTGTGATATAAAATGCTGTGATGGGCCCTATTTTATATTTTATGTGTAGCTAATTATCTTACTTTTACCTGTCTAAATGGTTATGTATGTGTTAATTTTCGTTGGTTAAAAAAATATATACCTATTCTAATTTTGATGACACATGTGCATGATGCTTCTAAATTTAAAAGCCTTTTAGAAGCTTTTATATACAAAGCTTTGCATAAAATTTACGTGTATCTTGCCCTCAAAATATAGACATAGTAGGGGTATCTTGAGTGAAATATATTTAGTTGCTTGTATACAGTGTGAATTATGTCTGAAGTTAATCATACAGAGTTGCAGACTGTTGTAAAAGAACATGATTTAGATGAGACCCAAGTTTGGTCCATGCAGTTAATTTTGTTTGGATAAAAACAAACTTCAAGATTGGAGGATTTTTTTTTGTAATGAGTATAATTAAAATTTTAATCCTTTGTTTCTTCATCAAACTGGTCTATTAAACCTGTGCAACTAACTTATTTTCCCCTAAATTCTTAAGTCAGGTAAATGATATTTTTAAGGATCTTCTTCTAGAAAAAAGTAGAATTTTAAATCTACCGACTCCATGGATATAATATCAGCCCAAAAAATTTTAAGATCTTACATTTTCAATGCAAGCTTAAAGCAATTTATTGCAAAGCTTGTCTCATTTAGATCAATGAAAGTGCAAAATTCTTCAAATTTCCAGATGTTGTTCAACATTTATAAATCCACAAGAAATTTATTCAAGTCATTAGAGCTATCAGACTTAATCTTTAATGCTTTTTTTTCTTTACTTTTCTTTCAGGACATGAGCTTTCAGTTCATCCTGCTCACTGCTTTTGCTCTGGCTAGCCTGGCCTTGGGTCTGGACAATGGGCTTGCCAGAACTCCACCCATGGGTTGGCTGTCATGGGAACGTTTTCGATGCAGAACAGATTGCAAGCTGTATCCCAACAGCTGCATCAAGTTAGTACAGTAGATATCGGGGGGGTTTTTTTTTTTTGGTCTAATGCAATGCGTAACCAGATGGTTTACATAAATTGCAAAAATGACAATCAAGATGCTCAGGGTTTTATGCTTTTTGGTGACTGTGTGATAAATCATCTAAACAACCTTTGAGCTAGGCCAGTACATGTATAGCCAATAGCACTGGACTTAATAATTGCCTCTTGAGTTGCAAATATTTCTCTCCTAATTTTGTAATGCTTCCTCAAATGCTGTTCACTCTTAAATGTGAAAGTTTTAGAGGAGGCTGACCGTTGCTGTCCAATTGGTATATAATTTGAAAGACAGAAATTATCAAATCAAGTTGGTCTCATGCAGATGCAAGCTAATTTAAATTGACTTAACTTCACCAGGTACATGTGTGTATATATAATGTATTTCAATAGATTTTTTTTGGCATGGTGGAATACTTGTTCTGTTCTGATTTCTTACTTCTAATATATCTCTTCAAGTCAAATTGACTTCATTGATCATATGATGAACAAATACTATCCTTTCAGGTGTCCAATATTCTACATTTTTTAGCCTTTAACTAAATTTGGTACTTGTTTCAAATGAGAACATTTAATAGCTGTTCATACGGTGTAGCTTTAAAAGTATTTTTAACGCCAAAATGATTTGTCATTTATTTCTCTTATGAATTATCGAAATCCTCATTATAAAGGCAATATATTGAAATTGTTGCCTTCTTAACTTTATCTATTCTTTATTTGATGTCTTTGCATGTTCCAGTAGTGTTATAGACATAGTCAACCGTTGTTGCAGGCACTCTTTACTTTGCAGGCTACCTTACCATTTTTTAGAAAAAAAAGTTTGAAAGAATATTTTTGTTTTGGTGTGGTCCATTTTACCCTAAGTGTATACAGTTTTAGCAGGAATATCTGAATCCTCCAACTAGATCTTTCCAGAAGAAGATCATTAATTTATATGCTAGATATTTCATATGACCCTAGGTTTAAAAAAAAATCAGTCTATATGTATAAATATATATATATCATCATCAATTTCCCTCCAAGTCGATTAGAGCGTATAAAATTAGACTATAAATTTATCACCGGGGAATGAGGTGGCCCAAATTCCCCCCCCTTTTTTTTTAAATAAAGTCCCAGCAAATCTCAAGAAAGTGTGTCTTTCTCTCAGACCATTGACTCCATATAAAAAAGTTTCAGAGCTTTCCATTTTCTTATTTCATCCTCTTCTTTCACATAGGCTTACTATCATCTGTTCTCAAGTGCTTTGTTTTTGGATAAATCGTTTTACGAAACTGATGACATATTTACTTTCTACAGTGTAAGTTCAAACTCCACTCTTGAACCTTAGTTTTGGCAAAAAGCATCATGGCCGAGAAATTATCGTAGATTTTTATATCATGCAGCTTGCATCTTGAGTGCGCACAAGGCAGTGTACGAGTGGGATTCAGCACTTATGTACTCATTACGTTTTTGGAAGAACTTCCGGGAAAACTAGAAACCTAGTTGTTTCAGCACAGATTTAATCACTATAGTTTTGCGCGTCAGATACGATTACAAAGGGTTAGAGTTATACACAATTGCGATGTTCAACTACAGCTCGACCTATGATAACTTTGTAAATCGCGACTTATTTGAATATATGCTAAGTAAATTCGAATGAGTAAAATGTAATATGTACAAAAGGGAACAATGTTCAAACGCTCTACTGCAGTGCCGCCCACCAGCAACATGTATTATTTAATTTAAATTGATAGCACGAGAGAGAGAGAGAGAGAGAGAGAGAGAGAGAGAGAGAGAGAGAGAGAGAGAGAGAGAGAGAGAGAGAGAGAGAGAGAGAGAGAGAGAGAGAGAGAGAGAGAGAGAGAGAGAGAGAGAGAGAGCATAATAAAATGAAATTCACCCTGAATGCATCGCGATGCTAGTGGATCATAAAAGTTCAATAAAATCACGAGTATATATCTCTGTAGTTAATATGAGGTGGCCTTAATTCTATTTCTATGACTTTGCACTTGATTTTTTCCCATTTTGAGGCTCTTGCACAGACGTGCAGATTATAAGTAATATAACAATGTTCGCCTCGCTAGTTGCTTACCCCATTGCCAAACTTATTGAAGGTCATTCAAAGGGCCTGAAAATTAGAGTCATCATCTTTTAACAAATTTAAGCGCAGCCAACAGGTCTAACCGCCTATTTTGCTACCGAATTCAGGCTTAGTTTTAGCTCGCCGACGTGCCAGTAGAGGTTAGTAAATGTTGACTATTTATTAGCTACCGAGGTCACCTCGCCTTCCTCCATAACTACTCTTGTTCGTTACCGTGAGAGTACGCACAAAATTAACTTTCTTTTGAACCTTAACATAGAAACACTCTGGGGATTCCAGTTTGTTACAATATAGATCAAATAAAAATAACGTGCGCGTTTACAGTTTATGATTATTTATATTTTTTAAACATGATGGATCACTTACCTCGAATTATTATTGAAATGAAAAGGCACCGGCCTTTGGAAGTTCGGCCTCTATGCGATTTAGGCTATTTTTGAAGCACTATTAATCTTTCCCTGTTCACGTTGATCTCTGGGCAGCACTGCATGCAACAAAAATCAAGTAGAATAACAAAGTTCTTTGTCCTTTGTTGTCATTGAACACGTTCGCAAATTAATTTATTATTATTATTATTATTATTATTATTATTATTATTATTATTATTATTATTATTATTATTCGAACCTACTAGATCTAGCATTAAAGTGGGAACTGAACTTAAAATAATAAAAAAGGAAAAAAAACACACACACAAAAAAACCCAAAAACAACCAGTTAGGTGATGTAATTTAATACAGTCACAGCAGCCGCCGTATAATCAAGCTGTGTTGTGTGATCGTATTCCTTCTCGCTTCATTCTTCCTCTGCGTTATGCAATTGGGTCCCGAGATGTGCTGCGCGATGAATGGTACGATGATCATACTTTTTAAACCATAAAAAAGAGACAAGTTATTGCAAATCATTATGACAGCTGTGTCCACGTTGAGTGTGCCCGTTGGCTTGACTATAGAATTACAAATTACTTGTCAAACTCTCCGGCCGCCCACTCGTGTGTTAATCAGGTCGGCAGTATAATTATCCCAATATATTCGTCTAGATACCATATACACCGCACTACATACCGTTTTGTTAGAAAGCTTATATTTCACAGTATTTCATTTCCTCAACTTTTAGCGCCCA
>JAWDGP010007412.1:1097500-1170000 GCA_033675545.1 Elysia crispata | reverse complement strand
AAGACAATTAGCTAAGAGTGCTTGTTTTGATATTTGCATGAACTATTTGCTGTGGGACAGAAACTCAAAATATTTGACAATTGAGACAAGGGACTTATGTTTTCCTTGCCCGACGGGCTCTTGTTTGATATTCTTAAAATGTTGCCCTCTCCCTTAGTCTTATAAAGAACATGTTAAAATTAATAAAGCAAAAAAAGATCAATATTTCGGAATACTTCGCATTTTCAGGTTCACAGTAAAGGTCTCAAGCTGGGCATCTACGGTGACATGGGTACCAAGACTTGTGGAGGTTATCCTGGCTCCAAATTCACCATGGAACTGGATGCCCAGACTTTCGCTGAATGGGGCATTGACTCTTTTAAGATGGACGGCTGCTACTCTACTACTAAGGATTTTCCAGTAGGTTAGTATTCATCTGCCCATCAATTTAAAACAAAATTTTGTTCTCCTTACGAATGAAACTTGAGAGCAGGTTAGTCTGATAGAAAAGTTTTACACAGGCAACTTTTAGTTTGAGAAAATAGCAAAAATTGATACGATTGCAAAATTACTCAATGAAATCTTGTGTAAAAGCTTGATCATTATAGATATTTATCAATATCACGTTTTTTCAAAACTTTAAAGTTACCGGCACAGGAGCAAACTCTGATAAGCTTCCAAGCCACTAAGCAAACTTTTTTTTAAAACTTCTTTTCTAGACTTGAACAAAATTACAAGGCTCACTATGCCCATGCATTAATTATATTCATATTTTAGGCTTTTTTTCAGGCCTGCATGCAGTTCCACACATAGGCTTGTATTCAACTAACATTTTATCTTAATATAAAATGATTGTTAATGCTTTTAAATTTTTCTGTTTTGAATTGATAGTTTCATATTATGAGAGTTGATTATTTTGACCTCTGTAGTTGATTTGTGACCTGCAAAGTTTTGGTTGTTAAGTGCAGTAACTATTAATTAAGTATTCACTAATTTAAGTAAACATAAGAAATATTTCACTTCGAAACAATTACCAGCCTGTTGCATTGTAATCGTTGGATTTTCAAATATCTGGGCAGAAATGATGGTCGAGCAATGTGTAAATAAATCCAGAAATCAATATTAGGGCCTCAAATTATTTGCTGATGTTCATAAACAGTGAAAGACTTCCATCTTTTGACAATGTTGTTGTAAGCTGCTGCTTGGATGCCTGCCCTTGTGCCACTCTATATTGAAGTTACAAGCGGATCATATTGTTTGGTTTCTAGTGCTTTGTATTTTTTTTTAATAATTGTTCTAAACAAGGGAGAATTTTGAGGATAGTAAACTAGTTTCAATTTTACTTATTTGACACAGGTATGGCTTTTGCTCTCATATCTATTGTATAACAATTGAAATAATTCCAACATTAGTCGGTTTTACACTCAATTTTTATTTGGTGAACAAACTGAATTATATGGACACAAATAGATGGTCTATTTTAGGACTAAATAGCCAAGTTTTTATAAATCTGGATCTTTAAAAGTTTCTTCTCTTTTCCCAGCTTATCCCATTATGGAGTTCTTCCTGAACAAGACAGGACGTCCTATCCTTTTCAGTTGCAGTTGGCCAGCCTACATGCAGTCAACTGATGTAAATCTTATCTGAAGATATCACTTCTTTTTAGCATTACTTCTATTATGATGTTCAAAGAACATAAAAACTCTCCTATGGACTTAGATTGGATCTAATTCTTCTTTTCCCTTTTCAACTATAATGCGCTGCCTTAGAGTTATGTGTGAGATAAAATGAAATTATGATGAAGCTTAATGAGAGTAATTTTATGTTGTAAAATAAAAAATTGCCCTACTTTGTACCTTGAGAAAAGATCTATCTTTAATGAACCTAATTGTCAAATTATTTTTCTGATACTAGTATAAATATATTTACTAATTTTGATGATTGCGACAACTTTAATTTGGAGACTTTCTAACAAGCTTGCTATTAGTTCACATGAAAATGCTTTTTATGCAGTTTTTTTTCTTTATTTAAAAATAAAGAACAAAATTGAAATTTTTTTCGACGTTTTATGTGCTTCACCATCAAAAGATCAAGTGAAATGGTTACTATTGACAAGTGGGTATTTACTTTTTCTCTCTTTCAAACTCTTAAAGATGCATTGGGAAATTGAACAATTGAGAACTATATTCTTTTTTGTTTTGTTTATAAATTTCAGCCCGATTATCCATTGATTGCTAAACACTGCAACATCTGGAGAAACTACAATGACATTACTGACTCATGGGACAGTGTGAAAAGCATCATTAAGTACTATGGAGATAACAAGTACAACTTTAGTGCTGTAGCCGGCCCAGGAAACTTCAATGATCCTGATATGGTGAGTACAGGCTCATAGCATTGAGGTTTAAATTGAAGTGTAAAGGTCATTGAGGAAAAGAATCATCTTTTTTTCAGTTCACCCCTTCACAGCTTTAAACTATTAATGCCCTGTGCGGGGTGCCCTCTTCAATGCCTAACACCCATTTTTTGAGTATGTCTTCCCTTCCCCTTGCTTAAAGGTCTACCCTTTTCAATATCATTCTTAGCCTTGCATTACTTGCTGGATTTCTAGATCTAGTTGCGGTCTCCAAAGCATCATCTCATTTGTTTTCAATATATGTTCATATGAGGCCTGAGGCAATTGCTGGATGTAGACCTACCCCAGACTTTTCTAAGAAAAATCAGACTACCGAAATTCCAAAAAAAATGCAAGGTAATTTACATTTGAAATGTTCCCTGACAAGATTTTAGCTATTGCTTCCCTTTGACCATTGAGAAAATAGATATTGAGGGAGGCCTAAGTGAAACTGAGGAACTTAGGAACATTGCAGTCTGAAGCACATTTTTCACTGTACCAATTTTACTAGGCATCCAACATAATTAGGCATCTCAGAAAGAAATAGGGTTCAATATGCATCAATAATCAAACAAAGTTACATATCCCCTGAGTCTGTTTTTTATGAAACCAACATCTTAACTAATATTTTCCACATTCACTCTATTCTAAAGGTGTAGATTTTTTTTATCTAAGGACCAATTTTAAGATTCACCCTAAATAAAAGGACAAATTTTCATGCTTGTTTTTTGTTCTATTTCTGATTACATCACCTTAATTTGCCAAAAGATTATTTTCTATTCAGCTAATCCTTTTTGAACTTCAAGTGATTGTCAACCTCTCCTGTAAATCCTAAATTTGTATTGTGCACTGATATTGATTAATTATGAGCGAAGTTTAATGCATTTAGATATCTCCAAACGTTTTCTTTGACAAATATAAAATACATAGGCCTATCAAAAGGAATTTTAAGTTTATTTTAATTATGATGGTCTCGTTATTATTTTTTTTTCTTGTGATAGATATTTGCTGGGTAGTACAAATCCAGCCTATATCATTAAAACTATCTGACAAATGGAGCTGTGACTTCAAGCATTTTCTAAGGAAAATATATGCAAAATTTAAAAGCTCCCTCTTCACAATTTAGTTCAATTTATGGCTGGAGATTTCTGCATCAGAGCTGAGAGGGCTATGGGGTATTATACAAATTTTAAATGTGCTTCAAAATTTAAAGTAGATTATTGTAAAATTATAATTTCATATCTGCATGGTGTTTTCATTCACCCATACTTACATTAAATTTTGGATAAAAGAGTATATTGTAATTTAGAAGCTATTGCAATGAAGCAAAACCATGAGGCCATCTTTTCAAGTTTGAAAGTTACTCACGCAATCATTTTTGTTCATGGAATGGGAAATGGGCTGCTTACTGTTTAAAAAATTATTTTCCTTATTTTCTTTATTTTTTGTTTATTTAATATGTCTGAACTGTGGTGCTGGCGTCGACCTTTTCAAGCTGAATATTATGACAAAATATGTTAAGCTTAATCTTTGACCTTCTCCAGATTATTGTGGGCAACACAGGTCTGTCCTATCAGCAATGGCAAGCTCAGATGGCAATGTGGGCCATGATGGCTTCACCACTTTTCCTGTCAGAGGATCTGAGATCTGTCACCCCTGAAGCGCGAGCACTGATCCAAAATCCTGGGGTCATCGCCATCAACCAAGACAGGCTTGGGATTATGGGGAAGCGTGCATTGCAGGTACTGTGATGATCGATTGGACTTTGTTTTCCTTAATTTTATTTGTTCAAATTTCCTTCTTAACCCTTTTAAATAAGTGATCTAGGGACTGGTCTTCTCCAATTTTTTTTCATAGTTTTGAATATACCCTCATTACTCAGTTATTCCATTGTGATTGCACTGAGTTTATATGGCAGTTAAGTACAGCTACTTTCACTTAACACACAGAAACAAGTTGCAAAAAGATGCATTAGCTGTCACAAAATGGAAGATTGAAAGGAAGAGTATGACTTATGACCAATGGCATCACTGTTTCAATGTGATTATCATAGTCATAAAAACAACTCCTTAAACTGTAGAGAATTTAAGAGCTTTAAAACTGATCATTTAAAGAGCCTTAATCAATACCTCTTCTGATTAATTTCTCAAATCTAGGAATAAAAAAACTTTTATTCTTGGCTTTGGGTAAATGGACTAAATTGATGGTAACTTGTGGCAATCATAAGAAAGTTTAAATCTTCAGAACTTTTATATAACAAATCAAAACTTCTCATAAAGTCTTTTTACAAATGTTTAACATAATGATTAATTAAAAAATAAAACCCAAACATTTAAAACTTCAATTTGTATTCATAGATAAAAACTATCATCTATTGGTCCATTCAATATCTTATGCAGCTTAAAGTTTTTGTTCTTTGAATTCTTAATTGCTTTACTTGCTTCTCTTGTTGACAATCAAATTATTCATCTGTTTTTCTAACAGGCTGGAAACATTGAGACCTGGACACGGCCAGTGACTCCTGTGGGCAGTTATGCTGTATGCGTGCTCAATCTAAATGTAGGGGGTGCTCAGTCAGCCTTTAATTTGACCTTGGCTAGCTTGGGGATAAAAGGTCAGGATTCATATAATGTCAGTGAGGTTTTCAGTGGGAAGTTCTTGGGCAAGTACACAACAACACAAAATTTCCCAGTTTTTGTAGATACAAATAGTGTCCTTATGCTCAAATACACAAAGTTAAGTGTGTGGAAGAAGAATAGGGAAACTTTCAGGGTAGTTAAGACAATTTAAAATAGGTTTGACATTAGTAAATGCAAATGATTTTATTCATGACTGAGTACTGAGAAAATTGAGATACATACAAAATTAAAGACCACATCAGAAAAGCTCAGTTATTTTGATTATAGTAAAGCTTAGATAAAAAAAATGTGCACATCCCATGTAAAGCATGCTTAGATTCTTATATTACGAATGCACCATGTTGTTTAAATTTCTTTTTTTGATATATTAAGTAGAAAAACATATCTATTTGTTGGCTATATCTGTTTTGTGAAATTCCCATAAGGTGTGACTAAGATTAAGGACAGATATGTGTGTGAATCTATTTATACAGTATTTGAGGGTAAATTTATTCTTGCCAAACAATTTTTAATGCCTTTGACTACTTACTTATTGGCCTTTTGTTCTTATTCTTGATGTGGATGTGTCAAATTTATTTCCTTTCTGATCCAGAAGTATTTGGTCAAAGTTTGAGAATTAATTTTATTTGCACTGCTGTAGGTTTTATCAAAACAAAAATCAGTTGATTAAAACTTAACATGTTTTTGCACAAACAAAGCTGCATAAAAATATGAAAAAAAAAACATTTTTTTTTTAAATCATGTGAAAGAAAACAAAATAGAGCCTTTTCAAACATGCCTTTGAGGTATAAAATAGTTGAGCATTGGACGAAAAAAGTGTTGAAAGTAGGTTAAAGCTAATTTAAAAAAAAAATTAAGTGTAGGGTGTTAAGGTTTGAAAAGTTATTTATCTTTGTATAACCAAAAGAAAAAAGGTTACTAAGTAATTCTAAACTGTAAATGTCCTTGAAGTCATTGAGAGCCTTACATGTAGGATGTAAGGGAGTATTTAATCAGAAAAAAACTTGAAATTGCCATATTATAATATATATATATATATATATATATATATATATATATATATATATATATATATCATATAAATTCACAAAACTTGAATTAGATGAACAAGAAGAAGTTGCTACTTTAAGAGCATTTGTTGTCCTCTTTAGTTTACACACCAAATTAGGTAAATTATCGGAGAGGATATTTTTTATGTATTTGAAGAAATGTCACATACATGTATAAGCAAAGAAAACTGGTATAATTAGTATAATTTTTCAAGAGTATTCCTTTCCTAAATATTCAAAATATGTTAGATATTATTGTTGTGCAATGTCTACAGTATTACTATGAAATGAACAGATTCATTTTCATTATGCATTTGATTTTAATCCTTCGGAAAGCCAAGTCAAAATGCTTGGATCCATCCTTTCAGCTACATATATTATGGAAAAACATAGCGCAAAGTATGTTCATTAAATTTTTTGTGTTGTATACATCCTATTCCGGGTTTATCTTTTGAAACTATATTGAAATAATGAATTTTTCAGAAGCTGTATGAATAAGGAAATAATATCTTGATCTTTATAAAGGATGATGTTTAAAGGGCTGGTTCTGTCTATGTTTTTACCCATAATTTTTTGCATTAATTTTTATACATTTTCTTTGCTTAAAAAATAAATTGAAAAAAAAATGCGATATGACTTCAGTTTTCTTCGAAAGAATATCATGATTCAATTTTGTCTGAATACTTAAGAATGTGCTGTATTTAATGTCGAACTGGTACAGGTGTATTTAATTAAGTATCGACGAATGTCAGCATTTTATGCGATAGCATGTCGGCATTCATACTCACTTTAAAGCAAGTGGTTCACCTGATGGCCCCTCTTTCTTCCCTTTCTTTCATTACTGGCAACTCTTTATTCAGGAAGACATGACATAACCATGAAATAGCATTCTGAACTTATAGAAAGTTCAATCAACGAATTACTTTGATCTCCCAAAGGATTTCAATAACATTAGTGACATTGTTGCAAAGTCACATTCTCAGATCCCTCCCACTATTTATTTCATCACTCTATCATTAAAAATTCAACATCTTTATGTCACTTTTGTTGAAAAAGTCAGTAATCAAGCTTGACTTTCTAATCTTACTTATCTGAACAAAGACTCAGCAGTAAGAGTACTTATTCTAAATGCCATGGATTTGATAATTGATTGGCTTTTATTCTATATAACTCATTAGATGACAAGAAAGTGGTCTCAAGGGTTCCTGTTTGTCTCTGTTTAATTAATCTCCCGTCCAAATCAGCAAGAACAGCCTTAAATGAAATATCGTAGGTTCATTTTTTAGTGAGCTTCAAAGGGTGTTTTGGACAGTGTTGCGCCTATAAAACCTCGAGTACATAGCAAATCTTAATAGTGTGCGAACTGGCTAATAAGCAGATAAAACAAACTTATCACATAAACTAGTTCAGAGATAGGTTTCATTTGTTCTTGAGTTCCATTATCTAAAGTTTCTTTTGGCTGATATTGTGTATTGTAGCTTTTGTGCACATTTTAAACTTGGTTAGGGTGAAGAAAAATGTTAAGAATGTCTTAGACTCTTACTCAGTTATCATTTGCACAGTGCAGGACCTGGTCTGTGAATAACAAAGTACCCATAAAAATAGCCTAAATTACGACTCTGATCTTTGTGATTCTTTGTTTTCATTGTTTGAAGCGTGTTCCAGTTTGTGTATGGTTTCGGTGAGTTTATTGCCAAGGGTTAGACTGTTCCTTTTCGTGAGCCAAGTCTTAGAATTAACCGTCAACTGAGTTGCGTACATTCATCTGATGGCTGTCACGAGTAGGAAAAGTATTAATTTAAAAAAATACGATATGACTTCAGTTTTCTTAAATTGTGATCGAAAGAATATCATGATTTAATTTTATTGCCAAGGGTTAGACTGTTCCTTTTTAAGTTTATTGCCAAAGATTAGACTGTTCCTTTTCATGAGCCAAGTCTTAGTATTAACCGTCAATTGAGTTGCGTACATTCATCTGATGGCTGTCACGAGTAGGAAAAGTATTAACCTTATGACAGAACCCGGTGATTGTCCATATGTGACTGATGTTAGCAGCAGTATCCAAGTGACTTTAAAACGGTCTTTGCAATCATATATTGACATCATAAAGAATTCGTAAACCATGTAATTGAAACTGTAATTCCTTAGAAGAAGAAGAAGTAGACTATAGAGTAAGTTTATCACAAAAAAGGATCAAATAGGGCGTCTCTTTAAAACTGGTTTGGTTTTAACACTGGGCATTTTGCAAGAGTGACTGAATCTGAGATCCAGCAATGGCTGCGACGAACTTTGTCAAAGATTTCAAATACCCTGGGTAAGGGAGATAAAAGTCTAAACCCTCGAGCCACTCCATGCATTCTTAATGATTTGTGTTTCTAAGAGAGGAAGTTACTCCTCTCGTTGTAGGCCTACTCATAGTCTGCACGGCGTTTTTTTTATTATATCAGTCCAACCTACCTGCAACATGCATATTTTGGGAATGGAAGGAGAAAGGGCCATCAGGAGTGAAGCAGTTGGTCATCCATAAAGAACGCTCGCTTGGTTCAAAATCATTTACGAGAGAAAAAAAATAGTGAATACAAATGATGAGGATATATTATAATTTCTTTTCTAATTTAAAGACCAAGCATTTCCAACGTAGCCTTGATTTGACCTGAGAATATTGAAAAATTGCTCGAAACTAATTTTCAAATCATTGAGTGCATTTTGTTGGAAAATTTCTTTTCCTCTCCGCCCTCCTTATCGCCATCAGGGTTCTGCCAGTTTCTAGATTTCATAGTTTTTATGAGGCCTGCCGCAAGTTCTACCACCAGAATCTGTCGACGTTGTTCCATCATTTCTCTTAATATGCACACCTATTTCAGAATATTCTTATTTTGTTCTATCCTTCGTAAAAAGCATTTGCGCCTGTTTAGGTGTTATTTTTTTCTTTAAATTATAGTTTACAAATATGAACGCAGTTGACTCAACAGCGTCTTCTTCCCTTTATTCGCACCCCATCAAAATGTGACCTGAAATTATGGTTGAGATAATCGCACCTCATCAAAATGTGACCTAAAATTATGAATGAGATAATCGCACCTCATTAAAATGTGACCTGAAATTATGGATGAGATAATTGTGGTCTGTGGAGAGATTAAGAAAAAAATCTTTTTATTTGAAAGACGCAATTAAAACGAAACGTCAGTTTTAGATAAGAAGTTATTTTATTTTATAACACAATGCACTTTTGAAATTTGAAATTGGATACCTAAAAAAAAAAAGATAAAAAAACCCAACGAGAACAACAAATAAAGATACACAATAGTAGTTCATAACAACAATCAATTGAAAACAGCGTATATTTATATATTTTTGAACTGAATAAGGATGATAAGAATTTAGGAAAAGAATGGAAAGGTAGCTATACAGAAAAAGAATCAGATTGATCAAACATCAGTATCACTCAAAATTAAAATCAATATTATCACCGCTATAGAACAGATCAAGGTACAATAAAAAAAAAAAAGAAATAGGGACAGAACAAAGCAAGAGATAGATTGATAGATAGAAAGATAGATAGGTAGATAAACAGATAACTAGATGGATAGATAGATTGATGAATACCTAAGTAGATATAGAGATGGATAGATAGAGAATGAGGGGAAAGGCAGATGAAAAGGAACCCAAGGATAAATTATGATGGCATTGGCTATTGCAAAAAAAAAAAAAAAGCAAAACGAGCATAGAAAAAAGAACAACAAAAAACTAGTAGCAAACAAAAATACATCAACTTTCAATATCAATGGAATCTATCGTTGGCCGATGCAAGTCAGTCAATTAAAAACGTGTCGCCCCAAAGGAAAAAAAATCAATAAAAAATTACATACTGCTCTATAGTGACTTTTTATTATTCACCAATCTTATGTTCTGGGTATTTCCTTTATCTCTCTCCGCTCTAAATATCAACCATTGTTTTCTTTTTTTTTCTTTTTTTTTTTTTTTTACATAAAATTACGAACCTTAGAGCGAACATATTTTAGTATCTTGGATGAAGACACTTTGGATTTGTTGACTCAAGGACACGTTTGTGTTACTTTTTTTAGAAACGAGCAAGGAGTTTCATCGTCTAAGTCTATCTTTTAGACTCGTGATTCGATTAGAAATATCAATCTTGTTGAGAGATGATGTTAAAAATAAATACATGTTATCTTGTGTCTAATCAGATTTTAATATAAATGAATATAATTTTTAACGAAAGCCCTTGCAAGCCCTCAATAATAATCGAGAGACAACGCTTGCTCACAAAACAATGCCAACATGTTTTTCGTCAAACTCTGTCAATGTCAACTTATAAAAGACCAAAAAATTTGATGGTTTGAATAATGGACAAGAAAATGAGACATTTCATTCTGTAGCAAGGTAAACAGGTGTGAAAAGTCATTAATTGTTGAATATTCAATGCATTAAGAATATAATCGATAAAATTCAAAATGTAAAACAAAGAGTGTAATTTATTTTAATAATTTGAGGACCGTAAAATTGTTATCTTAATCACAGTGTGACCTTTATTGCAACGACAAATATCACAATAATCGCCTCTAAATTTTGCAACTACAAAGATAATAATAAGTAATAATAGAGGAGAACATTTAGACTGAGCACGCTTCGACCTCAAGTGAAAAAAAAATATGGAGCTGTGCATACAAACGGATCGTAACAATCTTCCCACTGTATCCTCGTCCAAAACCGCACACTTTATTATTTATACTCACGGAAATGTCGACTTGATCTTTTCTAAATAAAAAAAAAAATGTTTATTGTCTTTTGTACTTACAGGGAGGAAATTCTCAGAGATTATCATAGCATCTCCCTTTCTTCTAGGTTCCCCCTCTCTTCTTGATGTTCCTTGTAGCTTTTAAAATCTTACCACTCTCTCACCACTTTATTCTCTTATTCGAACCTTTTTTTCCTTTCTATGCCACATATTTTATCTTTTATATGTTGTCCCCTTCTACAACTTAGTATGAGGATCTCTTTGTCACTAATACTATAGTAATACCGCGGTCTATGTGTCTTTATATCTCTTTATTGCAGGTCTCTCTCTATCTGTTTGTCTCTGTCAGTTTCTCTTACTCTTCCAAACACACTCACACTCTCTCCCACACATCTCCTGTCTCCATCCTTTCTAAATCTCTCACTGGCTATCTATTTTTAGCACGACCTAACTCGTTTGGCGTCTTTCCTCCGCCTCTTTATGTCTGCTTTCATTTTCCCAATTTGCCAAGCTGTCTTACTTTCTGCTGCTCGATTTCTCAGTAGACCTCCTTCTAGTTCCTTCCTTTTTATTACATTTACTTTGGATATTTTTTTTACGAAGAAAATTGATGTGAGACAAAGCGAACACTGCTCTTACATGTTTTTATATACAAATAATTCACCTTTGAATGAATGTATTCACCCGTATGTAGTGTTAAGCAATCTATCTCACAAGTGCACATTTTTTTTTTACTTTCGTCAACATTTTTTGAACATTATTTTAGCACGTCACACTATTTTGATGAATTAAGCTAACACTTTTCTCAAATTGAAAAAAAAGTTCAATCAATGATTATGTACTTGAAACTGCAAAACTCTGATTTTACTTTAAAAAGAAAAAAAAACGAACCAAAAAGCTAATTTAAAAAAATAACCATAAAAAACAACATAATATTACAATCACAGTACAAAACTTGTTAATAAAAAACAAATGAGATCGTCATTTACTATAAACTTCACATGTTCAAATTACTTTTGCACACTTTAGCCATTTATACTGTCATATGCATTACATAATTATTTACATTTGTATTCATTGTTTGCAGTACACACTAGTATAATCAAGACCCACATAATGTTATGGTTCACAGACAGAGAACATGACGAAAAATAAGAATCATAATAACCTAATTAATGATATTAACAACAGGCAATAACTTTTCCTCCCTTATAGACGGTAATAGAAGAATATACAGTAATTTCGAATTATGTACAAGTAAAGATTCCATAATTCAGTATTGCTTTTTTGTTCACAGAAAAAGTTCTAAAATGCATCGCCTTGTGAATAAAAAGGGAAAACAAATTAAAAAAATATTATAGGGTGAATGTTATTTTAAAACTGAGCCCGAATCATGTAATGACAAAGTTCGAAGTATACACCAAATTGTATCAGACTTAGCAAGCAAAAAAAGAAAAAAAAAGAAGAAGAAGTATCAAAATTTCTAAGATATCCGAGATTTGTGATGAACAAAGGTTTCCAAGCCTTTTTTCAAAGGGCCATTAAACCTAAACCTATAGGACAGGCTAATGCAATTAGGGCGTCTAGACGTAAAGCAACCCATAAATAGACTCGTTAGTGCTGTCTGGGGACCGTGAGACCATCACACAGACTTAGGAGACGATACACATCAACGTCATGTCTATCTGATTAGTAAACGTAAGATAAGTATTTAGACGTAGCTCGACGTCTACATAGTAGATCATTATAAAATATGAATGTCACTAAACAAACTTGACTCTACAATCTTGCACCGTGTGAAAAGTAATGAACAATTTTAATGAATTAGTCACTTTCTGAATTCGTTTCTGCGAAAATCAATAATAATGTATTTAACTCATACTATAGCCAGGAATACTGATGTGGAATGCCTGGTTAAGTTTGTGAAAAAAAAAATACAATGAATTCAACAACAAAGTTATAAGAAACTAGCCATGAAGAATAAAAAGTTTAAAAAAATTTTAATCCCAATTCATGGGTTTGATTTACCTCTCGGGCATACTGTCGCTGGAGCCTGCTCATTAAAACTCGTGAATCTTAAACAATATTTGGTCTTCAAGGATGAATCTCAACAGGACCATTAGCCCATGTGCGGGTTAGCAAGCTTGACGGGGGCATAAATGCGCGACGAGACTGACTAATTCAATGGCTTGGTGCCTGGTCATGTCTCGGAAGGCGATAGGTGCCGTATCGAGGTGCAGGTTCGATCCCTGTCTATTCCATCTGTCCTCATGGTTTCACGTCTTTCGTCTTATTTGAAGGTCTCGAGCTAGATCTAGGTTTGTGGTTGATTTTTCTTCACTATTTTATTTAATGACTGTCAGATCTTTTTGCCATATCTCATAATTATCACATAAAACAAGAAAAAAAAAAAAAAGAACAAAAAACTTGAGAAGCCTACTTTTGGGTTTAGTTTTAACTACCCTCCTCCTAAACGTGATTCCTACATTATTTGAAATCAAGTTAGGACAGTAATAAGGTCATTTCTTGCCCTTCTTATCTTTTCATCTCCTTTGAATGTAGCACTGTCCCCGAATACAAATCTGAGTGAGACGCAGGATACGTTGCACAAATCAAGAACTACTGAAAAGAGAATCGGAATGCACGATAGCAAGAAACTTAATGTCTAGTCTGGAGAGAAAGAAAGAGAGAGGGGGAGAGAGAGAGAGGGGGAGAGACAGACAGACAGAGACAGAGACAGAGGGAGAGAGAGAGAGAGAAGGGGAGAGAGAGAGGGAGAGAAAGAGAGAGGGCTAGAGAGAGAGAAAGGGAGAGAGAGAAAGAGAGAGAGAGAGAGAGAGAGAGAGAGAGAGAGAGAGAGAGAGAGAGAGAGAGAGAGAGAGAGAGAGAGAGAGAGAGAGAGAGAGGTGAGCGAAAAAAATATTTTGTGTCAGTTAAGAAAAGTGGTTTGCTCATGAGATGGAGTCGTGATTCATTTGATTGTGAGATTAATGATATTATATACCGTAAGAGACGAGGCGTTCAAAATGAACATTAAGATTTCAATAAATAAAAAATGATGATTTACAAACCACAGTTAAGTCGGAGCTTTCATAGAATGGGCATCTCTTCATAGTTTTACCTTTATGTAGATGTAACTCTTCCGTGTCATAAGTCCTTTAAACAACTCAGCCTATGATTCTCGGTTACACGATTTATTAGGGCATAAGCAGTAACAGGTTTGATCTTCACAACTTCACTCCAAAAGATTTGCTTAATAGCGGTCTAAACCGAAGTGGATTACTTTTTACACAAGAGTACTAAAATGATATGTTAAATGCTTTAATGAATTTATTACAATGTCTGGTGAGATGTCTTAAACAAAAAAATACCAAAAAAAAAAAAAAAAATGTAACGCTGGATTACCTCCCTTTATGTACAGCCATACGTATGTTTTATGATCATTATTTTGATGTAACATTAACTCTAAATCTCTACACGAAGTCAACTTTAATGACGTGCAGAGTTCCCTGAAGAAAAGCCACTCGCTAAAAGATTAATGAAAATGAATTGTGACGACCAACAAAATTTCAATAGTTATGCCATTCTTATTAGGCCTACTTATCCGAACCCTTCTACCCAGGCTTAAGAACGATAAGCTGGGTGAGGAGATCACATTACACACTGTCCTGTTTTCGATAATTCCAAATATTGCGGCTGGGAAGTTTCACCAATATGGACTGCCTCCGCTTAACTCAGTTTCGTCTTCAGTTGATGCTTATGTGATCCCTTGCCTATTAACTAGTCATATTAGTATGAAATGTTTGTGGCTGACCTCACGTTAAGAGATAGACGGCCCAATAACTGGCGTTGAAAAGCACGAAAAGCAGTGGGAAAAAGAGCCTTGCGTATTTGTCTATCGTGTTTACGTCCTGGACGCGCGGAATCTTCACTTTGATTGACTTTGCCTTCTGCCGGAAGTGCGACAAGAGTCTGCGCCTTCTCGGGGGTACATGAGAACTGCTCCTGCGCCTCAAGGAGGTACCGTGCGCATGGGAGCGAGAAAATGAGGCACTGTGGGAGTGCGGTGGAATTGGCCTGAAAAGGAAGAAAAAATCATTATAGTCATGTTGAATAGATTAAATTAAAACAAACCAGAAGCCTTCAACTGAAATATTATAAGATTACTGAAATAAATATTTATATTGCAGATAATGATTCGAGCTTGTTGTTAATAAAAAATAAACCAATATAACGAATATGTGCATTGTGTTTGGAGTCCATAGCGCAATAAATAAAAAGAACAAAAGAACTGTGATTATCCTATTACTCATATGACAAAGAGAATTCAAAGCAAAATTGGAAGAAGGAGGGGGGGGGGGGGGGGGTGGAGAATGAAAACCATAAAACCAAAAGATGCAAATATCTTTCGAGCACAAGTTACCAGCATGGATGTGCGCAAAAAATACCAGATTTTACTTTTCCCTACGTAAGAATAGGAACCTAGATGCTTGAAATTATCTGGGTTAGCGTGAGATCATAGAATGCTCATATATTTCATTTGAGGAAGTCACGAACTTTTATTTTTTAAAACATTATAGTGTGTCGTATTAAACTGGAACAACGTTGGAGAAAATGTCGCGGTAAGGCAAAAGTGGATGGGTGAGAGGAATGTTTAAAAAAAAAATTTGACAATCAAGGATAAATGGGAGGCAAACTTGTGGCAATATTTAACACGATTTACAACACAAAGTAGCCAAATTAAAAATCGCATCTATAAGCCTGTCACAAGATAGCTTAGATGAGTGTTTAAAATGAAAGAATAAATAGGCGCAGCTGTATATTATTTAAGTATCTATTTTGTAAGAGAATTCTTAAAATATGAAAATTAATTTAGCGGATATTACAGAAAAAAACATCTGAAAAAAAAGACGAAAATGCAAAAGCAAAACAAAAACAAAAAAACCTAAACGATACAGAAAAAAACAAACCAAACCAAAAACGAAACAAAACAAACAAAAACAAGCACGCGCCCCTCCCCCCCAAAAATAAAAACAAAAAAAAACCCAAAAAACAAAAAACAAAAAAAAACAACAACTAACAAACAAACAAAAACACCAACAACAAGAACCCCCCCCCCCCCCCCCCCCCCCCCCCCCCCAAAAAAAAAAAAAAACAACAAAAAAACAAAAACAAAAACAAACAAAAAACAAAAAAACAAACAAACAAAAAAAACCCCAAAAACAAACAAACAAACAAACCAGCAACCAAAGGAAAAAAAAACCCCATAGCATTGAAGATCTCTCTGGAATGATTTATACTAAAATTTCATCGAACAGTAGTCGAGCAGCTTTCCAGTCATTTATTAGAAGGTTCTTATTTCACAAACCCCATCATTTGTCCCCACCTTGGTTGTATAGGCGCCATCCTGTAGCCAGCTACGTCGGCTTGGCCATCCTCAAGGTCAAGGCTGAAGCTCTGACTGTTGGCCACGCCCATTGGGGCGGGTGTCAGGTGGACCTCTTTTAGTTCCAATGTCTCTTGAGGCGCGTTGTTCTGCAACAAGGTGTAAAATAGGTTAAAAAATGAACATTCATTTTATTTTTTTTTTAAGAGGAAGAGATTTAAGCATGATAGTGAACGAGCGAAGGGCGGAAGCGGATAAACAACACACGTTAATACAGACGAGTGAGAAATGGAATTGATTAATGAGGTGCTCTGCTTCTGTGATTTTCGGCTTCTGTTACGAAACACAAAGGTGAATCCCGAGAGGTTAGCATCAAAGCAAAAAAAAAAAGTTTGAGAAGGATTTATTGAAATAAAATTCTTCTTCCAGACAACATCTTATTAATAGCCACAATACGAAATGATACACGGAAGTAGGAAAAGCTGAAGAACCCAGCCACAAGGGAAAACTACATATGCAATCATAAGAACCCAGGAAAGTAAAGATAGCTGTATGTAATTCTTTGTAATTGTTCAAGACACAGTTCGATGTCAACAGCGCATAACAGCGTATAACGTCCACCGTAGTAATTAGTATGCAAACAAGCCATATGCCGCTGATATCTGAGCTTGGTGAAGAGATCAATTACGATGCGTACCTTACAAGGTTTGCAGGCGAAGGGATAAAACATTGACAAGAATAGGCGAGAAAGGGGTGTATGTTAAAAAGGAAAGCGCAAAAAATGGGGAAAGCGAGATGGGGGGAAGGAAGGTGGGGAGGAGGAGGAGGAGGAGGAGGTCGGTTTCATTGTATCTCTCTTTCTGCTGCTGGTTGAGTCTCAACCTATCAACCATGTCACCGTCCACTCCGTAATCTAATTAGAGAGATCTACATAAACTGGCGTCCAAAGTCGAAAGCAGACACAAAAGTTCATCTCTGACGATAGAAATTTCTTCTAAGCTGAACAAGAAATAGCAAAATTACAAATTTAACTTAACCCTCTTGCTCTCGGTCCGCCTTCTGTACTTTACTCCACAGAGAGATCAGGCAGAACTCGTACTACTGTTTTGCTCACTACTCTAAGAAAAATATCAGAGACCTACCAACTACATCATTGAAAAAAATAACAGAAAATTGCGAACGATTTTATCAGCAGCTGAAGAAGCTACCTCTCCTACCTCCCACACACACACATATGAACATATTTGCACACTGCAACAGCAAAATATTTGAGCTCTTTCTATCACTAGCACCAAATAAAGAAATGCACGATTATTTCTCATTTTAAAATTAAAATAATACATGTACATATGTAACTTACAATCCAATAAAATTAAAAAAAAACGAAATATTTGTTACTATGAGTCTTTATCTCATTTCCTCAAATATTACCACACAGTTGGAAAATCTATTGCCGCATGATGCGTAAAATACGAAAATCTCCTCAGTCTTTTTTATATTACCTGATTGTAACTCACTATTGATAGCATCTTAAACGATATCTTTTTATTTCATATAATTTTTATTTTTTTTAGAGCTTCCAATTTCCTTTTTCTGATTCATTTTGTTCGCATCGACTGGGACATCATGTCCAAAATGTTTGCCATGTTTCTCCAAATTTTAGTCACTTTAATTTAAACCATTGTTTTATTTGAGCATTCGGTACTTCCCAATGCTCGATATAATTTTGGCTATTTGAAAGGTAGAGTAGGAGCAACTTTTTGATAGAAGGCACTAATAATAACTAAAAGCACAAGAAAAATCACCCCATGTGCTGCTTCTGCATGCCTCATGACAATCATTTTGAGAACCTTTAGATTTATAACTAGCGCCTCATAGAATCATCTGTACCATGACCTCGATCACCATTACAATCAACATACTTCAACATAATCACTCGAATCATCAGCATCATCAGCACCATCACCATTAATAACAACAATAACTCGATTATTAACATTAACATCAACAAATTTATCATGATTATCATGATCCTCATTAACAACAGCACTCATAACAACACACACCCACAACAATTTCAATAATATAATAAATAACAAAAACCAAACGACTGAGCAAAGCAGCAGGCAAAAAAAAAAAAAAAAGAAGAAGAAGAAAAACGCGAGAAATAAGATTTGTGACGAAATGATTAAATCAAAAAATATAGACTAAACATAATTAGATTTGTACTGAGCAGTTTGAGCATTTCAGCTCTTTCGTATGAGACATTCTGCTCTCAAAACATTGTTTTTAGACGGCGTTGTTTTTTTCTTGTTCGAGTAACTGCGATTGTGATTGTTTTCCGAAATCATTATCGGAATTGCTTGAAGCAACACAATTTGCACAAGAATTGGATGTAAAAATAAATTTGAAAAAAAGTAGAGCAACATTTACCCAAGGCACACGCTCTTAAAAATAATTTCCACGTCTGAGGTTCACTTGCCCCTCGAGTAAATAACCCGGGCATCTCTTAGCCCTGCACCAGGCCCTATTCACAACAACCAGAGCATCTCTTCAAAATGAGGATAACCCATGGGAGGGTGAGAGAGAAAATCTGCTTGTTGAACTCTCAAAGAAATGAAAAAGAAGAGCGACAAAAAGGAAAATAAAGGGAAAAAATCTCCCCCTCTTGAGGAACAGGTCGGCTAATGAGAGAGCTCAAGGGTTTTGGAGCACGCAACATGCTTTTTTCTCTCTCGTTTCATCAAAGCAGAAAGAACAGCTTTACTACAAAAAGAGAAACCACGGAGTAATTTGTTAGCAGAGACACTGGAGGGAAAGGAAACCTTGGGTATGAGTGTCTTGACGGTGTCACCCATGTGGCCAAACGAATCTTTTAGTTCATAGAGAAGATAAAGACGAAAAAAAAAAAAATAAAAAGATTGAAATTAAGGAAGGTCTTAAAGTTACTGCGGATCTTCACAAAGAGATACTCAAGTATTCTGTAAAACGCTTGTTTTAGAAAAAAAAATCTAAAAAAAAACAAGAGACGATACATTCAAGCAAAAAAAAAAAATGAAAACAACTGCTCTGGTAAAATAATCCCTCACAAAGAAAAGAAGAAAAACAAAACAAAACAAAACAAAAAAAAAAAAACAGTAGCAAATTCTAAAGAGAGTGTTTTATTCTAATGATACGTTTTCGAATCCAAAGAGAATATAAAGTCCTTCTGAAATAATTTTTCAACTATCTGGGCCTATTTTTTGTAGCTATTACTTTCAATCGCAATTTATTCAGTAGAATTTCTAATTTTATCTTTGTTTTTTGAATGTTTAAGAATAAAAGCCTGACATATATTTCACAATATTATGCTTTAGTTGTTTTTTTTTCCAATCCTGAATAATTTATCCAAACATTGCTCAATCTACGTCTAAATTTTTAAGATCTTTGTCCAAGCAAATAATATCTTACTCGGGGTTTGATCGGCAAACAGCAAACAAACAAACAAACAAAAATTTACTGGTGTGTGTTTGGGAAAGAATTGGACCCTTTCTTAACTTTTATGACTTTCACACATATTTTATGGCTGCCGGTATCATCACGACATATTATCGTGGAAATACCTTTCAACGGTACTTTCACGACATGTTTTTTTAACCGGAAGAAAAGTTGAAGAAGCCGCCATTTTCGTTTCGTCACACCTCAGAAATAGACTAATGGCGTCAGATGTCCACGCGAGTCGACTCCACGTCGGCCAATCTTTCTTGAGTTATCAACATTTCGAAGAGGAATTTAATATTTTTTTTGGAAAAGAGTATGTTTTCAGTAAGAAATCCTCTAAAACAATAGAAAGTAAAAACAAGTCCGTTAAAAATAGTGGCAAACATTATCCTTCGGAGTGGAAGTACGTCAATCTGCATTTGATTTGCAAACACTTTAGGCAGCTATAAATGTTTGTAACCACTGGCTAAACTGTATAGGTGAGGTTATCAGCGAACGTGCTCTCTAGCAAATTCTACAACTCCATAGAGATGAAACAAAGCAATCCTGTAGTGAAGCTTCAGCAAATGTATGAAGGCTTACTTAACTTAATAACTAAAACTAACCTAGACATTACCGGTACCTATGAAAATATCGCCGGTAATTAGTACGATAATACAATAAGTGCAAACAGGGACAAGGGTCTAGAGACCAGTGTCACGGTCACCAAAATGTTCGCAGTTGAATTCAATGATTTTGAACGACTGCACAGTATATTTAATGTTTTATTAATAAATCTTATATTTGCATACTCTTAAAATGGTGTGTATGTATATGTGTGTGTGTGGGTGTGGGAGGGGTGCTTGCAATTTTCACAACTACCGGTATCGAATTATTTGCGGGCATTTGAGGACATACACAGAGGCAGTTTTGATAGGCCTAGTCGAAAGTCTTATCTTTTTGTAATTGAAGAAAAAAGTAAAATGAGTTTATTAAAGGCGGGAATGACCCTTCATAAACTTCGAAAAGGAAAAGTTAAATCTAAATACCGTTAGTCAATGGAAAAGTCAACGATGATAAACCTAGGCTAGATCTACCAAAAACATGTCGTGAAAGTACCGTTGAGGGGTAGTTCCACGATATGTCTTGAAAAGACCGGCTGCCTATTTTTATAGCAATATACAAAGTAGTTAAAAGGTGCTGTGCTCTATGTTTTTCTAAGAATATATATTATTCAAAATCACAGTGGTTACTTTCAATTCTCTTTGGAATCGCAAAATGAAATTACGAGGGAATATTATTACATAAAACCCGCAAATGAAAAAAAAAAAAAGATAAAAATGACTACATTCTCCTGCAGAGACCGTTAATAAATTATCAATTTTGAAAGAATACATGACATTGTGCAGGTACATCCGTTCTATACAAGCATTGTTTCAGAAATTGGAACGCGACTGTTTTTGACCCACTCTTTCATGAAATTGTGTTAGGGTATAAGTGGTATAAAGATTATAATCTGGTAAGATTAGCTCTGTATAGGCTAAAAAAACAACAATAAACAAAAACCCAACAGAAACCGAAAGGGAAAAAGGTTATAATATGTAACAAAACTCACTGCTAAATTGTAGAATATTTTATCTCTCCATTGGCTGCTACGTCTGTAGATTTCTTCTTTCCTGAATCTAATGTTCTGCATTTTTAAGCACCATGATTAGCTTAATGCACACTACGAATATTATTGCTCGATGTGCTAATAAATTCTAACAAAAAGCATTGTCCTCTAACGTTTGTTTTGATGAAAATTTGGATAAATTTAAAAACTACGTGGCCCTATTAATTTCCACATAATAGTGTTTTCTACTCAGAGGAACACACGAATTTTTTTAAGATGTGTCCCAATTCGAGATACACTGAATAGAAAACTACGAATTATTTACACAGAACCGAAACTGATATTACAAGTTATAATAACTAGGGTTTTCCCCAAGTAAGGTGAAACTGGCCATAACTCAAAACCTATTGCAATGATTTTTTTTTAAATTATGGATTGTCTTACAAATATCATTTTAGTCTTGTTCTTGCTAAGTAGTATCTAGTAGCAAAGAGTATGTATAGTCAAAACAAACGAAAAGCTACTGAAGTAAAGTTCTAGGCGTTTAAACTTAGTTATAAGATTTTATTCTAAATCCGAAAATCCCGATTAAAATCATTAATTTTTCACCCTCAAGGTAAAATGCCTATCCTTGTATGTTTCACGCTGTTCTTTTTCACATAGCGCGTCGTCCTCTCGGCATCGCAAATTCTTAATCCACGTCTCGTTCTCTTGCCTCTTCATAAAATACATATCACCTAAAATCTCGCTGAATCTAGGCATGAGGTCCATGTGCTTTTATATATATACTTTTCTCAGTGAATTAAGTAAGTGTTTTCCTTCATCTCTGTCGCTATATAAGCTAATGTTATGTCTGTATTAATTCATTTTATTACTTAGCAATAACAAATAATTGAACTGCCACTCATTTCGTTCGTATTTGGTTTCGGAACATTCAGCTGAATACATCGACATTACAACTAGTTTAAATAAACAAAGAGGCGGTAAGAAGTCGATATCACCAGGTGAAAAAATTCATTGTCACAACATCATTATTTGAAACGGAAAATTTCAGATTAACTTTAGTCTATAAAATTCAAATCTGGTTTTAAAACAAGTAAAGATGCTCCAAAAACTGTAAGGAACACAAGCGAAAGAGCGTTAAAAGAACATGTAGCTGGAAACCGGAAAATAGATATGAAAACAGCAATCATCCTGTTTTGTTCCTTATCGATGACACTTGTGATTCTTCTCACTATAAGCATCCTTTCGAAGACCCCAGGCTAGGAGCTACCGCAGCCTGCGAGAGCCATCATACACGATAGTTTTTGCTTCACTTCAGAGCCGAGTTCACTACAAGAACCCCAGAGTAAGAGGGATATAATTTACATAGCCGGGTCTGAACCAGCACTCGTGTTTAATTTCCCCAGGCTAGTGACACTCATTCCGCTGATCGAGAGAATTGGAGCCGCTCGAACGAAGAATGAATGATTCGAAAACAAAACAAAACAAAAAAATGAACAAAAAACGAATAGGGGTACTTATCAAAATCCATGAGATGAACCAACGCCATTCTCAACTATTTCTCATTCTGAACGAAAGTACAAATTCCAAAAATACTCGTTTCGCTAATCTACACTCAGTTTCGGCCTTGTGAACTGCGTAGACATAGCTCTGTGAAGCAGTAAAATCCGAACATCTCATTGAAATTCGGAAAGATTGGCAGCAATATGCACTTGAGACGAGAATCGAATTACCGAGCAAGTACTCGAGGAGAGATATTAATCGCTTTACGGTATTAGATCCTGTGTTTGATCTTCAAAAGGCTTTCTGAAATCAATACGAGTCTCAGGATAACAAATACAGATCACAGAAAATACTCTTTGAGTGAGCAAAGTATTAGCAGTTTGTTTAATTCTCCAATTTTTTAAAATCTCTAGTTATTCGTGACCTAATCACCTGGTGATACATTTGAATTTCATGAACAGATCAGTAAACACTTGTTTTTGTGTCGTGAGGATAACTCTTGAAGTTAATGGTGATGTACCAAGTTGAAAAAGAACAACTAAAATAGTTTTAGTAACAACACTTTCATCATCACCGACTAAAGATCGTTAAAATACGTAGTAAATATAGTAGTTGCAGTAGTAGTAGTAATACTACTACTACTGCTACTACTACTACTACTACTACTACTACTAATAATAATAATGATAATAATAGTAATAGTAATAATAATAATAATAATAATAATAATAATAATAATAATAATAATAATAATAATGATAATAATAGTTATAGTAATAATAATAATAATTATAATAATAATAATAATAATAATAATAATAATAATAATAATAACAATAATAATAATAATAATAATAATAATAATAATAATAATAATAATAATAATAATAATAATACTGCAATAATAAATAGAGTTATTGGCATTTACTAGGAGATTTATTTTTACTCTAAATATCTCAAATTCAATAGCGACATAGCAGTTGCGTTTACATATATAATTGTTATATACTTAAGCAAAAAAAGTAAAACGGAAAAAAGGATCTGTGAACGAAAATAGTATTTCTGCTATTCCCAAAGATGGAATCGATTCAGATAAACATGTCCAGCGAAGAAAATCTAGACCAAAGCTTCTGTATTAATACGCCTACACTGTGGCAATTCAAACATGTCTGGTCTACGATCTGTGGTTTTACTATTTAGCCCCAACAAAGATGGGCTGTGTAAACAAACACGACTTAATTGATAAGAAAATATGAGAGGATGAGCTCGCGGAATTACTCTCGGAAAAATAATATTTACACAGCGATCTCTAGTTCTGGGCAAATTTGTTTATATTGTAAAATTTAGTAGCAAAAAATTTGTATCTTTTATACAGTAATAATATAGGCACAGTATAGACATGCTTTGAGAAACTATTCAAATTAAAAAAAAATACCGAGACTATAATTCTCTTAAAAAGAATAATGTATTGAAAACCTTTAAATATTGAAAGAGATAAAAACTGCACAACTCTGCTGTTCTTCATGCAAAAAAAAAAAAAAAAAAATCAGAAAGAAGAAGAATGAATGTTAAAAAAAAAATATATATTTTTTTTTCCAATAGTTAAGAGGCTCCACTCCACCACATGCAGTTACAAAAATAGAAGAGCCTCTTTGAAACGGAAAAAAATATATACCTTGTTATGAATGTGAACAGTGAACAAAACGTTGAGGCAATGTAAAGAAACAAGCGTAAAGTTTTAGTGTTTGGTGCATACCAAAACTTGTACATTACAAATACATGTATTGAAGCAAACTGCCACATTCATGAATTACATTCAGAGAGTAAAATGAGACGATTCCCACTGTTTTTATTTAAAAATAAATTCCACGACAATATCATGTTCTTTCTTAGGAGAACCTATCTGAAAATAACTCCGCTAAAGTAAAAAAAATATTATTATTTTCAATTTAGGTACCAAGAGGGGAAAAAACAGAATGCATTTATCTTGATGTGTTCTAATTTTTTTTTTAACTGATTTTTTTAATAATACATTTTAGCTTCATATTCATAATTATGGGTTTACAAGCCTGCAGCACAGAATGGGAAAGTAACACTTCAGATGGATTTTCCCTGATTAAGTCACATTAATAACTTTACACCTTTCATCTTTTTCATCATCCTATTTTATTGCTTCATGACTAAAAATTGTTAGTGCAAACCCTTCACTTTTTAAGAAGCTGACGCTATATTAGACTAATTCATCTTTAAATTAGGTAAATACTTTGTTTGAGCCCAACTCCTTGGAAGTAAAAGTAATAATCGAGATACCATAATTATGAAACTACAGCCATCTCCTCCAAAACGCTGTTTGCTAGCTCCGTCATTTAATTCGTTCTTCATAAACATTATTGTTTGATGTTGCATCAAGCAGATTAGACGCCATCCCAATCAACCCGTGGTGCTTGCCAAATCGTGCTTATTCAACATCTATGTTGACCAACCAAACTCAGTGGTAGCTAGCGACGCAGATCTCGGTCACGATAACCACGTAAGAGTAATAAATATCTTGGAATTAGAAGATCAGAGAAGAACTAACACTGTCTATCCTTTCTTAGTATGAAAGAATGAAAGTGAGGAGTGACTTCTCAACGAGTATAAGCATATGCAGCACGGGATAGGTTTTTTTTTCTTCTTTAGTTGATGGAACTTCGACATGAAAGACACTCGCGTACACACTCACACTGTCTCTTTCCTTCTCTTTCTCTGATTTTTTCTCAATCTGTCTCTGTCTGTTTATCCATCTCGATGTCTCTGTCTCTCATTTTCTTCTTCTTCTATTTTCCCAGATATTCTTGAAAAGTGAAGTGGTCCAAATGCTGTTTTAGATACTTGAAACGGGTCACACAAACCTTAGAATGCCACTGAAAAAGCACGGCCACTGATAGGCCATTGAAACGCACAGATCATGATGCTGAGTTAATTAGTTCAGACGGCGACATAAAAAAAAATAATCGGGTGTGTACTATTATCATTTGCCTCATTAATATTGCTGAAACTCTTCTAACTTTTTTTTTGTAAATATCTTTGAATTTTATTGGATGTGTATTTTTCCAACATAATGAAGAGTGTCCATTATAATATTTCAATTATTTGAAACACCCTGTTTACTGCTGATTGCCATTGTTCCAAGAAAAATGACCGCACAATACTAAAGTACTGACTTGAAAAAAACAAAAGAAAAGCAAAAACAAGCGGTGCAAGTGAAATAAGAAAAAAGGCGCAAAAGAGTAGAAATAAACAATAAAGCGCTGTGGGTGTCCGGTATTTTTTCCCCTTTGTATTTATCACTTAATTCATGGCTATGCATTCATACTAATCTAGAATCAACACACATATACAATCAACTTATTTCCCTTTCCATATCTAATTAATCTACATGTACTTACTATCTAATCATCTATCTACCTATCTATCTTTCTATCTATCTATCTATCTATCTATCTATCTATCTATCTATCTATCTATTGATCCATCTACCCATCCATCCATTTATCTATCTATCTATCTATCTATTGATCCATCTACCCATCCATCCATTTATCTATCTATCTATCTATCTATCTATCTATCTATCTATCTATCTATCTATCTATCTGTCTGTCTATATTTCTTTCTTTGTATTTATATTCTTTTCCATCAACCTACCTACTTATCAGTCTATCCATCTATCTATTCATTTTCAATCTTACTTAACTTTCTAAAACAGACATAAAACGAGACAAAGAAGAGACAAAAGCAGGGAAACAATCGTGGAGACAAACAAATAATTAATCGGATGGAGAGGTAGGTATAAATACAGGCGCAGACTGAGACAGACAGACAAGGTATACATTGAATAACAATCAGACTTTTTTTTCCTCCAACAGAGATTCTTTGGACTTTCATTAACGTGCTATATAGCTGTTACTGTTAGAACCGATGGTTCCCCTATAGTCAAATAATCTCTTTACACATGAGAGAGGATGAGGACATTGTTTTATGTAAAGCGCAAACGACGCGCCTTGGACTCGAATTCCGTGTGTCTATCACATGATGACGATAACAAAGACGGCAGAAATGTCAAATTTATTTTTGCCAAATTCGTAGCTATCCTCATAAAGTAGTTCCAGCATGAGGTGGAATCATTTACTTTGGAAGCAAGAACGTTTAGATGACGAGATAAGCTTTCTCTGGTTGCTTTCATTCTTAACTTTCGGCAACATTCAATTTTGTAAGACAGCTTGTTTGAATAAAGGGCAATAAATTATTGGACGAACATAAAATTCCCGACTCGTCAAAGGGATGTAACAAAAAAAACAAAAAAACAAAAACAGGGACAAGAAAAGGCGAAGAACAAATATAACGACGACTGCGCGACGCTCTTTGAGAGAAAATCAAATCGAGTTAGGTAAGACGTGGGTTCCTGTAATCTTGTCACGAAAAGTTTACGGCACTGAAGAGTTCTGCTCGGGATGGGAGATAAACATGTTAGTGTTTGACGAGCCGCTGCGCGCGATAGCTCTCGGTTATCCTAATTCCACTTCCTGTCTGGCGTTATGTATGACACACACGTAAACTTAGTTGGTACGTGTTTGTCTGTATGTGGTGGTGTATTTGCTGTAACTTTATTCCACTGGCTCTAGCATTAATTCTAACGTTGATACTCTGTCTGCATATCTCTGTGTCTCTCTATGTCTCCAACTTTCAGTCTGTCTCTGCCTTGATATTTTATCCTCTCTCTTTGTCTTTCTTTCTTTTTTTTGTTTCTATCTGTATTTGTGTCTATCTCTCTCTGTGAATGTTTTTCTATCTTCACATTTAATCTTCATCTTCACTAGTATCTACATCTCTGTTACTTTCATACATTGTCTCGTTTTCCCTTCACTTTTGTTGACCTTTCTCTTCGACTCTTATCTTTTCCTTCTTACCTTGAACTTCCATCTTCTCTCTCTCTCTCTCTCTCTCTCTCTCTCTCTCTCTCTCTCTCTCTCTCTCTCTCTCTCTCTCTCTCTCTCCCTCTCTCTCTTCTCACTCCCCATCCTCCTCTGTTTTTCTATCTATTTATCTCTATAATAATAGTAATCATAATAATAATAATAATAATAATAATAATAATAATAATAATAATAATAATAATAATAATAATAATAATAATAATAATAATGATAAAAATAATAGTAAAAAAGAAAATCTTTCTGCAGAATTTGACCAATTCTTTGTTTGCTTCTCAAGCAGACCAAACAAAAGCATTGCTGTGAAGAATAATACATTCAAATGCGCTGATACCACTACTTATTTCAAAAAGACTGATGCGCAAATTCAAGTTAGGTAAAATACAAATAAAAACACCAAACAAACAAAATCAGGAAAATTGAAATGCCTAATAATAATATTTCGGACGCGCTCTTAAAGCTTCCATAGATTATGAAGGTGTACTGAGGTAACAGATTTCACCGTTAAAGGTTTATCTTAAAAGATCTAGGATATCTTCTATGAAATGTTTATGACGTCCTACTATTACCGATAACAAAAACAAAAACGCCAACAACAACAACAACAATAACAACTGCAACAACAATAACAAGAACAATAACAAAACAACAACAACAACAACAACAACAACAACAGCAACATCAACAATAATAATAATAATAATAATAATAATAATAATAATAATAATAATAATAATAATAATAATAATAATAATAATAATAATAATAATAATAATAATAATAATAATAATAATAATAATAATAATAATAATAATCTATTTATAATGAAGTTAGGCGAATAATAAGTACCCTCTAACAGAGCATTTCTAGACCATATAGGCACGTCAAATTTGGCACCATGGTGTAAATTACTCTATAGATTGGAGTGGTAGTATTATTTTTCATCAAAATTGTGTCGTTAGAATATTAAAAGTAAAAATATGATACTTATTTTCTTAAAAGAAAAAGGTGTATAAACGAACTACTTCCTGTAAGCACATCTTACAAACATAGCAGGGATGAGACTGAAAGTATTTATGCGTAGTATGTCGTCAATAATATGTGAATATCCTTGTGTAATTTCTTCTTTTTTTTGTGTTTGATGAAGGCAAAAAGTCAAAAGCTTATGTGCTTTGTTTTGTTTTGTAAATCTTGGAGCTGCACTCTACTTATTATTTTTACTACTACGACTACTACTACTACTACTACTACTACTACTACTACTACTACTACTACTACTACTACTACTACTACTACTACTACTACTACTACTACTACTACTACTACTACTACTACTACTACTAAGACTACTACTACTACTACTACTACTACTACTACTACTACTACTACTACTACTACTACTACTACTACTACTACTACTACTACTACTATCACTACTTCTTCTACTACTTGCACTTATCACGATCATCATTATCATCCGTATGAAAAAAGGCCCTACTAATGGTTATGGTACAGTAATTAATATCTGAGCAGTCTTATCTTACCTTCCTCCTGTATTTAAAAGAATCGAGAGGTGCTGATAGTGAAAGTGACCACCGAGCATTACAACCTGTACTGGGTATTATTCTGCTGTCTGAATTTATGGCAACACCAGGTTCGAGTCATATACATACAAAATGTGGTTGTTAATTTCTTCGACCAAAAATTCCCTGGTCATCTCTGTTCTCTTCATATCATACTTCTAAACGTATCCCCATTGCAATGCAAAATGGCCATTCCAAAAGATCAGAACGAGGCATTTATAACGTTTCTTTAGACGCCATTCTGTCGCAATCAACAAGACGCTCAGCAGCTTTATCTGAAGGACACTGAAGTTAATGACGGAATTGAATATTCATAGGATATTAAGCCGACAAGACACTAATGAATCTCTCAAAGGTTATTTAGAAGAGACGAAAATGTTCATTATTCGTCTTGCCAACAGGGAATAAAGGTAAAGGCGTTGGTAATTGACACATGCGATGCTTTCTTGAAAAAATCAGTTTGAGGAAGATTGTCAAGTGCCGAAAGTCGTTACATGTTGATGATCGGCCGTGCCAGCTATGTAAAACAAAAGATTTCATTATTTTAGATAGATAATCATATCCCATTTGACGGGAAATAAACTTGAAGAAATTCATTTTACAATTTTGGCACAGTGAGCACGATTTTATATCAGGTCAAAATATTACAAGTCTTGTAATTGGCACAAATCTCTAAAAACTTCTTTGATTCATTTTTTTTTTGCCAATTTTCTCTCAATTAACTGTGCTTTTTGTGTGATATATGATCGTATCAACTTACGTTTGACCATTATGCCATTTGTTCCACCGAACTCAGGATCTGCATTGCATTTGGTAATCTACGATCAAGTCAACTTACTTGAACATAATGCCATCTGTTCTACCGTGCTCAGAATCCACTTTGCTACTGGAGTGCTTTATTTGGAATAAGACTTACTTCCCCTATTATTTCTGTGCCAACAGCTAGCTTTGTCTTCTGTCCATGCTGCTTTTCTGCGTATATCGTTTTGAAAAACTTGTGAGACAAAAATACTATTCAATTACCGTTTTTTAAGTTGAGTTATGGGCCCTATAAGTTGTCGATAAGTCGAAAAGCACTAGACACTTTGTGGGTTTGTATAGCCTGCGGAAGTTGTTCAACATTGTTTGGGAACATATTTATTTTTCCGTAGAACCATAAATTATTCAAATGTCGGCATTTTGCGGATTATGGGTTGCAGGAAATCATGTTTCTTCCTCGCATGAATTATTTAACTCATCTTCAGTTTGTGAACTTATTTTGTCAACTTTTGTGCCGACGCTACTGTTCACTTTAGGGAAATCAAAATCATTGAAATAGGCCATATATATATATATACATACATATTCTTAAGTAGTTTTTCTCCCAATTTTCAGTTAGTTGGACTAAAAAATAGTTCCATAGGTAAAGGTCAATGACTGGAGTACTAAAGTGCTCTCTTCTGGTCGCTTCGATGAGTTTTGTAAACGCTCCCAACTACAGATCTCCCAGATATGAATAGATGTAAACGAGCTGTCTCCGCCACGAAACCCTGATGATCTCTTCCACTAGGGCCAGGGAATCGTTACCATCAGGTAGGCGGAGCACGATGACCTCCAGGCACTTATCATTCGTTGGCAAGAATCTGGTCCCTTAAGGGAGCTAAAAATGTCCATTTTCTGAGAAGCTCTTGAAATGAGGCGTTCCATCGTTTCTCTGGCATTTTCCTTTGTAACTCAATTTCTCTCTTCCCTCCCCTCTCTTTAACTCTCGATCTTTCTCTCTATCTCTCTCCCTCCCTCTCTTTACCTTTCATTCTCTCTCCCTCTCTCTCTCTCTCTCTCTCTCTCTCTCTCTCTCTCTCTCTCTCTCTACTTCTTGAATCTCTCCTGCAACACTAATTTGAAAATTTAAAATATAAATCTTCAGCTTATGAATTTATATCTTACACAATTCTTGAGTTTTCGCTGACTTATCTATCCCTTTCTCCGAGCTACGGGTGGCACCAGTGGCGCGATTACCAAGACCTCTCTTTACATTTTTCTAACAGTTTTGTCTTAAAACCCAACAAACAACCGTGACAACCAGTGGCGCGATTACCAAGACCTCTCTTTACATTTTTCTAACAGTTTTGTCTTAAAACCCAACAAACAACCGTGACAACCAGTGGCGCGATTACCAAGACCTCTCTTTACATTTTTCTAACAGTTTTGTCTTAAAACCCAACAAACAACCGTGACAACCAGTGGCGCGATAACCAAGACCTCTCTTTACATTTTTCTAACAGTTTTGTCTTAAAACCCAACAAACAACCGTGACAACCCTTCCTCAGCTTGTAAAGCCTCAGGCATTTTGTAAGCTTTGAAGTTATGTCTGAGGCAACGCTTCCGTGGCAGCACTTTTAGGTTGTCTTCTTTCTTCTACTATTATTTTGTCTGAAACATGCCCTCTTTCTCAAATGGCATTTTTTCCTACTGAAAATCCATAAGTGCTACTGCACGTCTCTCAGTCCTCTTTCTTCGAATCAATTTAATTTATATTTATCTTATTGTTAGAAAAAGTTGTATCGATACGAGTGCCAAATGTTCTAGAGGGAATTACAAGTACGGGAAGGTAATGGGGGTGGAAGGAGTTGATATCGTGTATCTAATAGTTGATTATAGGAAATCAATTGTTCGAGTCGCTGAAACTGCGACTATTTTCACGACTGAAAACATTTTAAAGATAGTCATTGCCTTGAGGCTGTTACATCGCTCAGAGATCTTGCCCTGACTTTACCTCATCTTTTGCGTCAAGTAAGAAAGATAGTTGACAACAATACAATCAGAAACAGTAGCAGCAACAAAAACAACAAAAACAGTTTTTTTTAAAGCTGCAACAGTAGTAAATTCCACAATAACAAAAAGAACCAAAACTTTTACAAGAACGATACCAAAAACAAAAATAATAGCAATAAAAACAATAACAACAACCGCAACAACAGCAACAACAACAACAATAACAACAATAACAACATTCTCCCCCACATACCAGCGCTTCCACGGCTTCTCCAGCACAATCAACCCTCCTCTGACGGACGCTGGTCGCCCTTTCCCTCAGCCTCTTGGCCTTCCTCTTAGCCCGCGCGCCCCAGTACGTGTAGTTCACGGCCGCGTACTCCAGCAGGGCCGCAAACACGAACACGAAGCACATGACCAAGTAGATGTCGATGGCCTTCACGTAGGAGATCCGCGGCAAAGACGACCTCACGCCGTTGCTGATGGTGGTCATGGTCAGCACGGTGGTGATGCCTGCGTGGCGGATGCATTGAATTGAACAGTGTTGATGAAAGAGGAAGAAGGGATACATTAATACACAAAGATATCGATATTATTAAACCAGGGATGTAGAGCAAAAAGAAATTTTGTGAAAAAAAAAAAAAAAAAAAGGAGCAGGGTACTTTCTAACGACTCATCTCTACTTAAAGCCGACAAACCTCTTGTAGGTCATTTCGGAATCTCTTCAAAAGAATTTGCCATAATCGTAAGGCCAGCTTTGTGAAATGAAAATAACAATCTTTTCTCTTAAATGATACAGATCGCACCTAATTCCCCCCAAAAAGTTCTTTCTGGAGAGTTGCCGAGTTGTCTCGCACTGTATACCACGTTAAAGTATTGCTAACAAGGGGAGACAATCGCAAGCAAGGATGGTTGCAGTAAGACAGTATTTAGACACTGTATCGCAGACGTATTGTGGAAAAAAAAAATCTTCCGGTCAAATTGAATCTAAAGGGGTTGCTTTCCTAACATAATGCATGGCTCGTTGATACGATTTTATTTGCAAGCCCAGTCCACCATATTAGAACCCTATCATAAGACAAGTTTCTGTTTAGTAACAACTTAAAAACTAACATTTTAATTCTCGTATCAAATTAGAGTGGCAACATTTAATCATTGAATATCTTTCATTATCATACAAGAGGAGACAATATATCAGGGAAGCATTCTGGATGAATGTAAAAAAATGTGTTTAGCAATATTCTGCGAAATTCAAATCCAGCGTTAAACACACCATGCAACCATTGTGAGTCAAAACAAAGCGAAACACCTTCAAACACCGGTTGCATTACAAACGAAAATTACAAGTTTCATTGAGTTTTTGCTTATATGACAATAGTCTTGGCGTTGAAACAAGTAACGATATAGTATAATAAGGAACACGTCTTTGATATCTTCCCCTTATCCTTTCCGACATATCTCGCGTTATTATGTGCCTTACTCTTCTTTCACAATCAGATCAAACCTATATACATCACAAGTTATGTTAATATTAATATGGTTTCGTCAGACAACAACATTGTTGGTACAAGATGTTTTAGACAATTTTGTTCCGTCTAAAAAATAGATAAAAAATTGTTCTTTATTAAGAGTTGTTTTCTTGACAATACGAAATTAGTATAAATCTAATTTATCAGTCACAGACTGGTGTTCATTATAAAAGAATGAAAGTGTATGAGATTGAGCTTAGGCAACAGGGCATACAAATGAAGAAATAACTGGGATGTCATCAAAATGCTCGTTCCAATGGGAAACAAAAAGATATACAAGCAAGTGAATTCAAAAAGAAGAAGAGAGAAAGAGAGACTGAGGGAGAAATAGATAGAATACGAGAAAGGAGATAAAAAGAGAGATGAAGAGATAGACAAAGGGAGATAGATTGAAGGCAGTTCAGTAAATAAATTGTTAGATAGAAAGATAGATAGGGAGATAGACATACAAGAAGATATATGACTAAAAATACATACAGAGATATTAAGATATAGAGATAAATGGATATGTATATATATATATATATATATATATATAAATATATAAATATATATATATATATATATATATATAAATATATAAATATATATATATATTTATTTATATATGTATATAGATAGATAGATAGATAGAAAGGGAGACATGAAAATAGAGATAGACAGAACGAAAAAGGTAGATGGATAGATATATAAATGAATAGATAGATAGATGGATAGACAGATAGATAAAAAATTTATATATTTTTTTTTAAAGAGAGCTAGCGACAGACAGACACAGAGAGAAAGACAGAGAAAGAGCGAGCGAGAGAGAGAGAAAGAGAGAGAGAGAGAGAGAGAGAGAGAGAGAGAGAGAGAGAGGGGGAGAGAGAGAGGGAGGGAGAAAGAGATAGGAGAAGAAGAAGAAGAAGAAGAAGAAGAAGAAGAAGAAGAAGAAGAAGAAGAAGAAGAAGAAGAAGAAGAAGAAGAAGAAGAAGAAGAAGAAGAAGAAGAAGAAGAAGAAGAAGAAGAAGAAGAAGAAGAAGAAGAAGAAGAAGAAGAAGAAAATTGAATTTGTTGCTCTAATTTGCCAAGTCTGCAGATCTAGTGTATCATATATTTAAGACTGTTTACGCAAGAATAAATATATAATATTCGCCATAAATTATATTTCAAGATCAAGTTATTGCTCAGGAGCATTTTGTTATTGAGGATGATTTATTTCTTACAGAAATTAGCGTATTTGATGGAAACAAAAATCCTAAATTAGGATTAAAAACGTTTCCGTAAGTTTTACTTCCATAAAGGACAAGTTTAAGGTGAAATTGATCTCAAACAAGAGAACAAGCGAGAGAGTTTCAGCAGAGGCTGCGATGTGACAAAGTCAAGAAAGTCAAGAAAGTAGCAGAGCACTTGTACCTTAGCCTGAATGATGAGACTATTGATTGGGAGGTTAGACACGTTGAGGATAGAGTCGGATAGTAGTATTGGTGACAAGCAACTGTGACGCTCTGTACAGAGAAGAAACTTGACATGGAAAAAACTTAACTACAGCTCAAATGGTAAGATAAAGTGAAGATCTACGAGCGCATATAGATAAATCTAATAATTTAATTGACAAAGACGTGCATATATAGCCGAATAGTTTACATCGAGTGGAGTGATCTAGTCCGCGATTATGAACAATTCTCGGAAAAGTAAATATTTAATAGATTATGTTTTGATATTATGATATTTGCAGCTCAAAACACCGAATTACTTTGTGTTCCAAGACATAGGGATCAAACTTCGGGAAATCCTATAAATGGGCTAGATAAAAATACCAAGAAACTGCTGCCGACAAATTCGTTACAAAAAAACTAACTGATTTTCTCATTCATTCAATTTGAGATCCATGTTTTCGAAGTTCATTAATTCTATGATAGCCAATACATAACAGTTTCCCAAGAGTTCTCCACGTAAAAGAACCATCTATATAATGGAGCTAGGCGAAAAATGACGACCATCTAACCGAGCATTTCTAGATCACCTAGGAACGTCAAATTAGGTATAATGTTGTAAATTGTCCTAAAGATTGGAGTGGTAACATTATTTTTCACTAAAATAGTACTTGTCTAAAATTAAAGGCAAAAATGTGAATATTATTTTCTTAAAAGAAAAAGACGAATGTGCGAATTATTTCCTTTAAGCACAGCTGGGCAGAGATGACAGGAATGAAACTGAAAGTACGCACACAATGTAGGCGGCGGCAGATCTAAAACCGTCTGGAACAGCTAGATCTAGAACTACATGAGTGTAAGATTAAGTAAAGAATTTAAAAGGTTTCTTCGACATAGATTCTAGATCTAGGGTCTTGATATTTACATCGGCTACACTCAAATTAAAAGATTAAGTTCTACAACTAAAAAAATCTAGATTTTACTTTTGGATTAAAGATTTTTTAGAACTTTTATGTAGGTTTAAAAAACTGGGCGGCTTAGAATTCCCGCAAGGCAGTGCACTTTTATGCAATTAATAAGAAAATTCAAAGCGCTGAAAAGGATCTAAGAGCATATACCTTTATTCCAAAAGAATTTAAGTTCACGTTATTTAAATTTTGTGTTTAGAATAAGAGCTATCTAGAATTTAGGTAAATGTGGGCTGGTGGAAGCATATATCTGGATCATTTTAGTAAAAGGATACATGTAAAGACCATTAAGCTTATTTAATACACAGACACACCCCAGGACCGGCAAATTGACACCGTGGTGCCGTTCGTAGAATGAGGTTTCCAGCTTGTGGGGTAAATACATGTAACTCGATTTGCACAAGAGGAAAACAGCATGAAATTTAATTTATTATTTTAGAAACTAGTTTCATACTTTCTTCGATAACTGTTTTCAGAGGTTTCAAAACATACTGCTTTTTCACACACGATTCTGAAATCATCAAAGGGCTTACCTAAAGATCTGATACGATTAAAAAAAAATTCAATAAATTCTATAAACATTTCAAAGAGGATAAAGTAGAAAACAAATAGGTGCCAAAATTTGCGAAAACGTACGTCTCTAGCACAGGCAGATCTTGATATAAAACAAGATCTGAGACATATTTCAAAAAGAGTTGGGCTTCAGTCATGACCTTGATCAAACTTTCAAAACATGTTATGTCTTGACAGATAAAACATATAACAATATATTTTCCTTCATTTCCATGTTTTATATAAAGAAAAGTGTAGAATATTTTTAAAAATTCATTAGTTCACGCTTTGGAATAGGTTTTGCATTACCCTTGTGTTTGTGTTAAGTGCTGATTTAAAAAGAAACGTAACTAACGCAGGATTAAGAACAAGTCTTTGTAAAATCCCGTTCCTTATTGATATGGATTCTAAGATAGTTTATATTACATTTCAATTCGATTTAAAGTTTATCATTTTTTTTTTCTCAAGCACACCCAAACCGTGTTTCCTAAACAACCGCCTATGGACAGAAGGGGGTTTCTAAAAAGATTAGATATGAATAGAATAAGAGAGTAAAACCATGAAAATATGAAAGTGCACCATAATGTAAATTAATTGTATTCTAAATCATTCAGACAGCATAGACAATTATAGTGGCTACAAACTTTGAAATTTCAAGGTAGTACTGTAATTGAGAAGACTGCGATCGAAATTTGGAGCTACAACAATTATATTGTCTGTTGACCGCCAGAACAGATTTTGTCCATTTTGCAAAATGCTTGGAGAAAAAAAAAATGAGGCAACTAGACCATATTTCATCATGTCTCTAAATATCACGACAACCCTCCTATTGTTTGTGCTACGATAAGGGAAAACTCTTGACAAAAGCATTTCCCTTTAGCAGAGTTTTTTTTTTTTGCTCTTAACAATCTTTGAGTTTTAACAGTATGAATGTTCGAAGTACATTATCAGATCTAATAAATCATTGCAATCTTTCTCTGAATGGACCCCATGTATTGTGAATAGGCCTACAATCTCGACATTTATGACGGAAGTGAGGTGTATAGCATAGATTATATTGATCTCAGACTGTATAGAGCCATGTATGTCATCACTTGTTTTTCCCTAACTCATCCCTTATTGTTCATATTCAAGATTATTTGCTTCCCATCCCATCAGAAATGACCACAGAGCACAGTAATTTTTGGTATTTAAAGTTACAAATCAAGTGCCTACATAGCCATCCTGACTTGGGCTAACTGGTAATGAAGTAGGATTTTACCCAATAGACCCTATTCTAATGTGTGCCGTGAGCCTAATAGTCTCTTTGACTGAAATGTTTGAAGCGACCTTGCGCCTAGTCGTTATCTTTGGTGCTGAAAGTAAACTAATGCATCTAACTACTATATGCGCTAGTTAAAACTCATACGACTAGTAGACGATAGAGAATGTAGGATAGGAATTAATCAACCCGAATAATAAATCCTACTTATCGAAATACATTGAATTGGAAGATTTGACTCTTAAGCGCTGGGATTTTATGTTGATAAAATGCATATCATGCAGTAGATCAGGAGCCAAAAAACTCTTTCAGGATAATTTTAAAAATGAAATGATTCTGTAAAGCAATCAAGAACAAACTAGTTTTAAACCACACGCATACATATAATTTTACATTATTTTATTGTTTTTTGTTTTTTTTTCAAAATAAACGCGTTGAATTTTGTGCAGTAAAAAAAATACAGAAGTGCCTCTATAAAAAGGCTTTCGTATCGGATGCAAGCTAAAACCGCGTTTGATTTCTACTCCGCATACGATTAAAACATTTCTTTGTATTAATTGAGAAAAGTGCTGAAAACCTAGTTAACTTAACGAACATTTGCTCTAAACATCTGTGACACACATACTCACACACGCACAAATCTATGTGGAAGAGACATGGCTATAAAATTAAATTTGCCAGATGATCTTCGTCACTTTAAAGACCAACAAATCTCGCCGGTAAGACAGCCTTAATTCACACCTGTTTGTTGGCACTTTTCAACCTCGTCACTATCACTGTCTTCATTTCGTCTTCCTCTAGATATGCACCTTTCTCCTTCTCATTTTCCCTCCTTCACCTATATTTTCTCGGTCTCTCTTTGTCTCTCTGTCTCTCTGTCTCTGTCTCTCTCTCTCTCTCTCTCTCTCTCTCTCTCTCTCTCTCTTCTCTCTATCTCTCTCTCTTTATCTCTGTCTCTCTCTCTCTCTCTCTCTCTCTTTATCTCTGTCTCTCTCTCTCTCTTTATCTCTGTCTCTCTCTGTCTCTCTTTCTCTGTCTCTCTCTCTCTCTTTATCTCTGTCTCTCTCTCTCTCTATCTCTGTCTCTCTCTCTCTCTCTCTCTCTCTCTCTCTCTCTCTCTCTCTCTCTCTCTCTCTCTCTCTCTCTTTATCTCTGTCTCTCTCTCACCCTCAATTTATTCTTGACCCTCTTCCTCTTTTTTCTCCTTCAGCTTCTTCAGTAAACCATTAAATCCAATACACCTACCTGTGCCAAATATAAATTATACTAAAATTGGGTATTCATTCAAACCTGGGTGGAAAATTTTTTTAAGCAACTGCTTTTTTTGTTGTTAGGCCCGGATTACCGATTTTAGGGTATCTTTGCGGGAAGACAACTGGTTGTAAGCCTGGCCAATGATGTGGTTTATTCAGAACTTTTCCTGACTGTGGCTAATTTTTCTAGATCGAATAGGAGGAGAAGTAACTCAGCAAATGATTATGATTTCGAGTACTCACCGAGAGCCACTCTCGCTGAGGTAGCCTCATGGTTAATCCAGAAAGACACCCATGACAGCATCACGATCAGGATGGACGGTAGATACGTTTGGAAGATGAAGTATCCGATGTTTCTCTGAAGCTGGAAAATCAGCGACAACCGCTGATAGTTACCTAAAGAAGATGAGAAAAAAGATATTTAACGTTATCTGATGGCGTGCTAAAACAACTTGTCTAATTGTAGGACTAGAGGCAGGGGAGGTTTTAAAGTATGTGGTAAACATTAATTTTACCATCACAGAGAAATATAAGTAATTTGATGGCGAAGGCCATTATGAGTTTATATATATATATATATATATATATATATATATATAAAGAAAAAAACAACAACAAAATAAAAAACAGTCTCTGTGCAAATTGATTATTATATATTGGTATGCAACACAGGTAGTAGCAAAATAATGGCAGAGGAAAATAGCTGTAGCATGATAGCAGCAGCAGCAGTAGTTGTAGAAGTCATAATATTGGTAATAGCAGTTGTTGCTGCTTTGTTTTATTGTTTTGTTGTAAAAAAAATATTGAAAGTATTAATAGTAGTTTCAGCTTTATAGTAGTTTTTGCCGTAAAATTAGTAGAGTAAGTATTAAAAAAAAACCTGTGACAATATTCTTTTAACTGATTACTTTTCCAGTTCGCATGCCCTTGAGATATTAGCACAAGTACTATCATATAGAACTATAAATAATGTTTCTATCGTAACCATAATTGCTATGTACTCAAGATGAATGTCACTGAAGATCAAATTCTGACTAGTAATTCTTTGATATTGAATTTTACTCGGAAAATTTTCTGACGAAGGGAACAATCAGAAATTTATTCAGAATAAAAAAACAAGCAAGCAACTGGATACCTGTAAGCAGCTCCTCTATCTTATTGATAGTGTCATAGTTAGATATAGAGAACTGTGGCAGAGATACATCCTCCACTCCCATCACAGCCTTGCGATCGTTCAGCCAATAAAGTTCAATATCGTCCATCGTATATCCATCTTAAAGAGTAAAAGAAGAAAAGCAAACTATACATGATCAGATTTAGAAGAATGGATGTTATGGATTTTAAATGTCAGTATCAAGCTTTAAATTCTCACTCTTTCAGCCAACAGAATTTCGCGCGGATTAAAATATGAACGTGATTGAATGTAAAGAACAAAAATAACTTGAATATAAGTATTTTCAACAATAACCTGATAAAAAATTAATAGAAAAAAGATAGACTATTCTATTAATAATCGATCAAGTAAAATGATAAATATCTTAAGGGACTTTTGAATATTCTTGTTTATAAGTACGTTAATAATCACCAAAGCTACAATAACAATAATGTAAAGATTGACTAATCTACTACAATTGGTTAAATCTTCAATTCAGCGACATCTGTAACTTGACCTACTAGTTTTAGGTACTGAATGCCTCATAATGAAAGTTCGCTGGTTTCTTAAATCCTAGACTATTTTCATGCTCTTTTAACCGCTCATTATCAAGTTAGTACAAATAGCAAGAACTCCCGCAAGCACATGTCGGCACTTTTAATTGGAATTTACAGCCTTATAATGATTATTTAAAGGAGCTTTAGATGAATTAAGAAAAAAGAGAATGGGCTAAAGTACAGAATTAGTCGGTTTTCCTTATTTAAAAGTAGAGAATGAGATACATACAGAAATTCGCGTATTTGAGATAAGTTGCTATTCCAATATTGATTTCGTTGATAAAAAGTGCTCAATAATCTTTATGTCAATTCAATGTGTCTTTATTTGAAAAGCTATAAAAAATAGAAATGTAGATAAAATTACTAATGTAATGTTCAATTTTCTCACCGCATTTGATTTTCAACGACTTTTTTTTAACTAGCATGCAAGAAAAGTGAGAATTAATTAAAAAAAAAATGAAAACTGAAATGCCCGTTTGATTTTCATCAATTGCTTGTAGCGAAAACTGAGGACAACAACCTTGGCGAAGGGCGTCAAAATTATTCCTGAAAAATATCTACCCCGATTTAAATACACAAATGAAAAGTTGGACACGCAATGATCGAATGATAGCAAGGAATTTTGATAAAAGTGATAAATGCATGTATATAGAACCATATTATTGCAAAGGAAACATTAAGAGATATATATAAAAAAAGAGTCATTGATGAAATTAAGAAGAAACATACCTGAGACGAGAAAGTGATAGAATGAGAGACAATCAGACATAAAGACATAAAGATTCATACATAAAGAGGGGAAGAAAGTAATATACAGAGAGAGAGAAAGGAAGAGAGAGAGAGAGAGAGAGAGAGAGAGAGAGAGAGAGAGAGAGAGAGAGAGAGAGAGAGAGAGAGAGAGAGAGAGAGAGAGAGAGAGAGGAAGGAAGAGAAGCCTAATTCGCAGCGTAGTTGAATAGTGTATACTTTATCCCTACCCCTTAATAGATTCAGCCAAATTTGTATCCACACAATTTACAAAAAGCAAATGGTAAATATTTCAGTTTTATGTTAGTAAGAGAAAGAGAGAGAGAGAGAGAGAGAGAGAGAGAGAGAGAGAGAGAGAGAGAGAGAGAGAGAGAGAGAGAGAGAGAGAGAAGGAAAGAGAGATAAAAAACAAGCCCACAAAATATTAAAAATATTATTTGAGATGTTTGTATTAATTGGATTGTCTTTAATCATATTCCGTGGACTTTACAAAGATTCGAGTATGTTATTACTCTTTGGATATGATTTTTCTTATTTCTTTTCTTTTTTTTTTAACTAAACGTTAGTTTTAGATTTGATTGCGTCCTATTTCACAAATTTACACTATAATATCCAAATCTTATACATTTGTCCCCTATAGAAAATTTTAAAACAAACCAAACATGCACCAATGGTTACAGATTTGAAGTAGCAACCGACAAGACCTTTCAAGTCACAGATTGCAAAATCAATGTCGTAAGAACCACCAGACGGGCGACAGATGAAGATTCTATTAGTTCCGCCACACATTAGAGCAACGTTCTTATTGTTGCGCTGTCTGTGTAGCTTTGGTTGTAAAGCTTTCCTTATTTGAAAAAAGAAAAGGAGAATAATGTTATCTAGAAACAGTACAGATTGATAAAGGAGGAAAGACAGAGCCAGTTGTGACTGATCAACTGAATAGACGTATAGATAGAGGTAACAACCACGATCTTAATGTTGTTTAGCCAATTGGTCTTTTTTTCCTGGAATTTGACCGGGTGATCTACATTTTGTCGCCTTCTTTATTTTGAGAACCTTCCATGCAGTTTAGATTAAACTACTTTGTTATTGATATGCATCTAAAACAACTGGGGTACTTTTTATACATAAATCGAAACCTTAACATAGTAACAAAATTATTTATTGTCAACATATATTTATTGTCAGTATCATCATTGTCATCATCATCATCATGACGATTGGTAAACGTGAGAGTCAGGGGTCAAAGGTAAAATAGGGATAATGAACTAAAAGAAACCAGAGGAGCTATTCTCGCAAGAGCCTGGACTATAGACCTAACTATAGTTGGTGGACTGAAGAAAATAATGATTTGACTTGTGCTTACTCAATCTCTTTCATACCTATTTTATGTCTTTGCTATCGACCTGTGTTTGCTGACTGTACGCAGGGCTTTTCTTCAAACCACGACTGATTTCTGCATAATACACGTCTTAATTGTGGCTGAGGATTGATACTTGCAAGATCCTGCATTTGAATTTGATAATACAGCTTCAGTCAAAACGAGAACTCAAGTTAGTGATTTTCATCTCATTTTGAATGATTGTTTCTGAGTATTGCTTCAAATAAAGTATTACCGATCAAAATATGAGAAAAAGACGTACATGTATATCTGGATCATTATTCTACATGACATTCAAAACAAGTGGTACTAAAAAAACAATTTGAATTTTGCTTACTCCAACTAAAATCTATTTTATGTCTTTGACATCGACCTGTTTTTTTTTACTGGCTGTAGGCAGGGCTTTTCTTCAAACAACATCAGAATGCTACGTGTACAAGTCTTAAAAATATTACTAAATAATTCCACAATACTGCTCCAGTAATAACAGGAGCTTGAGTTTCCTAATCTCATTTTCAATGATTGTTTCTGAGTATTGCTTCAAATAAAGTATTACCGATCATTAATAAATGTCTTCATGATAAGGCGCACATTTATATATGTGGATAATTATATACATCTGACATTTTAAACAATGTATTAAACACGATTTGAATTGTGCCTACTCCATCTCTTTCATGCCTATCTATGTCTTTGCCATCGACCTGTGTTTGCTACAGTATGCGGAGCTTTTCTTGAAACAACGACTGAATTCTGCATGTTCATATCTTAAATATATTTATTGCTGACTAATTTAATAATACTGCTTCGGTCAGAACATGAGCTTGAGTTTCAAAATCTCATTTTGAATGATCGTTTCTGAATATATGTACTGCTTTAAATAAAGTTTTACCTATCATTTACACACCCCATGAGGATATGACGTACATTTATTTATCTTGTTGTTTCACATTGCATTTAAAAAATATTTTGAAACATTTTGCACTTGAAAAAAAGTTAATAGATATCTCAATTAACCAAAACCAACATGTATAGAATTATTTGTAATATGGAATGTACATATTGACGCAAAATTAATGCAATGATCTGATATAACTCTGTTGGAAGAGGAAATTTGCTCTAACATTGGAACAAATATAGCTGCGCAGATTTCTCTAAAGAAAATAAATAAGAAAAAGAGTGTATGCCAGACAAGCAGAAAACGCAACAAGCCAAGACATGTTCATAGTTTGAACGAGAAAACTTTCTCGTGCATCGAAGTAAGTTACGTGGCATCGAATTCATGCCGTGGATCTACTTACATAACCAAGTTAATTCAAAATTTTCAGTGGAGAGACTGATAAGCCGTTAACCAATTAAGAAGAGAAAGAAAGGGAGAGAGAGATAAGAAAATTTTGTAAATGTCGTATCTCTGTGGCTGTCCGTAATTTTCAATGAAATGACGAACACGTTTTACAACTTATGAAAATATTTATAAGGACATTCTTTCTAAACTTATCTGTGACGAAAACTAATTTACAATTTTTTTTTCTAGCATAACATATTATATTCTTTAAATGAACACTTTCACGACAAGTGATTAGAAAACTCCACAACTGAGGCCACAAAACACACGGTACTCGTTGAAATTTTTCGCCATTTTTGGACTTACGCCATTTCGTGGGTCACACCGCTAGCAAAACCATCCACTTGCTTCTATAATAATTGGACTAACCTGCAAGCAAGACCCAGAGTCGGTACAGACGATAAGGCTATCAACATGAAAGTTTTAGTAGCTGTGACCATTGCTTGCGTTTTTACAGTGGCTTATGTAAGTTGTATTTAGTTTCTTTTCGGTGCATAGGAATAAAGTGTTTGAAGAAAAATTGAGAGGAAAAGGGATTGCCAGAGTGAAAAGAAAGACGTTAATAGAATAACAGTTTTCTAAAAAAAGAAAAATGTTAATAGTCCCGGCAACAATTTAGGCAGGACCTTAACGAAAAGGCTGAATTAAAATGATTAATTTTTTTCCTGTTAAATCCCATCAATATTCTTATTTAAAAAAAGATAGACATATAGCAATTATTGACATAACTGAATTAGTTGATATTTGAATCGAATTTTTGCATATGAAAATTTCAGGTACATTTTACTTCAAAACCATACTTTCCCAACATAGACGGCTACAACTTTAGTAAAAGGAAGGCAATTTTAGAATAAGATTATTTTGTATCTTTGTCTTTCCTACTTTGTAAGTAACGAAGGTAGAAGATGCAACTGACAAGAGACATACACGATGGCATAATATCTTAACCTATTTAAAAATAACATATGACAGACGAAGAAAAGAGGGACAGAGAGAGAGACACACACACACACAGAGAAAGAGAGAGAGAGAGAGAGAGAGAGAGAGAGAGAGAGAGAGAGAGAGAGAGAGAGAGAGAGAGAGACAAACAGACAGACAGACAGACAGATACAGAGACAGACAGACAGACAGGGACAGAGTAGTAGTAGAAGTAGTAGTAGTAGTAGTAGTAGTAGTAGTAGTAGTAGTAGTAGTAGTAGTAGTAGTAGTAGTAGTAGTAGTAGTAGTAGTAGTAGTAGTAGTAGTAGTAGTGCGATGGGTGCCGAAGCATCTATAAACCGATGGTTCTAATCCCACCAATTCAAGCATTTTCGGTCATTTTCTCTTACCACTGCTGAGCACTATCTAAAATTCTAGCTCTTATAATTCTTACTTATAGTGGTAGTAGTAGTAGTAGTAGTAGTAGTAGTAGTAGTAGTAGTAGTAGTAGTAGTAGTAGTAGTAGTAGTAGTAGTAGTAGTAGTAGTAGTAGTAGTAGTTATAGTAGTAATAGTTGTTTTCTTGTAGCAAAATAACGATACAGATATCGCGAAGAATAAATGTAGGTATTATGATGATTGTGGTGATGTATGTCAACTCAGATAATGGCATTTGAGAAGATAAAAACGATTATCATGATGTTCATGATGATGATGATTATGATGATGATAATGATGATGATGATGATGATCTCGATTATGATGACAATTATGATGGTGGAGAACTCGACACATACTCGTTTTTTTTTTTCGAAAACCAAAACTCTTTAGACCGTACACCACAACTCCAAGCTTAACCATCGAAACACCGAAACTCATGGTGAACTCTATTTTTTTTTCAGATTTCAAACCACCTTCAATGTTTTAAGGCTTATATTAATTTTGGTATTCCTATTTTACTCTCTATCTTCAGGCTACCGTTGGCCAAAGGTGTACAGACGTGTCTCAATGTGACGCCGGAGAATGCTGTCAGATACTTAGCGAGTTTATGGTTGTCAGTAAAAGAGATCTCACAAGCCTTTTGAAGCAACCCATAGAGAAAGCAGGTAGGTTGTTAGAGGGTTTTAAAAATAAATATTTATGTTTATGTCTTAAAAAATCTTCCATTTGGTGCCGATGCTGATATGTATGGAGGAACGTCACGATGTCAAAAGCATTAGCTTAAAATCGTTAGAGACTATTTTTTTACGTACATTAATGGAACTAAGTCAGACATTCAGAGCATTTGAGGTTGTTTATGAGTACAGGTGCTCCTCTTTTATCTATAGGAAAGTTTCGTGTTTAAAATGAATTCTTGTAGAAATTCAGTTGAAAGAAAAGGGATTTCTTGTTTTTTTAAGCCGAACTTACAATCAAAGACGAGAGTGCAGGGATGAGAAAAAGAAAAGGAAGCTAAAGAAGTGACATTGAATTCTATTGTGTGAGGCAAAAAGTTGAGCGTGGTCAACTCGATGTTGTTCGCTGAATGGGGAGAGTGTGTGTGTGTATATATATATATATATATATATATATATATGTATAATACTCTAATTCAAAGAGAGTTTACCGATATTGTTGCCAAAATCCTGTGATCCTTATGTTTACTACTTCTTCTTAGAATGGATTAGAGTCAATACAGAAATGGAGAGATGGATGAAAACATAAAAATAGTATTGTTGATACCACTTTAACATTTCAAAATATTCAACAGTCATGGGAAAATGGACCATACATTAAAAGGCAGCGCCAGTAGATTGTCTAGTTAACATATCGAAACAAAGACCAAAGTTTGTCTTTCCGGAGTTAATCCTCAGAATAAAAAATTGAATTGTTCCTTATTTTATTTTATTGAGGACAACCAAATACTAAATGCTCACTCTAACGCATTGAAAAATCAATCGGCCGACAGCGCCAGAATTTATATTCCAATAGCTCATCAGCAAAATACGACTTGGATCAAATCCGCGGAGCAATTTTTTTTATTACAAAATGGCGAGCGAGTAACCATGCGGCCAGTGGTTAATGAACATCATGTGTGTATAGAGTTTGTGGTTATTTATCAATGATCATCACGATTGCAGCCAATCAAGTTAGGCATGCGTTATTGTACTTTGCAGAAATATCGCTAGCGCTTTGCATTTGAATGACATTAGCCTTGAACATTGTGTACAAAGAAGGGTTAAATGTGCCACTGTATGAAATTGATGCATCACGTCTAATGGAGCTAATGAGAAAATAATAAAATCTCATTTAAAAAAAAAAACGAAATATAACATATATATATATATATATATATATATATATATATATATATATATATACATATATAAGTACATTAGTTTCAGGGTTTGATTTTTATTGCTCATGCAGTTCATTCTTCGTTTTAAGTTTAATTTGTAAATAGGATTTTTTCAAGACAGAGATAATAAAGAGGTTAGTTAGTTCAGCAGAGCTATAATTAAACTACTAGTCTCGTGTGCTGAGTGAATTACTCCACCGCAGAAATCATTGATTTACTTAAGATCCCCTTACCCTGTTAACGAATTGACATAAATTGACATCGCAAATTTATCTAATTATTCAAGATCCAAGAGGGGTCTGATTCAATTACAGTAAATTCTTCAGAGACAAAGATGAGAAACAGAAGTGAAAAACTCATAAAGCTACCCATGAAATAACAGTAAGGGATCCATCAAGAATTCTTATTGCACATTTGCATACTCAGCAATGAGAAGTTTTAGGTGAAGCGTTTTTTCAAAACATCTCTAAAGACACGATTAGCATAATGCTGAGAAGACTAAAATGTTACCACGTTCTAAGCTTTAATTTGACTTAATACTATATAGTAGACTCTTCTTGTACTAGAACCATTTATTCATCTCTCGTCTGTCTACATATTCATCATTACGTCTTGAGCTTAAGATGATGGCATTTCAAAAATTGCAAATTGTGAATAAAACTATATGCATTGGAATGATCAAATTCGAAACGCTGGTGACGATTTCGTTATTGAGCTTTTGTTTTCCTTTTAAATTTTTGCAGTATGATACATCTCATCGCCTGTTCAGTGTCCAAATAAGCATTTTGATCTAGCTCTAGGGATCAACGAGGCATATCTTTCAATCTGACATTATTTTCTGTCGTTTTATTTAGTTGCCTTTGATACTATCTATAAAAATGTGTAATTATGATACAGTACCATGTATTCCTCAATTATGTAAGAATAGCTGAGATACTCTCAAAACAAGATTGACCATGGTGAAAGTTCGCATGCATTAAAATGATATTACAAATTTAAAAAAAGGTTTGCCTCGTTAAAAAACTAAATAAATAAAAAAAAAGACGACCAGACTATGCGCTATAAAAAAGTTACTGGTCTCGAAGTAGACAAAATATATTATACTGTCTCAGTGAATGAGCAGGATCAAACAGTTAAGAACCCCCAACACAAAACATTCGAATAAAACTTGTGGACATGGCTGCCTAGCGAAAACCAACGAACAGTACCGGTTATAAATAATAAAAAAGGAGATTGTATTTAAAATGCTGCAATCATAAATCAGTTTTGACATTTGTGATGTACATGCAATAAAGAAAGATAAATTATAATATTATGAGGTGTTAAGATTTATACGCGTCAAGGGCTTTTTTAAAAAAAATTGAAAAAATTTTTCTCGAAGAATATTTATTCGAGTCAAAGAATGATATATCTTTTTAACTCATATAATGGCTGTATGGCTGTAAGAAAATATACGCTTAAGCGTCGCAAGAAACGCGACCGACATAATATTTGGTGCAATTCTAGCTAGTAGTTGCAACTCAGTTCCAGCTCCTTTTATTTCATTTGCCTCAATTCGCAACCTCCCAGGAACATGCCAGAAGTACAAGATGGAAGGGGATTACTGTAACTCTTTTGACAAGATGAACGGCTACTGCAGCTGTGCCCCAGGTCTCTCCTGTCACACGTACCAGGTGGCCATGCCGACTCTACGCCCCGTGACCATGGCGCCGACGGTGGCAACTCATATGATATCAGCAGCAAGGCGAAGCATGCTCCCGCCCCAAGATGGCTACAAGTGGGTCTCCAAGTGCGAGAACGTCACGCCATAGACAAAGTATAAATTCTGACGCCCTACAAGTGACTCAACAATCAAGCTGTTCTTTGGTCAACAAAATGATAACCTTCCAAATTCTGGCCTAACTAAGTTGTGCCTGACTCTCAGGTTGAGCGACATTTCTGTGCGTTTGTATCACACTTTTGTATGCAATCAAGCTACCAAAACAAAGAACAAAAAAAAAAACAAAAAAAAAACCAAAAAACAAAGTAAAAACAACAGAAATAAAAATAAACATTGAAAAACTTTTTTGTCGTATACGTTTTCTTTAACTCTGTCTTTGTTTGCAGGCACATGTCCACTTTACAAGACGTTCGATGAAAATTGTAGTGGTCTTGAGAAAGGCTTGGGGCATGGGATACTGTGGTAGAGACATGCTGTGCCTCAGGTTTAAGGAACCCTTACCCATCAAAACTTCCGCTTCTATTGTGCCTGGTCGATTTGGTATGAGGCCAGTCAAACCCGGCTTCCAGTGGGTTTCTCGATGCGAACATATATTGACCTATCGCTTATTTTGACGACAACTACTTTTTTCTTTCTTCACGATCATCTGTGGCCCGTCTTAGACGAGTAGAGGTGTTGCTATCTTCTAGTTCATACCATGTCGTTTTTATTTTCATAATAGGGTGAAATAGTTTTTACTACTGGACAGCAATTTCTCGAGTTAAAAAACAACCAACACTTGATGTAAATGAAATAAATAGAGGAAGAAGAACAATCATAAGTTCCATTGTTTTTTTCCTTTTTTAAATAAATTAAATAATGGACCACATTCTAGATCTAGATCTAAGCACAAATTCAGGTTTTACCTGAGAAAACTACATCATACACCTACTTACTCTATGTTAAACAGGAACACACATACCTTGTGCACACTTGTAATTATGCGAAAATACAACAAAGCCATGGAATATTTAATTTTTTTTTCTTTAACTGGATAACACTCAAATATTTTTCTTGATTATTTTTTAAAAACGTCGCCCATACTCCCACTTTAAATGATGACGCTGATAACAAAAAAAATGTAACCCGTTTTATTCTTCGTGAAGTAGTCGATGTAGCCCAGCTAATGATGTCAAACAACACTGCGATTACCGTAGCGGCGGGCGCGCCCAATCTTCCACATTCAGCGTTTTCAGATTGAGTTGTACAGAGTGTCACATTCCGTTAGAAGACGCATCGATACAAACCTACCGGTGCCTGCATTAAGTGGTAAGTCGGTTTTCATAAGGGAATGCTTTCACCTATCGGCGCCGTTTTCACCCTATTTGTCGCCCAAAGACCGTGCACAGTTTAGATATATTGACCGGCAAGATGATTGCTACACCCCACAAATCACGGGTGAAGTAAATTGATGGAACAAGAAAATAATACATCAACGATTATGGTGCTCCAGACTTCTCTGTTGTCAGTTTTCCACAGCACGTTACTGTTGTGACTATGGCATTTTAGATCATTCCGTCGTTAGTTTTCCATATTAACTTGCTGTTGTAAGTTGAGCTTTAAATTTTTGTCGTTAAGTTTCTTGATTTAGTATTTTGAAAATTCCCGTTGTCACTCTTGGAAATATGGCCGAAGATCTTAATGACCTCTTTCTTTAAAATTGTGATTTTTTTTTTGTGTTTTGCCATATTTTATGTCAATTTTACTCAATGTCTATGATATTTTTATGGTGATGCTACGATGGAACTTTGAGATTCAAATTTCTTCAAGATTTATGAACTACTAAGCACTAAAAATCATGAATTATATGAACTTGATGATGTAAAATCATGCTCCTAGCATTTTAATTTCTGAGTCAGGTGTTGCGGTGATTTTTATAAATTTAGACGCTACTGTACTTGTCAAAACGACTGAAGTATACTAATAGCAGAAGTATTCCCAAATATTGTAATCGATGATTTAACAAGATAGGAAAGACGAAAACTGAAAAGTTGAAAAGCACAAGTCCATATCTTCAAATATATCGATTTTGCTAAGGAGTATTCCATACTATTATCACACGACAATATCTTTTTTCAAAAACATTTGTATGTAGTGAAAATATCTTAAACACTTTTAAATATTTATATAGTGACTTTAAACAGCCAAAAACCTTTTATCTTTTCTTGGCTCTCATTACGAACAGTAACATTTTGGCAAAAATCCGAGTTAATTTATAAAAAAAAGTCTCAAATGTTAAAAGGTAAACTGCGAAGCTGGATAGAGTAAAAGATAGTGATAGATCTTCCACGACAGCTAGAACTTACTTTTCATCATGTATTTAGCTATTGTTTTAAATGCGCAGTAATACAATCAAGCAATCTTGAATTGTGACCAACATTTTAAATTACTTTCCCAATTAATACCATTGGCGAAATCAATAATTACAGATATTTTACAAAGAGCTTTGATAATATTTGAAAGAAAAATATTGGCTTAACAAAATCCAAATTGTTGAAAGCCAATGGAAATAGCATTTTGTGGAGAGCAAGTCAATTATTAAGAAAGAAGCCTGATAAGAATTATAACATTGCTTAATGAGAACTACATATGGCAGTTTGCAACTTAATTTCCTAATTCTTGGATAAATGGGTGATGAAAAAATAATAACTGTGCCAGTTGCCTTCATAAGATCTAAGAGATACGTTATGATAATCCAACAGTTAAAACATTTTGCTTGTTTGGCTTATTTTTCCATGTTTTGAAACTTTTATGTATTTTTGTGAGAATAACAAGAGTCAAACTGCCTATTCTTTTCAAATGAAAATCTAAACAAGGATGAACAAAATAAATGTTCTTCAATTAAAAATAAACGCACGCGCACGCACAAACACACACACACACACACATATATATATATATATACACTGTATAATCTATATAAAAAAAAAGAAACTCTGCACAACCCGTTTAAACAAACATATACTAAAAATGGACTACAATTTTGATTGCTCCTTTGTCATAGCTTTTCTTAAATGTCCTCTGCTGAACTCACCAACCCCCAGGCACATGCCAGAAGTACAAGTTGGAGGGAGAAAACTGTAACTCTTTCGACAAGATGAACGGCTACTGTAGCTGCGGCCCAGGTCTTTACTGCCACACACACCAAGTGCCCTTGTCCACCTTACAGCCGATGCCCAGTTTACCAACCGTAGCAACACACATGCTGGCCGTTTCCAAGCGCAGAATGGCACCACCGCAAGACGGCTACCAATGGGTCTCCAAGTGCGAGAAGATCATCGTATAAACTGGGACAACCTTTTTCTTCCTTAATTCTTAAACAACAGCTCTGTATTTCATTTTTTAACCAAGAAAAGGACACAAATCTGTTGACATTAATGGTAGAAAATTTACTCTGATTTACTATTGCAGTGTGATAAAGTGCTGTTTGCTCCCTCTCTATGTTGAGTTTTTCTTCTCTTTTGGTTCCAAGACGCTTAGAACAGGCTTCGGTCATCTTTCAAGGAAAAATAGTAAAAATTTAAGAGGTTTCTTTGAGGTTTTAAAAAGACATAGTGCCATCTGCACCTGGGAGTGCTTTTTGAAAAAAAAAAGAAAGAAAAAGAAGTATAGCGACATTTCATATAGAACAACTGTATAAATCTCTATTTTTCAATTAAAAAACAACAAAAGGTAAAAAGGCAGATTTCTAAGCTACACTGATTCATGTATAAATCAGGAATCACTTAGTCTTACTATTTCTATAGCGGGTCGGTTATTAACTCCATCAGAAAAAACAAAACAAACAAAAAACAAACTAATGTTTCAATCTTCAATGACAAAACTGATGGTTATGGTATTTCAAGACGCAAAAGATATATTATTCACGATCTTTTTAACAGCCTGGTCAGAAACAAACGCAACCAGTAACGCCAAAAATCGAACCAACTGAGTGAGCTACTCGGCCGAAGACTCTTGGGCAGCTAGCAAGTAATATTATCGTTATTTCATGGATGGAGAGCTAGTTGAAAAAATTGATCTGAACGTAAATATTTTAAAGGGAGAAAAGTTTCACACTTTGTGCAGGGTACCTTCGCTCTACTCTAGAAATAGAGAAAAAAGTTTTGATAACTTACATAGAGAAACAGACGACTGATTTAAATGTTGTTAAATTAACTCTGCACTGAAAATTTCTTTAAAATTAATCTATAAGCAACATAATCGTGACTTATAAAAATTATGTATGTTTTCTATTAACAAAGAGTTAATTAAAGAAAGTGTAAGGGAAGAACAAAACAGGGAATAACACAGAGTGGAGTTACGTTGACCACTGTAACTGATGGATGTGCTGAGGACAGTGAGTTAGACGTAACTTGCTCTCGGGGGACCCATTGAGCTTATAAGAGACTGACAAGGTTTGATTGAGCGACTAATAGACTGGTTACTTGAATTACTCCTTAGATGTTGGTTTGTGAACCCGATTCTCTTTACAAATATTTTTACGTTATTAATAAAGAAGATTATCATGGGGGAACAAAGGTTTCAAACAAAGATGGTAACAAGATAATGCTGTAAAATGCGTAAATATTGTCGCGGGTTCCAGACTTTTGATGCAATGATAGTCATGCAGGGATTTAAAAAATAGTCAAAATTCTCATTTTTGAAGGTGTTTTTGAAGCACAACCACGCAATGCTTCTGCTATGCTTTTTTTTCTATTCGCGGCATACTTCGCGGCATACTCATGGTGAGGGGGTAGGTTATACAGATTTAAAAGCGATCAAGTTTTTGTGAGAGCAAGAAAAAAAAAACTGAGACCGTTAAGACTCAGACAGAGTGATGACTCCAATTTGGGAAAGCAAGAGGGAGGAGGATTGAGAGAAAGAGAGAGAGAGAGAGAGAGAGAGAGAGAGAGAGAGAGAGAGAGAGAGAGAGAGAGAGAGAGAGAAAGAGAGAGAGAGAGAGAGAAAGAGAGAGAGAGAGAGAGAGAGAGAGAGAGAGAGAGAGAGAGAGAGAGAGAGAGAGAGAGAGAGAGAGAGAGAGAGAGAGAGAGAGAGAGAGAGAGAGAGAGAGAGAGAGAGAGAGAGAGAGAGAGAGAGAGAGAGAGGATTTCGTCTCGTCTGATGCAAAAAAAAGTTCTCTAATGTTGTTGATTAAACACTTTGAAGTAAGATTTGTTTTTACCCTGACTTTCTAAGAAAATGCTGATACATATGATTGTCTTCTAATCCTAGTTTGAAAACTTGTGGAAAAACATTGATCTAAAACGCTCTTTATATGCAAGATAAGAATTTTGTGAAGCACTTAATAGCACAACTCAAAAAGAGGTATATTTCAAGAGCTTTCATAAACCGTCTTCATAGAGAAGTGAAGGCATGACCCTTTCATTTTAATCTTTTCAGGTAACGAGACGTATAAATAGCAAAGTAAGTTGGTAGAATCATCTAATAGAATCATCTTTTTGTAAATATCAGCGATGAGACAATAATTCAACTAATAGTCTTACAAAAATGAAAAATTCTAACCACGAAAGCCCCTAAGATGAATCCTTTCTAACGGCCAATTGGCTTAAACCCAATCTCCAACTAAATGCCATTTATCCGGCTTAACCAGGTGATCTTTTTATCAATGTCCTCAAATTTCAAGCTTAAACTTAAAACTCGCTTGAAGTGCTTTAAAGTACCTTACCAATCAAGTTACATTGACAGCTGTTCCTTGCTGGTTTTACAAGATTAGTGACTCATCACGACTATTGTCTCACCAGCCTAAAGCTCGTTGGAAAAAAAATATTCTCGAGTTTTGATGGCATACAGGAAAGAAAACTTTTTTAATGGAACTTTTTTTTTTATACTGGGCATTTGTAGTCGGGAATAAAGAAGCATAATCCGTTAAGAATTTGGAAAAAACGCTAAAGCATCGAAATTTAATGGTATGTTTGCATTTTTTCATTAAGAAATGATATGGCTTTCATTTAATTTATTTTAGTATTAGATCTACTTTGTTCACAAAAAAATTCTAATTCTCATTAAACTTGAAAACTAGTGGAGGCAAAATGAATCTTACCATAGATTAATATAAATTATAGTGTAACTTCTTTAGCAAGTCATGATGATTAGCTGTTTATAGTGCAATATTGATGTTTTCAAAAACAAAGCTATATATTAAGGGCCTAGGTTTAGAAGCCGAAGATGAGCTTAGACAGAAGCAGAACAGAATCAGCTATTGAAAAATGGCCCGATGCAATTGAAATTTTTTAACTACTCTAAGGTTTCATGTTGACAAGGCTGGACACTTCGACAGACTACTGTAATCAGCTTAAACAAACAGCATCCTACTCATCTGACTTCAAAAGGCCAACTAGTTATTGTGAATGTGATTTACACGTCCAAAGCCATAACTCTAAGCTGTGTGTAATAATAATTCAGGTTGTTCTTGACAATCTCTTTAGACGACTCTTTGTCTGTACCCTTCAACCGCGGTATGGTATTGCTCGGATGGAGACAATATCACGACCATCAGGATCACACTACAACCTAAGAACATTCCACCACTCCAAATTCTTTGATATCAAAATCTCTCTCTCTCTCTCTCTCTCTCTCTCTCTCTCTCTCTCTCTCTCTCTCTCTCTCTCTCTCTCTCTATATATATATATATATATATATATATATATATATATATATATAATCTTTTTAATATTCACTGATATTAATATTATATGAAGAATGTTTGAATAATTGTGCACCTTTAGGTACTTTTTGCGGGGATTGATGACTTTCTAATAAACGTTTAAAAGAATAATACAATAAAATTGGAAATTACATTAGCAGGCAATTTCCCACTTTCAAATGTATAGTACTATAGATTGATTCTTTCTGAAAATAATTAAGTCTTACTGCCTTTCAATCTAAATCAACTGACAAGTTAAAAAACAAGATTAAAAACTTAACTCATGAAACACATTGCTTTAGATTTTGTTATAAATTCCTCTCCTTAAAATTACAAATTGTGCGAACGGTTAAGAAAAACAAAAACTGATAAAAAATAAATGCCTTATCGAAGTATTATTATTGTTCCATCCCTTCCAAGATTAGACACCTATAAACTTGAAAAGAGTTATTGCACTTTCCTGAGACAAGAGCATCTTGTCTAGTGCTTGCTGTTGTAATAGCTAGATCTTAAAAATATGGTGTGAATCTTTTCTCTCTTTTATTTTTTTGAGTTTGAAAGCAATTTTAACACCAATCTGAAAGTAGATAATACAAAAAAAACTGTCATAGTTTCTGGACAAAAAGGGAAATGCTACAGGTAATGCAAATCGAATTTACCTTTGAATAATTTTTGGGTCTTAAGAAGATATAGAAAGATACATGCAGTAGGATTTTCTCTATCTTCTTTTTTGTTTCTAACAATGATGCACAAATTATGTGTACTACCCCAGTTTACCGACATGTTCAATATACAATATACAACTATAGTGATGCACATCATGTAGATGATGCATTTACTAGGAAAGATTTGCCCCCATACAAGATCAATTCTGAAAAGACAGGTTTGTTTACAGAACAAATCTGTAGTGGTGCAGTAGTGCTTTAAGTGCATGATACTTTGTTGCACCAACTGTCAAAATTGAATAAATGCATTGATTCTATTCATTGTCGATAAAGTTAAGATAACACAAGACAGTATTTAAAAAAATAACCCAACAAAATAATATAAATGAATAAATGAAAAGCAAAAGCAACCAAGCAACGGGCATGAGGCGAGAATAAGAGGAGTGATTAAATCCATTTGGTTCTTCTTGAAACTCATATAGACCGCGTGCAAGACAAATATCTTTCTCACAGTTCTTTTTGATATGGAAGCAACTACAGATAGAGAACATTTTAACAAAAACCGTTCGAAACAAGGACTCCGAAATTGGAATTGCAAATAGCTGATTTTTGCTAGGAGCTCCTTAAGCTATTTGTGTCAAATTTGTGTAGTGCGGTGCGTTTTACTGAAGGGTACTATTGGTCTCTAAGAAAGGTTTTCGAATATCTTTAAATGACACCCATTTCCTTGTGGAAAACCGGAACTTAACATAGCGGTACATTTTTACACAGCAACAGGATGTATGAGCTCGGATTGCCATGTAAATAACGCCATCCTTTATACATAACTACAGGATGTAAGTATTAGAATTGTGATATAAGATAACGGCGCCCTTTAAAGGTAACTTCAGGATGCAAGTCTTCACGCCTGAGTATGTCGTGTCTTATCTGTTAAAAGCACACTACAAACTCTCCAACCATCTGTCGACTGCACATAAAAGCACTGTCTCCTCTGTTCCATCGACACAAAACTTCTACAGAGAATATTAGTCGTAATTAAAAAACTTTATAGACGATACAATAGGCAGCATGAAGCTTCTTGTAGCTTGCTTAAGCTTCCTGCTTTCATTGACTCAGGTGAATATTTAGAATGGCTTTAATGATTCTATAGACCAGGTTAATAAAGAAGGTTCTAAATGTTCCTCTTCAAAATTTTATTTTATGCTTTAACTTGAATCGATCACTGTTGCGAGGATCTTGAAGATTTGTTTTTCTTAATTGATACTGTTGATTTGATTCTAGAAACGAACATTTTTCTTAGTTCGACAATTATAGCTTTTGTTTCTCTACAAAAATCCTCTAAAAAGGCTTAACAAAAATTGTTCATTCATCGTCATGATTCTCATTTAGTTTATTTTATTGAAGCTGTGATGCATTAGTCACAATATATATATATATATATATATATATATATATATATATATATATATGTGTGTGTGTGTGTGTGTGTACAAACACACGTTACTGAAGTACTTACCATCCCTTTTTTTTCAAATTAAATCCACCTGACTTAAAGACTTTTGTATAGAACAAAAATAATACTTTTATTCCTTAACATAAACGCTCAATGACATCCTGAGTGTCTTTTTTATGTTTCCAAATACACTGCTATATATGTATGTGTGTATATATATATATATATATATATATGTGTGTGTGTGTGTGTGTAGTTTAGGATGTATATGTATACATACATACATACATACATACATACATACATACATACATACATACATATATACACACACGCCTTGTAAAATATTAAAAACTATTCGACTGAAAGAACCTTTATTTAATCAAAGACCTTATATAATTTCATTTTGCTGCACTTATGACATTCGCAGTCCTTGACCTTCTTGTGTCCAAACACCGGCCAACTATTACAGCCATTTCGTTTAACAGAGATTCTGGAGCATGTTGATTTCTGTTTGGCATGCTGAAAATCTCAACATTCTTGTCTTTCCTTACGCCAATTGTGGTGTTTTTTTCTGTGGACACCCCCCCCCCCCCCTCTCCACCCCTTTCCCCCCCATCCTTTCCCAAATTGCCAAGTTTCCAAGACATTAACTATGTCACCAAATCATCGAATCATTTGCTAGGCTGAAATAGGCAAGACATGCACAGACAGGTCCCACTGCGATCAGGACGAGTGCTGCTTGCTCCCGAGCCAATTCCTAATAGTCAGTAGACGAGACATCGCGCCCACGAGCTATGAAGAACAAGGTAACTAGATAATTGGCAAATTATTTTTGTTTGTCCTATTTCTTTTAGAAAGCAGTACAACTCCCAACTCTTGTTTTCTCTATCTAAATATTCCTATAATTTTGACAAGTCGGGCAGTCAGACCTCATGAAGAGTCAGCAGTAAATGTATCTCTAAAGTTCGAGTTTGAGAACTAAAGACAATATTTAATGGAAAATGGTGTTCATGAAGCTTAACTTGGTTGGAACCTTTTATTTTGCCATATATTTTCCGTTTTAATAGATGTGCTTAAGATATCTTTCCACAGCGTGAGTTTTCCGAAATTTGAATGAAGATACAATGAAAATCAATTTCCCTAGATTCTTTTTACAGTACTCAATGGTTTTCAAACACATCATTTCTCAGTCGGCTGATTTGAAGAAAAGTGTGTTTGAGGTATGAAAAGAAGGAGTGTATAAATTTCGTTTTAGATGATCTATTTCATTTTTGTTTTATCTTAAAAACATTTCCAAATTTTTATCTTTCATTTCGAACTCACTTTCCTTTTTAGGCACTTGTCAAAAGTATTTGCAAGTAGATCAACAGTGCAGCAGATATGGCTTCGACAGAAGCTGTGGGTGCGGTCATGGTCTCAGATGTCATACTTACCAGGTGCCTTTACCAACACCAAGTACATTCCCTCCTAAAACTAGAACTTCGACACCACCGGCTCCTACGCGAAGTGCAGCATCGACAAGTACACCAGTGTGGCCAACTCCTCATAACATGCAATTCAGAACAATCTACATACCGCCGGCAATGGATGGCTACAAGTGGGTTTCCAAATGTGAGGCTTTGTTGCACAGCACATCACCTTAATAAGGCCACGGTACCGCTTCGATACGGAAAATTGGGAAACCTTAAAAAGCCTCAGCTTTTTTTTTCATAAGGTAACAAGGATGATCTCATTCAAAGAATTTTTCCGTTAAAACTTTTGAATTTTGAAATTTCAAAATCTCAGAAATCTTTAAAACAATTGAGAAATCAGCTAACTGTTGAAATACACAAAGTTTGACAACTCAAAGACGGCTTGAAAACACATCACTATGAACCACAATTTGGTTCATACGAGTTTTTTTATTCTTAGAATACTATAAAAGTTGAAAAAAAACGGTCATATGCAGACTCAGCTGGTGTTTTTTTCGCTAAGCATATTTTTAAATTTTTCTCTGTCCCACTGTCTATATGTGCTTTTTTGCTATCATAACATATTTATTTTAAATCTAATTTTGTGATTCTAGACACTTGATGTCCCTCTTTTCTTTCCCCGAAACTTCTGCGGGGAAATTTTCTACATGTTGAAACTAACACGTTCTTCTAGTCCTTTTTTTTAGATTAAATGGCTTGGATATAGACCAAACCAGAAAACACTTACAACTTTCTATCTCTACGGTACAAGCCTGGTGGTCCAGAGGATAGTTGTGGAGATCCATCATACAGGCCAAGGTTGTAGTAAACCTGGAGACAAAAACGAGCGGTGATTAAAAGCGCTCTGAAAAATCAGAACTTTATATCCTTAGTTATCTGAGACTTCTTGTCTCGTGCTCTACACTTTCTTTTTCTCATCCTGACTTATGAGATAACTTTCTTTTTTTCTTTCTATCTGACTGTATTCGATTATCTTTTAATCTATTCACCCATCAATTTATGTTTTAATTTATCTATCTTTCAATCTAATTATCATTATCTGTCTCTCTATCCATATATATATATATATATATATATATATATATATATATATATGTCTATCTATCTATCAATCTCCCTGTTACTATTGTTATTTACATCCTCTTTCTGTCAGTTTTTTTTATCTCTCTTAGACTGTCATTTTTTTATCTTTTCCCCCTGTTTGTCTTCCTCATCTTTCTACTTTCTTAGGGTAGGTATAGGGTCAGAGCACTCATCTTTAAAACTGCAGAAACCTTCTTCACCTTTTTATACCTTGATAATAGCTGGTTCAGTTTCGGGTTTTCCCATCCGCCGTACCCGATGGGACTTCAGTTTGTGGACGGGTTTTATCAATCAAATAAACAAACTCACAATTCTACCCATTTTCACAAAAATGATGTGAAAACGTACTGAATCGGGTAACGATTAAATGTCCAACCAAATATTGTGAAAACAGTCTTATAATTAATAGAGTTTTTATCAAAGTTTAGCCACTAACGTCAACCTTCCTAAAGTTTTTTTTTTTTTTTTTTTTTTTTGTACTTAAGATTATCAGATATTCCATGCATAGCGCAAGTGCAAACTCTTCGCTTAATCTATATGGCTATTGGAGTACCTAGAATAATCAATCAACCCTTTTTCCTTCGCAAAACTTACTATAAAATGATATATATGTATATATATATATATATATATATATAACTATATATATTTTTATGCTTCATTGCCATTTACCTAGGTGAAACATCTCTCGGGGCTGAAAAATTAAAAGATTTCATAGACGGTTTTCTTTTTCTTTTTTTCATTGAAAAATTCTTCATATTATAAAAGAAAATGTAATCATGCATTTTGCAAAATAAAAAAAAACAACATTTTAACCTTTAACGTCAAAGATCTCTCACAAAAGTCAAGATTCCGTAAATTTAAAAAAATGAATCAAGTACAAACCTCATTCCATAGACAAGAGAGCCGTTGCCATAGAGACGGACCATCTTGTTTTTCTCAGTGATGTCGTGCAGGAAAGAGTTCTTGTCATTGGCCAAGAAGGTGTCCGGTACCCAGATTTTCTCGGCAAATGCTCCTGTGAGAGTCATGGCTGTGATGGTAGAGTTATCCTCCAAGCCCTCCATCAGGGAGCTGTTGTTAATGAACTGAAGCCTTTCGTCTCGCCAGTACTGGTTTAAGTACATCGTGATGGTGTAGTCCTGTTGGGAAGGACAGAAGGTGTATGTGTGTACATTTGAGAGAGTTTCAAGGTTCTTTGCATGGCGTCGTTTGTTGATGCCGAGTGGCGAGTGATTTTATTATACGGTTTCCACGACAAAAACATCTAAAAAAGATGGAAAGCAAAATGGCCTCTTTATCTAAAGAATAATGTGATAACAACTCAAAGAAAACTAGAAAATAGGGAAGATCAATGCATGTATATGTCTATTCTAAGCTAAGGAGTAAAAAAGACGAACAACCTTAAATGCTAGACATTGATGTAATGATGATCTCGAACCGACATTAATTTCACTGGCTGATTGAATTTTAACAATGCTTTGGTAAAGTAAAGAATACTTGATTTCAGACTTTGAGCAAATGACAAGACTCCGATAATTATTCTCTACAACAAAAAGTTCTGTGGAAGACTGACGAGCTCTTTATCCTATTCCATATGTACTTTTGCACGAGATCACATCAGTACATTATTTTTCAAACGAAATGTATAAACTACCTTCTTATAGGAGAGTGTTATTATTAGTTTAGAACAAAATATGATAAAGACGTTGATGATGACGATTTTGAATATGATGATAGTAATAATAATAATAATAATAATAATAATAATAATAATAATAATAATAATAATAATAATAATAATAATAATAATAATAATAATAATAACACTATAATAATAATCATAATCATAATTATAATAATAATAACAATGATAAAAACAAACGATCTTATATAAAAACGAAACTACTAACTTTGCAGTATAGATGTTCAGATATTGCTTGAGATGGGAGAGGGAATAATAGAAAGGTGATAAATTTTATTTGCGCACTTTACTCTAGTACCTTTTTTTCCCCTGCGCTATAGTTAGAACCAAAATCTGGATTCATTCCTCAAGACCGCATTAAATAGCTCGATTCTCTCCTATGCTATACTCAGCATTTATGTGATGGATCACTACTCTCTCAATAGATCATTGTCCAGCGAGCTTGCCATTGGGTTTTTTTTTTTTTTTTTTTGGGGGGGGGGGTGTTTCCAAAGCGTCTTCAGTTCACCTCTGTCATATTTTATGTATCTTGGTCTCATATTTCTATTCGATACTGCACGCCCGTGAGGGTGAAACACCTCCTTTTAATATTGTAAAGTACCCACACGAAATAGAAAGTACAAGATGCCTTTTCCTGCTCTCAAAGAAATAAAACGCAATGTTTTAACTTTAATAAAAGGTCAGACAGAAGAAATAGCTTCTAAGTATTTTCTTCAGTCAAAAATAACTTTTTCTTAAATATGTCTCTGATTTCTAGAACGCAAAACAAGAAGCGATAAGGGGAAGGCAAGCTGAGATCTCGATTGAGAAATTTTGAGATTATGGGTAATCAGCTGATTCTTTACTTCCTCCAAGTTATTTAAATGCTCGATCTAAATATAATACAAATTAAAAAGCAATACATTCCTGCATCAAGTACCAAGATGTGCATGCACTGCCTTACGGCAATTTTTGTTATTTTAACTAACATGATAAAGCGTATTAAAAAGATCTAATTCACTTTGAGGTTTTACAATCCCTAATTCTAGGGATAAGATAATAGGCAGTGGTGCTGTAGTTGTAAGAAATGAAATGATAATAGGATCAATACACTTGAATCTTAGCTTACAATGGAGAGTTTTTCAATTATTTTGCGACGCATCCAGCTATTCAGTTTGCTGATATGATTTAACGAGTTTGATGAACTCCCTATACCCATGTTTTACCTATCAATTGTCCTTTACTATTACGCTAGGAGGATTTAAAGTACAAAGTGTGATTGCTGAAATTATTAAACAAGCATTTCAATCCCAGGCCTATCACTGAGCACAACAACCAATAATCCGAGATTAATGTGGTGTAGAGAGCCAGCGCCAACAAATAATCTACAAAATTAATGAACAATAACAATGCAAGATACTAACAGATGAGCAGCATAAAAGAATGAGTGAAGTTATTCGTTTTCTGCGGAAGACTAAAGTTTTCAGTAAGAGATGTGTGTTATAAAGAGATCCATTTACCAAAAGAAAAAAAATGTCACTCGCCTCACGATAATATGAGAAACGATACAATTTCATGTTTCAATGCAGCTAGCTGCCATTTGTCTTTACTTTATCATCTCTATCTCTCTTTTTCTCTCTCTCTCTCTCTCTCTCTCTCTCTCTCTCTCACACACACACACACACACACACATGAAGCTCTTGATGAATATAGTAGTTATAAAGAAGGAAAATTGCATATCTTTTTCCCTCTATATTTTTTTCCGTTTCTCCTTCCCTCTTTTTACCATTTACTCAAAATGACTGTCCAACCCCTGCCCCTATCTTAAATGACTATTATCTCCCTATCATGATCTCTCTTTCTCTCTCGCTTTCTCTCCTTCATTTTATGTTTTCCCCATGCCACTTGCTTCAACTCCATCATAGTATTAGGATGGATAAATATCACATTCCACCTGCCACAGATCTAGCAGCGATGCTGTACCCTTTTGTATTGTGGTATCATATAATCTACATAGAAGTACGTTTACAGGGTCATGAATGTGTTTCTGATATTGAAATTCAGTACATTTTATGTAGAAAAATTTTAAAAGATTTAAGTGATTTTATCTCAATCAGATTAAGATAAAACCGTTTGTGAACATGTTGCAGTCATTTATTTCCCAAACGTAAGAAAGTGATACCAGAGTAAACGAGTGATATAAGACAGTACGAATCCACTGTTATTAAGGAGAAATTCTCTATTACAGAATTAAGAAAGAACTATCCAGAACTATATATATATATATATTTGCAGATGAAATAAAAAAAATCGGTAGGAGCATTATTTCATGGTAGAATTAAGCTTGAAGGCGGTTTTAAATTTTACGGACGTGCAATTCTTCCACATGATGAGGGCACATCCATTTCTCAATTACTTTGTCACTTTTTGCAATGAAATGTGTCTTTTTGAGTTACATCTTAAAATGAGTTTCCACTTCTGACAGCCTTTCCATTTAGATAAGTGCTTTTCCTTATATCTATGTCATTCAAATGAGCACAATAGAAATTCACTGCCTAAATTCGTTTAAATGTTTAAATAAGAGATTGTATGTTCCCGATTTTTAATTATTCATTTAGATTCTAAGATTTTGTGTACATTTATTTAGGTATATATCCAATAAGTGAAATCAATTTTTCCCTAACTATAACAGTTGTCATGGAAATGGCCGCCGTCTTGTAGAAATACCAATACATTGAAAACGCCGAAGGTTTTTTTACTAATCAACTCGTAACAAAAACAAATTGATTTTAAAAAAATTCATTCCGAAGCTTTTTTTAATATCTTGGTTAGAAAGAAAGATATGTTGTTTTTTTAATTGATTGCTATAAATCTTTGCACTTTTCGTTACATGCATAACTTACTAAGTGATTTAACTTTTACCCAAATCACTTTTGCATGAATCTTCTCTTTTTGTATAACTTTGATCCATGAAAGTTTTATCAAAATATAACTAAATATGACCAGTAATCAGCAAAAACTCACAGCAAAATGTTGTTTGAGAAAAATGCTTTTTTCCCCTAGAAGATTTAACAAAACTTCAAAGGAGAAAGATATTTAAGTCATCAAATAACAAAAAGCCCTGAATGTCTAGTACCAGAAATGATTCTAATTTTTCGATCAGGTCACAGTTAGACATGCATTACGAGATCGTTTTTTTACGCCTTTTCACCCCCCTCCCCCTTTCTTTTCCTCCCTTAAGAAAGGGACAAAAGTAACTATTGAATAAACAGCTTCGTCATTTTTTTTGTAGTTTCAAATATAATGAAAATATCCTAAGAGATGCAATGCCTTCGACGAGCTTGCCTCTAAAAAGATTAAACAATAATTTTAAGGGCGATAAAAAGAAAAAAAAAACTTCAGATAAAAACACTGAAGGGATACATAAAAACTTTGGATGGAAAATGGTTATTCTATTGTCGGAGTAAAAGAAAAGAACTTGCTCGAACACAGTTAATATCAGGTAGCGGAATAAAAAAAAAAACCAAAAAAAAAACATAGAACAAAAGAATACAGTTTCAGTTAAAGCCCCTTTTGGCTTTTGTACATCCATAAATTTAATATAAATTGTCGGCGTTTTTCTTTGACTAATGGAAGCGAACTCCAACCGAAGCATTTCGAGCTGATTAATAACAAAACTCGGTGATCTCCCATTTGATGTAATCAATTTCCCGTCTCGATCTAAGGCGAGATAGTTACAGTTAATTGCAAAAGATGAAGGGCGTGTTGACACAAGTACTCATATAAACATCGAGAGGCCACCCTAAGACAGCAAGAGACTCACGTCACACAACAGTTGACCCCCCTGAGTGCTCACCACCAGTCACTCAGATGCGGACTAAACCAAATAATCGCGGTATTTAGTTCCTGTAAAACCGGGTCTGTAACCGTCCTTTTTGAACTTAGGAATTTATCATGGTACACTTTAGAACAGTTTCTTGTATACTGAAAAGAGAGAGAGAGAGAGAGAGAGAGAGAGAGAGAGAGAGAGAGAGAGAGAGAGAGAGAGAGAGAGAGAGAGAGAGAGAGAGAGAGTCGGTAGAAAGATCAGAAAGCAAAAATGAAAGAGGCATGAAGTGAGAGAGCGAGAGAGAGAGAGAGAGAGAGAGAGAGAGAGAGAGAGAGAGAGAGAGAGAGAGAGAGAGAGAGAAAAGAGAAAGCGATAGAGACAAGCCAGAGAGATAGACAAATAGATAGATAGATAGACAGAGAAGAAAAAACACCGCAAAAACGTCGTGGACCAAGCATGTACTACTACTAGGTAGGCTTAAATTAAAAAAAAATATATAGAGAGAGATAGATAGGTAGAAAGAAAGATAGATAAATTGATAGACAGAGAGACGGAGAAAGGGATAAAAAGGAAAGAGAAAGATAAGGGAGCGAAAGTGTTAGATCTGAGTTAACCAAGTACTTATACTTGTAAAATGCTTCTCAACATGAGATTACCGACTACTTTACCTTTAACAAGTCACTATAAAGTATTTAAGATCAACTGTCGTTAAACAGGTAATTCGCGTTGAGCTGACAAATGAAAGTAAAAATAAAGAAATTTGTCTTTTCTTGTCTTTCCGGTGAATTTCTTTCATTTTTATAAAATAGTTGCTTTGTTTCTTTTTCAGCGGAAAATATGGATATCGCGTATCTTAACTCTTTACAGAGCTCCATTTTACCTTATCAGCTTATATTAATTTTATTTAATGAACAGTAGAATAGAAGTTTCAATGCATGTTTATTTTATCAACTGAACTTGAATTGAGTAGACACTGAAAAAGTTATTAGTTTTTGTCTTTACAATTCTTGCTTGATATTAAGTTCGTGCTAAAATCAAAATTAGCAGAGATAAGGAGAAAAGTCATGACGTCACATCCCTTTGACAACACTTAGTTACTGATTCCAAATAATTTAATGTTTATAGTCGCTCTTAAGCAAAATTGTCTCAACTTCAATAAGAAGTAATAATGACTATTATAGTCTTGCTTTGATCGGGCCTTATATGCTCTGAGTGGAACACTCGACTTACTGTAATACCTGAGGCTGCCCAGAGGTGATGAGGCTTAAACTCTTATTCTCAGATTGTTCAGAACCAGCTGTGATATCACAATTTTTCTTTCAACGAAGACACTACTGAAACAAACACACTATGATTCACGACGTGAAATCACGTACGGATTTGTACTCTTATATTTTAGTGGATTTGGAGTTAAAGCCGTCTAGACGGGATGTTTTTGTCGATGTACCGTAGAAAATTGGATATGTTACATAATGTATGGAAATTATGGATGGAACTTTATATATGGGTAAGCTTCGTTACGGAGGTATACTAGTGGGCCATCGTATTCGGAACTAGTCTTTAAAAATAATACAAAAAAAAATTATTCAGGAATTCACATTCGGTTTGAGTAGCAGTAAATGTACTCTTAGATTTTTGTTTTATCCGAAGAATCCATGGAAAAAATCGAAGGGAAATGTTGTTACTCGGGGTGAATGTTAGCTTATACATCTTTCCAGTTCGAAATAAAAAAAAATCTGATTTATTTCGCCTGTTGAAGTAAATGATTTCGTGTTAATAAAATGCGAGTAAAGCTGACGTGAATATGTTTATTGTCGTCATAGATCTAACCCGAGGTGATCTTATCAACAAATTATTCAGCCTAAAAAGTAAAAACAAAGCAACTTTTGCGTTATAAAATCGATCTATGTCCATTAATTTTTTTTTGAGGAGGGAGGGGCACAGTTAAGACAGAGACCAATTTTTGTTTTAAAGGCTGGCCTTCACTTCAGCATAGCCCATTGAGAACTCCATTTTCCTAAATCATACTATCGTTTTTATACATGTAGAACATTTGTGCTTTAGAGAAGTAGGTAGCGCCCAAATTCGTGTGTTTGATCTCTGTATACAATCGCCTCGATCTAACCTGTAGAACCTTTGACACATTTGAGCAATGAAAGAAGACGTCATGGAAACCCTACCAGAATGAATGAAGAGGGGAAAATCTTCAATAACTTCTATTTTCAGAAGAAAATTATATGATATACTCTGAATTTGAATCGCGTGCTGAAAGAGTAAGATACATTTTAGTTCGCTCAAGACTATTTAATTTTTTTTGCATATCAGACATATTGGAGGAGATAAAATGTCCAAGCGCATTTCTCAATCCCATTTTATTAATTAACAAGTAATTTAATTCTACGTCTTCTAGGTTTCAGCTTACTTCAGACTTGGTCACAAAGCCAGGCCATTATTTCTTTTATAGGAATCAAAATGTAAATGCCAGTGTACATATCAGCGGGGAAAAAGTGTCTCAAATGTGTGAAATTTCGTTTACATTCCCCTAATGAGATCAATCTTTTAGAAGTTCGCGTAGTTATTTCAGAATATTGAAAAGTGTGAAATGTAAGAAATGGGATGGAAAATGTTTCAAGTATCGTCTTACACTTAAACTTAGGCACATGGAGACAAAATAGCACAGATAAAATTAATGATACGTCTTGAAGATGAGAGCACACTTGAAGACGTTAAATCTAGATACTTATCTCGTAATTTTAAAATTGCATGTTTCCAAATTAAAAAAAAATTCTGAATGAATTTCAGGTTTTGTGGTTTATAAATTGATCGTGCAAACTATACATAAATGAGAGGCGTGTGATGTTGTTTTCCTCGTCATCCATGTTGCTGGTGATCCTTGTATCCTTCAACTTTCAGAGGTGATCAAAGTTGCCCCAAAAATTTGGTGATTATGCTAAGAACTAGTCGTAGATCAATAGCATGCTTTAGTGGTATATCTTCTGCAGGCATTTTGGAAAGGTTCCATCAGTTTAGAGGTCCATAAAGATAGAGATAACTTTTCACCCTCTCTGCAATTTGTGACCTCTGGACATGTTTATAAAATCTGCCATTAGGAAGAGTTTTAAATCTTTTAATGTTAACCTTAAAAGATGCTATAGGGGAAAGTTTTGGAGTATGGCTAACGACGCCAAGGGAGGGAGGTGGGGGGGAGAGTGGTGGAGGGGGGTGTTTTCTCTCGGTGTGGAAGAAACGTTTTCGGTTTCTCATTAAACCAGTATGGTAACTTGAGTAACTCCGGACATTGGATATCAGGAAAGTTTTCCTCACTATTTGAAGACCTATTTCTTTGTTTACATTACTAAACTTGGTACGACAATTTAGAAATTTCGTGTTGAATATTTCAGTTTGATGGAAAACTCCACAAGTTTTGTCAACTTTTAGTGTAAATCTTTTGTAAGATATAATTGCTACCAGCACAAATCATTCTGAATTGGTCGCTTGCTAACAAAGTTGGTTGATGATTTGAGACGTGACTTCTTTAAAAAAAAAGATGATGGCCCTAAAGCTCCACTAAAAGGCAGATCCTTTAAAAGTATAAACAATCTCTTGAAGAGATCAGTTGACCAGAATAGTGATGGGTTGTTTACGATACAGTGGGTCGTCGAGATAGAACGTTATTGGAAGTGCCGTTACTCGTCTGGAGGGAAGCACCAGGTTGACAGCAATCTTTCTTTTTTTTTTTTTAAATTAAAAAAAAAAGTGATCTTTGCCAGTAAGGATCCTGACACGCTTTAATGAGAAACTAAAATAACTGGATCAGCCGGGGAGGCAGAAGCTAAGGATACTGTTGGCCCATTCTAGAACTTTTCGGATTTTCATGCTTTTGAAAACAATCCGTTCTTGTCTTGCATTATTTTATCTGAAATATTACTGGCAGTATCAGCAGGTATCGGCGCGGTCTAGTTTCGTCTAGCTGACGTTAAACCCCGATAATAATATTGCCCTCCAGTCTTCAACAGGCTTTGCTTTGTAGCCTGAAACAAAGCAATAGGACCCGTTCCTTTTGCTAAACTAAGATTCTCGATTATCAACGATTCCGGAAATCGTCAGTTCGGCTCCTTTTCGATCTTGAAGTTATCATAAGCCCGCTGCAAAAAGACTCACTACACTTTTGAAATGAAGAAACGTATTATCTATCAAAGTGAGGGATATTTTGCCTGATTTTACACTGCCCAAATACAGCAATTAGGCCTTCTTTTAAAACAAATAAAGATGAATTGGAGACAAATCCTCCATCCGATACAAACTAAACAGAAAATAGCCAAACACGTTAATCATAGTTTTTTTTCCGGTTTGCAGAGGACTATCGAATGATTACAGAAATAAAGTGCTATATGTTAGTCTCTCTGTCCTTCATAACGTCTCAAACCTGAGGGCTACAGGAAATTCCCATTTCCCATTATAGCGAATATAATCCCAACATTTAAGTTTGGAGCTGTAACCCCAGTCTATGGTTTATACCCGTTCTCGGACATCATAGTCTATACAGGCCTTGGAGCACGATAAATTACATCTATTGACCATTGACCCTCAGTTTCTTTGTAATTTCCCGTTAGACATTTAATAGCGTCGACACAAAGTTCTCAGCAATACCATATCAGCTAAGCGAAAGTTTCCCTTCCTTTAGCTTTCTTCTACTCAAAATATGCTTCAAATAACGATATCCACCTTCGCTGTTAGTTTCCGTCATATTTACATTGAGCAGTACTTAAAGTTAAAAATGAAAAATGTCGGGAAAAGGGGCACGGTGATTTTATACGATCAGTCTGGAGTGTTCCAACAGCATCGACAAAATCAGAAGAAAACACGAAACAAAAAACAACAAAACAAAACAAAACAAAAAAAAAAAAAACCTGTAATAGACAGTCGATACTGTCTCTAGGGGCAGAAACCTGCTGTACAGAACTGATAGATAGTTTGGGAAGGGCGGCTGTGGTGATGAACCACGGGAAAGAGTTTGGCTTTAATTGGCTTTTAGACATGGGGCGAAATTACTTTTCACAGAATGTCTTGAACCACCCAGACAGGCACAGACGGTGTAAGTCTAGAGGGAGTCAGAGGCTGAGCCGTGCCAGGATAAAAGGCCAAAATTTTGTCTGGGAAAGTGAAGAAAGGGATACATCTTTTTTGTAAGTGTTTAAAGACATGTCTGGAAAGTTGGATGCCTAATACTCTTTACTTAAAATCTGGCATTGAGGTAGAAAAAAGATTTAAAAAAAAAGTAAAAAAGAAGAGGATATAGAAAAAGCTATGAAAAAAATGAGTGGAAAGGGTGAGAGAAATATAGATAATGTGAGAGAGGAGAAAGATTAATATAATGAGAGTAAGAGACACAGACATAAAAAAAGGAGAAAAAGCAAGAGGCAGGCACATGGATAGCCATACACGTAAGGGAAGAGCATTAACATCACTATAGGTAGGAAAAAAAGAACGCCTTCAAGAAACAAAATATTCACACACGTGAAGTGTTGTGAGCATAAAACAGAAGGTTAATATTCATGAACTTTCATGATAAACCGATGTTGGGTTCCTCGAGATTTTCATGGAAATCCAGTCTAATTATTGTATTTCCAAATATATATATATATATATATATATATATATATATATATATATATAAACAGCCTTAAACCATTACACGGGTCATTTTACCAGATACTTATCACCCATCAAGGATATCTTACATGATAAGCCTAACCAGTTACAGATAACTAAGGAGTAATAAATTGAGATGATAGAACTCACATGCCAATTAGAAAATTAACTTTAACCTTATTTTTTTATACATATATAATAGCTAAGGCAAATTTAGTAATAAGCATTTAATGATTCTTGCCAATGCAACACACAATAAGTAAAATAAAAGAAATGAAAGTGAACAATGAACATTCAGAGGAAATCGACTTGAAATAAGATAAAAACATGAACTTTTACAGCCAAAAAAAATGACACAAACACTCTACCTGATCCTAGGACATAGGAAAACAGAAAATGAATTCAGTTTTTGCATGTTAAAATCCTGAACGATGCACTTTGTGGAATGCTCTTTTTGTGTAAAAAAAGATTTAGATTTCCATATTTATATTGCAATTTGTATGTCTCATATTGTCTGGTTTCTTCGAATGAAACGAATATAGGAATCATTAAAGAAAATCCGAAGTCGAACAGCTTACACTAACTTTTTCGAAAATAAGCAAACTTTAATACTTGAAATAATCACCAACGCTTCATTTTGGGTGCAAGAGAAAAATTCAAACAGTAGCTCAAAATGAAAGAAGAACAAAGAAACTAATACTTCAAATCGGTTACTTGTTAAAGTTACCAAACAGATTGCCAGAAATTAAA
>JAWDGP010007412.1:1070000-1092500 GCA_033675545.1 Elysia crispata | reverse complement strand
AAAAAGGAAGAGAGTGTAGTTGACAAAAAAGGAGGAATTTGGGAAAAGGAAACGATGGTGAACAAAATAAACGTTATGAAATCCTGGAAAAGAGGAGCAGAGGTAAATAGCAGAAAAGAGAGAAGGTAGCAAGAAAAAAAAATAAAAGCACAAATAATGTCAGCTATAAAAAAGAACTAAATTATAAGTTTCTGTAGATACTCCAAGCGAGCTGTGTAAAATGAGACTCAATACGTCTTATAATTTTCAAGTGATATACACTGGAGACAAACATTTTAGTTGCTTTGCAGAATATTTGCATTAAAACATTTTAGTTATGATCCTTAAATGCGTTTCACGTGTGATACGTTCTTTAGTCTAGGTGTAAAACGGTCTGTGTTGACAAGCAAGTCTGTAAATTCAGTGCAACTAACTTGGCTTAGTTGCGCTGGTGCGTTATAAAGCAATCGTAAAGGTATGATTACATGAAGCGAAAAAGAAATCGCTAACAATAATCGCTTTTCACACAGAATCGCTTACAACAAGTTAATGTTTCAATGTTTGCGCGAAACGATTTGGTTCCATGCTGCCTTCGTTTTGTAAAGAAAATCGAACTATAAATTAAATTTGCTGCTTGTGTAGTCACAGCATTTTGTGGAAAGGTTTTGATACCTGCCTGTTGCTTCATGTAAGCAGGCCTTAACGTCTTTTTTGAAAATTCTTTAGAAGAAGAATGTCTACAAAACTTTGATTGAAGAAATTTAGCCACGTTATTAGCAGCTGAAATTTTCTTTTCTTTGTGAACAAGCAAACCAGATATCCCCAACTTTTGTATCGTCATTTGATTTGATTGCGTGATTTATTGATTTTGAGTTGCAACATCGATTAATGGATTGATTCATTGTTAAGCAAAATCACACAGAAAGATGTATAGACGCCTATAAGATAAAATTATAGGAAAACAGAGGGACGATGGGTTCAATTTATACAACCAACCGGCTGGATCTCATAAACTTTTTTACGGAAAATTAGAGAGAAAGCAATTGGGGGCCAGTAATTCTGGTATATAACTTCTATAGAGGGGACACATCTTGTTCTAAAATTTCACGAAGAGTTGTGTAGCTTATATCTAGGTAAAAGTCACGGTTTTTCCGGCGATAAGAGACATTAAGAAAACATTCTTAATGTTTTGTTTTTTTAATTTTTATTCCCATTTGAGGGTCCAATTTCTATTTTTTTTCTTTTACTTGAATTTTTATACCTCTTAAAATTAAAAGTAGCGACAGCGCTTCCTAGCAGTTTTGGTTCCTCAATAGAGACGTTATGGCTTAATACACTGACAAGAACTTAAAACAAAACTCAGCATAACTATGAAATTTCATTCCTATTGGATATGAGGTATAAATTTCATTTATATAAAAGTCAAACTTGATTTTAAATCCATTTACTTCCTAAAAGAAACAACTACAAAACATCTTTTGGTGAACAAATTCCAACCTTAAATTCTTATTCAAACTTGGTCGAGGAGACCAAACTCTGGCTAATGCAGCCCCGATCAAGATCAAGCAATTCTATGATAAATTAGCTGTAGATCGAATGTGAGATCGATACAATAAAAAACTGTGCAAAATAAATAATAAAAATTCATGTATTTAGACAAAGTACAACTAATTTAAATACCTCTTCCAAAATTTTAAAATTTGTAAATAAAAAAGGAGTTTGGGTTAAGATTCCAGCATTGCATTGTCGATAAAAATTGTAGGTGTCTTGCTAGAGCTAAATTTAGCAGGCAAACAGAAGGAAAACACATTTCAATATTAATATTTGCCCTGACATTCACCTCCAAACATCCACAACACACAACAAAAGAAGCTCTATCCCGATAAGAGGGAAATCTAACATTTTCAACACAAACTGAGATTCATTCATCTTTTCTTTCTAATATTCGTTGAAATCCGCTGCGCGTGACAAACGTCACAATTACGGACTTAGCCAATCCGAGCAACGGGAGCCCATAAAACATTAGATACTTCCTACCAGCACGCACAGCTCATTTCTTCCCAGATAACATCACAAACGCGCCCGACGCAATATTCGATTTGAGTAACGAGGATAACGGGGTATATACATCTTAAAGAAAACGGTTCCGACCGAAAAACCCTGTGTTTTTTCTATAAAAGCTTCATCGTTTGGTGAACAGAAAGACTTGAATTCTGTAGCATTACTGTGGAAGAATGATAGACTGGCATTACTTGAAAGATCCATCGGCCTAGCAGCTTTTATAGTTTGACAATGAAAAAATTTTCTTTGTCTAGCTTTCCTCTTGAGTGGTGCCTGTGGTTCACGCCTTTGAGACTCACTAACATTATTATTGCCAAACTCAGTACTAGTATAACTCTAGCTTTTAAAAGATGAGTAGTTCCCAAGTCTGGCGCGTGCGTCCTTTATAACCGAAGCTTCACCAAACTTTCAGAAAGTGATAAAAGCGAGATAAACAACAATGAGTAGAAGTCATAAACTCACTGTATGCGACTCTTAGAGTTAGGGGACTTGAAAGAAGAAGAAAGTACTACGTGAAAGTTGTTAAGAACCAAATTACGAACACCAAACTGTAGATAAAGTTAGAATTTGGATTTGATCTTGGTTGGAAGTAATATTGCCTCGAAGCAGTTTCGGGAAAAACATCATTGTTCTTCCCTAAAAATTCAACAAAAATGTACAAATTCAGTACTGGTCAACAAATGATTCGACTCTTTTTGAACCATAAGGTACGATGCAATAACAATTGATTGATTTTTTTCATCATGTATGACGTTTGGGTTTTATTTCTCTTCCTACCTTTATTGTTAAAAATCTGTATTATACCCATTAAAACGATACTGACTGCGATTTCCCGGAGGCCAATAAAACGACAAAATCAAAACCAAGGACGCGCAACGGAAGAGTGGGTTTTCTCTGTCATTCTGCTGCTTCACTGCCCTTGGCTATTATGTTTGTGGTTTGTGTCTCGATATCGCCACTAAAGAAATGATGCTCTCATCAGCTATCAGTATAATTCTTCTCGTCAGTTTACTGATAAACAATAGCAGACTTAACTAGACGAGTAGCATTCTTAATTAAACGGAAAGGGATTAAACAAGTTCTTCTTCCTCTCGCATTTTATTAGTGACATAAAGATTTGGTTCACTTCAGCGCCCATAATTCCCTTCCCTTCCCTCCCCTCCCCCCATCCCCGCCCCAAATAAAAAAGTAATTGCATTGCATGATATGCAAGATATCCTTCTCAAGTCTCTCGTGTGATATTGTATGCTGGTTGAGCAAATTAAACTTGTTGAGCACATGAAGCTGGTTGAGCATATGAAGCTGGTTGAGCATATGAAACTGGTTGAGCACATGAAGCTGGTTGAGCATATGAAGCTGGTTGAGCATATGAAGCTGGTTGAGCAAATTAAACTGGTTAAGCATATGAAGCTTTTTGAGCATATGGAACTGGTTGAGCACATGAAGCTGGTTGAGCATATGAAGCTGGTTGAGCATATGAAACTGGTTGAGTACATGACGCTGGTTGAGCATATGAAGCTGGTTGAGCAAATTAAACTGGTTAAGCATATGAAGCTTTTTGAGCATATGGAACTGGTTGAGCACATGAAGCTGGTTGAGCATATGAAACTGGTTGAGTACATGACGCTGGTTGAGCATATGAAGCTGGTTGAGCAAATTAAACTGGTTAAGCATATGAAGCTTTTTAAGCATATGGAACTGGTTGAGCACATGAAGCTGGTTGAGCATATGGAACTGGTTGAGCATATGAAACTGGTTGAGTACATGACGCTGGTTGAGCATATGAAACTGGTTGAGCATATGAAGCTGGTTGAGCATATGAAACTGGTTGAGTACATGACGCTGGTTGAGCATATGAAGTTGGTTTAGCATATGAAACTGGTTGAGCATATGGAACTGGTTGAGCACATGAAGCTGGTTGAGCATATGAAACTGATTGAGCATATGAAACTGGTTGAGTACATGACGCTGGTTGAGTACATGACGCTGGTTGAGCATATGAAGCTGGTTGAGCATATGAAGCTGGTTGAGCAAATTAAACTGGTTAAGAATATGAAGCTTTTTGAGCATATGAAACTGGCTGAGCATATGAAACTGGTTGAGTACATGACGCTGGTTGAGCATATGAAACTGGTTGAGCATATGAAACTGGTTGAGTACATGACGCTGGTTGAGCATATGAAACTGGTTGAGCATATGAAGCTTTTTGAGCATATGAAACTGGTTGAGTACATGAAGCTGGTTGAGCATATGAAACTGGTTGAGCAAATTAAACTGATTGAGCACATGAAGCTGGTTGAGCATATGAAGCTGGTTGAGCACATGAAGCTGGTTGAGCATATCAAACTGATTGAGCACATGAAGCTGGTTGAGCATATGAAACTGGTTGAGCACATGAAGCTGGTTGAGCATATGAAAATGATTGAAGAGGACTAAAGTGAACAGAAGAAGATTACTTCGGAGTATTAGAGAAAGGAGCCGGCTATAGTTCTATTTGCCTGCCAATCCTCGACTCTCAAGCCTATCTTTGCTGTATGCATTTATTTACACCATTATTTATTTCATCACTTTAAAGCCATATATAATAAAGATAATTTAGGAGCTCTACTCCTTGAAACGGTTTCTTGGTGCAGCTTTTCCAATTTTGCTTGAGTCAATCTGAGTTTACTATGAAACTCTCTGGGACGTTCATTGTGAATTTATCCACATAGAACTAAAAGAGAAATAGAGGCTGCTAACGAGATAAGCATGAGTTATTATCAACACAATGAAATAAAAACATCAACTATATATAATCAGCTAAAAGAGGAAAGTATAAATTGTTTGCACTCGACAATGATTCTGTCGAAAGAAAAAAAATCTACAAAAACAAGACAGAAACACACAGATAAACAAGCTTAATCTAACGTTCGCAAAATTTCCTTATTGGTATAATTCAGTTATCTTAAGCTGATTTTTAAGTGGTGTATAAAAAATTCCATATTTTGCCCCCTCTGCTGGGTTATCTTTTTCTTTCATTAGGGATGCTACTTCATCACGTCAGAAGAGTTAATAGTGATGAATGCATTGGTGAGATCAATGATTAGTTTCGAAACTAGTGATGCGATATTGATGAGGTTCAATACTTCTTTACTAACTCTAACTTCTCATAAATCCTTGAAAAACCTCTCCCTTTTCACAACTTTTCTATGATTATTATTCCCCTAGACCAATATATGTATAACACGTCAAAAGTTACGACATTATTCCACTCTGTTCTTTAAGGTCATTTCTCCTAAAGTTAGTTGAGGCGATATCAGAACCTTTGCTAGTCTGTATGAAATAAAACATGAGCTTCTTCAGGGGTCTTTCATACGCGAAATTCTGATCCTGATACTTGTACATTTTGGCTTGTATGTACTCATTGTATGTGAATAACGGATGACGTTTCACACTGAAATCTGTTTATTATAATGATCAAGAGCTTTAAAGTCAGCGCGTCTTTTATACAGTAACAGAGTAAAAGAAAAAAAATAGTATGTCTTCACAATGGGTTATTTAATATTTGAAGAAGATAGAGGTCCGGTTTTACTACTTCAGCCTGTTCTTATCAGCTAAAGGCCTGTAAGAGTGTGGTTATTCTAAGTCGTTGTATCTTTTTACATACTTTCGACAATCGTCAAAGTCAAGCAAATTGAACCCCATCGTTAAGGTAAGCACCCATCAAGAATTGAACCCATGTGAGACCTACATAAATGAAGCACATTAAATAATTGTTAAGCCATATTTGTGAAAAATCATTTATTATTTTTCAAATTCACCATGAGGATGCCCATTTACAAGCATATAAACCATCTTCTTTGAGAAAAAGAAAAACAAAACAAAAAAGAAAAAAAAAGATATCTTTGATTGGAGTCAAACAGCCAGGGCCCTTTTTTAAGCAGCAGATGTTAACTCAGGACCATGAAGAAAATGATATAAAGCTGTCTGGGTGAATTGAGGTGAATGGAGCAAACATTAACCCAAAGTTTACTCCCTTGCCATTTAGAGACCACTCTAGACATCTGACCAAACACAAATGGAGATCTAAAGGGGTTTTATGGGCTCTTCCTGACCCTAGTGAAGTCACTCCTTCAGTTGGCCACTGGTATCTGACGTTGTATCGAACTGGAAACTTTGCTAACCATAAAACTGTTATCACTTTTTTGAGTCTATTTTTTTTAACCCGAGTCTATATTTTAAACTTCGGATCTGCTTCTCGTACGTGTGTGTCTGTTCGATGAGCCATTTTTTTCCTCTTTCTTTAGAAGAATTTTATCTTAATATAACAAACTATTTCCCCCTCCTCCTGCGGTTTTGTTTGCATACCCGGTTTGACTTTCCTTGCCCCGTCTCAGTCTTTCTATGTCTACCTCTCTTCCGATATCTTGATTTTCGAAATGCTAGAAACCAGAATGTTTATCCCTCTCTCTGACTCGGTCTGTCTGTCAGTCTCTCTCTCTCTCTCTCTCTCTCTCTCTCTCTCTCTCTCTCTCTCTCTCTCTCTCTCTCTCTCTCTCTCTCTCTCTCTCTCTCTGTCTCTCTGTCTCTCTCTCTTCTGTCTCTCTCTCTATCTATCTATCTCTCGCTCTCCATCTTTTTTTTTATCTCTTTCTATTTATCTATTAATTTAATTATCTGCCTACCTATCTATCTATCTATCGATCGATCCATTTATTTAATGCAGGGGTGCGTCCAAGCTCACTCTCTTTCTATCTATCTATCTATCTGTCTATCTAGCTACCTATCTATCGATCTACCGATTTGCAACAGGGGTGCGTCCAAGGTATTTACTTCGACTTCTGCTCAGATCTAATCACGCTGGCTATGGAGGGTCCGGTATTCCCCGTAGCCTTTCTCCAACGATTAGTGCGTCCTTCCCAATCACCAAGAGCTCTTTGTCCGGTAACATGATGGCCACAACACGCAGGTCAGTGTCCTATTACATGGAGGTGAATGACCAACATGGACAAAAGATGAGATTCCGAACGTAGAACAAGAAACCAATAAATGCCAAGAGTAGTTATTTTGTGTTGGCATTTAGCTGTAATTAGCGGTTGAGAAGCAGTAGATATACCCGTTAGCTTCCTCATCTTTCTCTCTCTATCTATGCCTCTATGTACCCATTTACATATCTATCTTTTTTACTCTATTCTTCATTTTGCTCCACCTATCTTTTTCGCTAGTTCCTTCGTTTTTCAATAACTCTTTTTTGCTTCTATCAACTATGCCTCTTCTTAAAACCTGGTCATTACAACGGATGCCCTCTCGATCTCACTCACTCTCTTTTTTTCCCTCTCTCTATCCTGACGTTTTAATAAAATCCTCTCTCCCCAATTAGAGAGAACTGGGTATTGCATTCTAGAGTCACGTAAGACTTGAGGTTTGAGGTGTATGAAAGTCTATTCATTGTACATGTTTCAGGCAAACGAAAGGAGAAAGCTTTGAAAAACCAGTATAATATTATTTGAGAAAAATAGTGATATCGATGTATTACTGAGCATCTTTTTCAATTTAATTAACTGTTTCTCGAAAATCCCTGCGTATTTGAAATAGAGGGAAAAGTTATTTAAAAAAAAGCATACTTCTTTTTCGTCTCTCCTAAAGCAGCTCAGCCAACTCTGTGATACACGATACGAAGGGCTCCAATTCTGTGTGACTTTAGAAATCTCACGCGGGCCTTCTATTGTTAATTCTTTCAACATCCTTGAAATCACGTCGGAATTTACGTCATTGGTTTTCAGCAAACACTCTCCATCGCATAGAGAGTATAGAGAGTAAAGAGAGAGAAGTCTAGTCAGCTTCAAGCTTTCCATCTCGATAACGAATAGTTTGCTTTAATAAAGAAAGAAATAATTCATAATTCTTGAATAATAGTTTGAAAATTCAAATCAGGCATTTTCTTTTGATTTGGTTTTTATTGTAGACAGTGAATATGGATTCGAGGAATGAATAACACTTCTTATATATTTTTCAAAAGTAATCGTAGATGTAGTAAAAGATATGTTAAAATCTTCGACATCGAAACGTCATTTCAGTGTTATAATAGATTTTATAGTTTTCTCCATGTTTTTATAACATTCGATTTCATCTTCATTTTCAACAAAAACGAGGAAAAAGAATTTGAGATAAACCTATGAACTAAACACAATAGATCCAATGATATCATTTCTCTCAACAAGACATGCCAAGCACATATTTTTCTCCATTATTCCTTATTTTTTCCTTCTCTTCAATGGACAAATATGAGTACTGTTTTCCAACATTTTTCAAACATTTAGATTTCAGAGTGAAAAAGAAAAAAATTCGTATTTTAAAATTTTAAAACTCTGTCAATATAGCTGTATTTTAATTGCCGCTTGTTATCTTCTCCTTCTCCTCTAGCCTTAGCTTTCATCGCCATATCATCGTTTCTATTGATATCGTTATTCACCTTTCACCTTGAAATCGATATGTAAAAGCCTTTTTGCCAGCAATGATGTGTGTAGCCAAACTATTTTATTTTCCTTAATTGCAACTGACAGTTGACGAAAGGTGGAGTGCGAACATAGAAGACCATGAATATGAAGATGTCCAAAACTCAATGTAGACATGGTTAATTAAGAAAAATAGAGACAGAGAAATAAGAAAATGTGTGTCTAGAAGTAAAATTCCGTGTAAAAAGGGAAGGTTTATACTCGAAATGTTTAGTAGAAAAGTGAGTGTGTATTAATATGAGGGAGAGATAAATAGAAACATAGGTAAACAGACAGAACGTGACACAGAGAGAGAGAGAGAGAGAGAGAGAGAGAGAGAGAGAGAGAGAGAGAGAGAGAGAGAGAGAGAGAGAGAGAGAGAGAGAGAGAGAGAGCGGGGCAGAGAAGGATAAGCAGAGTAAAAAATATGGAAGAGATAAGTAACGGTTGGCAGTTTGAGACTGATTGATAGTTGGTTTAACTACAGATTTATATAATGGGAGACGTAGGAACGAGATATATAAATAGAACATATGGATGGATTTAAAGGGAGAGAGAGAGAGAGAGAGAGAGAGAGAGAGAGAGAGAGAGAGAGAGAGAGAGAGAGAGAGAGAGGAGGGGGGGGAGGGGATAAGAAAGTAAAAAATATGGAAGAGGTAAGTAACCGCTGGCAGTTTGAGACTGATTGATCGGCGGTTTAACTTCAGATTTTTATACAATGTGAGAAATAGGAGCGAGATTAAAAATAAATAGAACAGATAAATAGATTCAGAAGGAAAGGGAGCGATAGAAAGGAGTAAGGAACTAGGCACTAAGGAGTAGATGCTAATTGGTGGGAATGCTACACAGTTCGAGTGTATGGAAAGAGAAATGAATTGATGTAGTAGATAAAGCTCTGAACTGCCATTATAAGCACTGACATAATAGGGTACATTAAGTATTGAATCCTTTAGGTCCAGAAGTCACATTCATTACATGGTGTCCTGTAGGGAATGACATGGGAAGTTACAATCCAACCAGTCGGGCGGGCCTCGTTACAATAGGTAGTGAATCACTTCACCGCAGGGACTGTCGCTGCTTGACGAGGCCACATGGTACAATTTGATAGAGATGATTAATGGCAACGCTCTCTGTCTAGATAGGTCAAGAAAGAGCTTGAGATAAAAGATGGACGAGTTAAGGATGTACTATTCAGGGTAGCCCTACTTTGGGAATTCGACCTCTTGGAACTATTATAAGGAATGGCAATGGATGAGCTCAAGTTCCTGATGCTTAGAGATGGTCTGTGAAAGAAGCTTTATTGCAGAGATTCCAGTTGGACTGAACGGTAGCTATGGAAGGTAAATTGCTATGATCTGTAAGATTTTGAAATAAGATAAGATTCCTTTCCAGCTTGAGATCGAGCATGTTTGTCAGTTCGTTCTAGACTCAAACTATTGAAATTTTTAAATTTATCTTTTATGTTTTATTTTCCTACATATTTTAAACTTAATAATTTCCCTTTTACACCTGATACAGTAAAAGCTTATATGAATAATTCTAAAAGAGCAAACAGACATTACAAATGTAACTCGCCGTATTATCAAAATGTCTGAAAAACATTAAAACATTGGGTGCAAATTTAATTATCAGCATCAATATTGCTTGAAATTTACAATGAATGGTGTGCTAGTGCAAATCCCCAATGTCATTATGCACTCGACCGCATTATGAAAGCTCACACTGTGCAATTGAATTAAATTTAAAGATCGTGTGTGACTTGCTGTTCAATGTATTCAGCAGCCAACGTTTAATCCCATTGACAATTAATATGCGTCTGATAGCATTGATTTTTAAAAAGTATTTTGCTTGCAAGAAAAAGCAATTAAAAGTGTGATTGTGTAGAAGGGCCCCTGGTCTTCTATTTAGATGAGGTCTGAAATTTGTTGGTTCTGGTTCAAGGGAAAGAAGTCATATTTAGAGCGAATTTGTCTGAAAATTTCAGCCGATGCTTTCCTCTTATTATAGTGCATATGTTGCGATGTTTTAATAACTGTCAAGACAGACTGAAGCACTTAATTGTATTTCTTGTTCTTGTTTATAATTTCCTTGCTCTTTATTTTAAAAAAAACCCTTCATATCCCATGGTATGATTTGAAAAATCCATGGCCTCTCCGAATAACATGTATAAGAATGAATAAACTACTTAGGAAAGAGTCGATGACATTTTAGAAGTTTCTCAATTTTTCAGGAATACAAACACCCAAATTTCATAATTCTTGTATTTCTCGAGAATAATTGAATGAATTTCGACAATTTCTAAATTTCTTATCTAAAACTTCAACTTTACACAAACGAATTACTAGTTCAGATTGCCTTATTTCAGCACTGCCCACTGGATACCAAGAGTGATGAAATCGATTTTACAACACTGATGAATGATAGGTCCCAATTAAGAAAGAGTGAAGGAATGGAGCAGTCAGGGTGTTCAGAGCCTGGTGAATAATTATGTGAGATCTTGGTGTCAGGAGCATCCACCCCAGGTCAGTGGTGACTGCATGCACTGGGGCAAGTGTCAATACGGATCCGTGATTGGTTCCCACATTTGCTGCGCTGTACAATTAGTCAGATTAGCAAGGGTGCTGCGGTTAATGCAGATGGGGTGAGATATATTAAATCGATTTTGGTCAGAGTTTACACTGGATGGTTGATAAAATTTAAGTAAAGGAACACCCAATAATTAACATTTAAAAAACTTAAGTCTAAAGCACAGCAAACAGCTTTTGCAAGGGTGGTATGTATTTTTTGTTTAGAGATAAAAGGAACAATTCAGTAATACTTTTTTGAAATACTATTATTCCTCTAGCGAAGTATCGATTTTTGTATTTTACATGACTCTAATTATAATTCTGCATTCGTTGAGCGAAGAAAGTAAAGGACTTAAAAAGCATTTTTAGCGAGTGTTCTATGTTTCAGATTACTTGATTGGAAAAAAAAACCACCTACAAGCTGCTGAATATTTAGTATCGTTTCCGAAAAAGTAAAATCAAAAGCAAACCAGCTTTTAGAACTATTATTATTTCTCTTGTTGTGATGAGTATTATCTTATCATTCTTAGATTTGTTACCAATTTGGTCCGGCATTAATGCTTAGATCGGTGATTACGATAAGCGGTGCAGTGTATTTTTTTTTCAATACTTTCAGCTAGCACTAATAGAACGTTACTCATTGGATGTCTTTGATATAACTCTTTGCCATTACGAAATAGTTTGACGCCATATTTTAGTGAAAATAGAAATATAGCTGAAAGCATTGTTTAATAACTCTAGCGCATATTGTGAAGAACTGAATACACTCTCATTCCTCAATAACAAAAGCATTGTTTAATAACTCTAGCGTAGAATCTGAATAAAATGAATTCACCCTCATTTTTCAATCATAAAAGCCAGATAAGTCGAATCTAACCATACTGCACTTTCGTGTGGGAAGCGTTTCATTCCCATTAAGTATTTTTTATATTACCGAATAAAACGAGTATTTTTCTGGCAGGATCTGTAGCAGAATATCCTTTTTTTTTAAATTGTCTAGGAGATTAAGTAGATTTACAAACAATTTCCAACAACCAATTTCTAAGCTCACTTATTTCTTTACCCAGGAATCTTTCACAGATTCATGACGTTATCTTATGTAACAATCACTTACACTCATAAGTCAAGAGCTGGTTTTTAATTTCACTGAAAGACGCTGAGCTCGGTGAAACTGGTGAAAAAAAATTAAATCATTGTATGAAATTTTTGCGCCATCGTTATTCATCCCCTATCTTTTATTTTTCGACCCGAGTGAGACTAGCTTTGACATTTCAATCAGGTGGAGAAAGGGTGCGAAGCGCTCGATGGCTCGAGCACCTTTTAATCTTCTAGTTTTTTGTTGTTTGAACGTTTTTGTTTTTTTCTTTTCTTTTCTTTTTATATTTTAAATTTTACCTTGTCTCATAAATATCTGTCCCGTTTAACTATTCTTTTTTTTTCGTTCGCTTTCTATGCTACTTCCCCCCCCCCCCTCCTCCCCCCACCCCCTCCTTTTCCGCCCCCACCTCTTTTTTCCCTAACAGTGAGGGGACATCGCCTATTCGTTAATCGCAGTTTTGAAAAAAAAAATACATCTAGTTTTATAACAAGGAAATCTAAGGATGTCGATCTTTTTAGAACAAATAGAGAGGAACAGAGAAGAAAAAAAAAAGAGAGAGAGAAAAAAAAGGGAGAAGAGGAAAGAGAGGAAGAGAGAGCAAGAGAGAGAGAAAGAGAGAGAGAGAAAGAGAGAGAGAGAGAGAGAGAGAGAGAGAGAGAGAGAGAGAGAGAGAGAGAGAGAGAGAGAGAGAGAGAGAGAGAGAGAAAGTATGCGCAAAATTAAGAATCAGCGATGTCTAAATAGCAAATCAAAATATCATTAATTTAATATTTTAATAATTTAATCCCACGAACTTTTCCAAGCGTCAAAATAACACCGCAAATGTTCATACGTTATAACTCACGGCATGCACCGAATCGAAATGAATTCAATCTTTCTTTCATTAAAAAAAAAGGGAAGTGCGTTGACCCACATCACCGCTGCGGGTTAACCATAATTATATATTTACTTTTACGTGACCCTTGGCAAGGCGTGTGTTAAATCTCTTAACTTTGTTACTTTAAATGTGACCTTCATACGCCGCCGAGCTGCTGCCTCTGAAGTTTGAAGCTAAAATTTCGCCAGTGACTCTAGAAGATTAGACGACTGTGAGCGCCCTATATATATTTACTTTTACGTGACCCTTGGCAAGGCGTGTGTTACATCCCTTAACTTTGTTACTTTAAATATGACCTTCATATGCCGCCGAGCTGCTGCCTCTGAAGTTTGAAGCTAAACTTTCGCCAGTGACTCTGGAAGATTAGACGGCTGTGAGCGCCCTAGGCTAACAGCGCACAGAGGTTGGGGTGGGAGGGGTCTTATGTCACTCACAGTCATCGTTACTAACTTCCATATAATCTGAAAAAATGTCTTTGGCTCACTTACCACTTACATATATATATTGGGGACTCTCAGTTGTACAGTGAATTGGGTATGGTGTTATTTAATGATATATTATAATCTATATTTCATGTTTCTTCCACCCTTAGCCCATCTAAGCATCCCATATTTACAGAGACGAACGATTGGGCATTCTCTCCCGTTTTACAATCCTTAGTCCAGTTTCAATTATCGCCCTTTGGTTCTATCCACGTACAAGATGTGGAGGCAGGACCATTCCATAGTCCTTGTCCTTATTGTCCTACGGTCGTGTGTGATAGTGATCCTAATTGTTTGGGTATGTGTGTATATGTGTGGAGAGAGCAGAGTACTGCTTCATTCAGCGAAACTATAGTTCCCCTTCCTCTCTCCATATAAAGACGACGTGGCAGACATATACATTTGATCGCTCTATTGTCCTGGCATGATGCGTTGCTTCATTATCGTGATCGAACTAACTGGACACTCCATCAAAATAATTTTATTAGGTGGGTCTGGTCGTGGTAGAACTATCAAAATGTTTTATAGAGTTGCAGTGAAAGGGATCAGCCCTGTTTCGGCGTAATACGGTAATACGAAAAGGTTCTCGGCATTCCAAGGGGTTTTTCTACCATAACTAACTAGGCGTACTCTGCGGGCATTGGAAAACAGCGTTGTTTTTGTATGGTTACATTACTATTTCCTGATAGCTGACGATACTTCAGAGAATCGTCATATGTTCGTCATTTCCAGCTTTAATGGCTTTGGTATATTTTATTGAGACACTGTGAGCATTAGCTTGCATCGAAAAAAGTATATAATAAGAAAGGAAATGGAAGAGAATGAGTATTATCAGTTTACCTACTATGTATTTGGTATGTACAAAGTGATGATTTTTTAAAGAAATCTATTGACTGTTTTTTTTTTTCTTCTTTTGTTTTTAATAACTTTGTTCCAAAGCCTATGATAAAATACGGAAATTCAAACGCAGCCCAAAAGAGTACTTCGTTTTTTTATTTGTTTTTAAACAAACTTAATCCTTTCACGTTTTATTGAAGAAAAAAACAATAAAAACAAAACTGATTAGTTCCAAAGCTCATTATACCTTATGAAAATTCAAACGCAGCCCAACAGAGTACTTCGGTTTTTTTATTTGTTTTTATACAATCTTAATCCATTTCACCTTTTATTGAAGAAAAAACAACAATAAAAACAAAACTGGTTTAGTTCCAAAGCCCATTATAACTTATGAAAATTCAAACGTAGCCCAAATGAGTGCTTCGGATTTTTTTTATTTGTTTTTATACAATCTTGAAGAAAACAAAAAACAAAAAAAAAACTAAACTGGTTAGACAAAAACTGAGAGAAACTGTCAATTTATGGGAAACGCAATTTGCTGAAAAACTGTTAAAAACATTTTGTGAGGAAAAACATTTTAAAACTAATTGTTATGAACCTCATGGTGCTAGATTATAGATGTCTTTGCTATCTTTTTACCCCATCCTCAAGAAACAAATCAATTTTTGATCAGGCTAGCATGCAACACGTCACGTAACCGTTTTTTTTTTATTTCTGAGATTTCTAAATTTCAAATTGCTCTATAAAACATATTCACCTTACAGTTACTGTCAATGGAAATGAAACCTACATACATGCAATGATTAAATTATTGAAAACACATTTTCCAGCGAAACTTTCTTTGCATTCAGCTAACAGGGTTCTAGACTGAAGTGTACACAAGATAATTGACACTAAAATTACTATCGATAAAGAAAATAGTTTCTAAGGAGTGATGAAACTATAATTTATGAGACGAACGATATTCACTAGATATATGATATAACCATTCATACTTATATCAGTCATACATGTGTCATGCGAACGTCATTTTCCAGATTGAAATGGACAAAATCGATAAGATGTTTTGTATAAAGAAGCCAAATAAGAATATCTTAATATTTTTTTCACCGTCCAGTTGCGGGTGTCGTGTTTTCAGTTAGATTTTTCGAATTAAATTTTGTAAGAGTCCTAGAAAAGACCATCTATGCATAAATACACCTCAAGATACACATAGTACAGAAAGAGAGAGATAGAGAGGGAGAGAGAGAGAGAGATACAGACAGACAGACAGAGATACAGAGAGAGAGACAGAGACAGACCGACAGACAGACAGAGAGAGGGACAGAGGCAGGCTGACAGACAGACAGATAGACAGAGAGAGAGAGAGAGATACAGACAGACAGAGATACTGAGAGAGATACAGACAGACCGACAGACAGACAGACAGACAGACAGAGACAGAGGCAGGCTGACAGACAGACAGATAGTCAAAGAGAGAGAGAGAGAGAGAGAGAGAGAGAGAGAGAGAGAGAGAGAGAGAGAGAGAGAGAGAGAGGAAAAGCGGACATATTTCAACACCAAAAATTAACTAGATGTCACCGACATTAAATGCACAAGGGAGAAAACAGAATTGACCCTGGGAAAATATATTCAGAATGTAAATTCGTTAACAAATGATTTCGGGGGTTACTGGTTTTTTCATCACGTCTATTAGGGCAGCAGGCAAAATTAGATGTGACAGTTCTTGTGAGAAAAGCGTCTGACCTTTTCAAACAAAGGGACGCTACCGCGAACAAATCTATTTCGCAATTTTTTAAACAACTTAAGAGACTTCGGAGAAAAGATACCCAAAGAAATCCAACTTAAGAATAAAAAAGATGACCTACAGAGGAAAAGTGATAGTGAGAGAGAGAGAGAGAGAGAGAGAGAGAGAGAGAGAGAGAGAGAGAGAGAGAGAGAGAGAGGCAGACATACAGACAGAGAGACAGAGAGGGAGAGAGGAAGGGATGGAGGATACTCTGGGGAAATAAAATTCTCGGCAGGATATGGTCAATGACCTTGATAGGTTTACCTTCAATAATAATAAAAAAAAAACAACCAAAAAACCCTGAGCGTGTTTTGGACTTTGGAACTTACAAATCGGGTCAAATAATGCACCTTTATTTTTTTGGAACTCATAGATTGATTCGCCTAGTCACGTAGAATTTGGTTACTTATTCTTGATGAGCCCTTTTTTTCTCCTCATTCTTTTTTTTTCTGTCTTCCAAATTTGTTTCGTCGCTTCAGAAATCTGATCTTGAGCTTTCCCAGAGAGCCTAAGCGGCTAAATTCAAAGTTCTTACAACGAATATCCTTTTACAGCGAACGTGATTTTTGCCTTCCAGCTTGAGTTAAAAAAGAGAAGCAGAATAAAGTCCCATAAGGTTAATTTTAATTCGATAACTGAGCATCCGAGCATATTTGATTTCGCAACTGAATTTGGAGAATTACCTTTTCAAGCAATTAAAAGCGCGCATTCCAAACAGATTTCTTCAGTATTTTTATTCTGTCCAAATGTTGTTTCCGATTTGTTGAAGTTGTTCTTAAATCATTTTACTTTTATTTAAAAAAAAGTTTGTGTTAAAAAGGTAATTGTCAATATTTTGAATAAAATTTATAATAAAAATTCTTAAATTCTTTGTTAGCTCTAAAATTCATAAAGAAATAGGACATTAAGTCCTCGAAAAAATTATGCATGATTAAACAAAAACAACAAAAGATCAGGAAAGTTGTAAAAAATTTGCCCGGCGTGAGATTTAAGCTAAGACCAGTTTTTTTACAAGATTCCAGTAGCCTTTAATAGGAAAGTTGAGATTTTGATCGATTTGTGATGACTGAGTGCCACAGAGAGATTCAAAGCTTGATTCTATTACAAAAACTTTCCCTCAAAAATGATCCTTCCCATTTCGGGGTTTGAGCCAGGGCATATAAAGTATCTCAAGTTACAAATAAAAAAACGACATTTAAAACTCTTTAAAAAATAAACATGAATCATTTCCAACTTTGTACTAAATGAGAGAGAGACAGACAGACAAACAGACAGACAAAGACACAAAGAGGTGTAGAGAGAGAGAGAGAGAGAGAGAGAGATGGACAAAGAGGTGTAGAGAGAGAGAGAGAGAGAGAGAGAGAGAGAGAGAGAGAGAGAGAGAGAGAGAGAGATGGACAAAGAGGTGTAGAGAGAGAGAGAAAAGAGGTGGAGAATGTGTGTGAGAGAGACAGACAGAGAGGCACAGAGAGAGAAAGAGGGAGAGAATGGGAAATAAAGAGAGAGAGAGAGAGAGAGAGAGAGAGAGAGATAGAGAGACAAACAGACAGACAGACAGACACACAGACACACAGACAGGCAGACAGAGAGACGGAGAGTGAGAGAAATAGGGAGAGAATGAGAGAGAGAGAATAAATATAATACAGCAGCATGTGCAGAATGGAGGCACACGTAATTATATTGTGATCAAGTGTGTCAAATGGAATCGATTTTTCACATTTCAAGGGTGAAAGTCTGTTCCCGATGACAATCTCTTATAATCAAAGTTGACATTCAGCTTTAGAAAGCAGAAACATATATATATATATATATATATATATATATATATATATATATATATATATATATATGTATATATTGGAATGTATTTTACTTCTATAATGCATTCAAAATAGCCAAGATTTTTTTTCTATAGGTTTTTTACAATGAGTAATGCTTTACTGCCGTAGGAAACTTCCTTTTATACATATAAAGAAGTATTTTTTCCACAAATAACTACCCCATCAACAATTTTTAAAACTCCTAAGAGATAAGGACTTGATTAAATGGAGGTTGCTCCCATAGTTAACGTGATATATGTACTCGTAACTAAAGCGCATCTCCCAAGAATGAAAGGAGCAAAATAAAAGTCACACAGGAGTTGAATTTAATTTCCAAGGCTCGTCGAGCAAAATGATCTTTGAAAAAAAGTCTCTTCTCAAAGGCAGGCATTTAAGGAAACATTTTAGGAAGGGCAAAATGTAACTTAAGCGTAATACATTGAGAAAATCGTCTTCTTTTTTCTCTTCTTTTTTCTTTTTATTTCTACCAATCTCTTTTCTCGCTAGCCATCGGTTGATTGAAGCAAAGAGTTTGGGAGCCGAGTCTGTAGGGAGGTTTTGTGGCCTGTTCTGCTTGATAGTCAAATGGAAGTATCGATTTCTTCGGATCCCATTCGAACCGTGGGGGAAATTTAACCTTTTTCAAGGATTAGGGACGACTGAGACCAGAGAAAATAAAAAAAAAAAAATAAATAAATAAAAGTGAGACCCAAGTTTGGGGGAGGGGCGAAAATACGATATGTACATAAATTCTTTAAGAATTAGATGTAAAAACATTGGGAAAGCTTTGTAAAGATCAGTGTAACAGGTTGAACGTGTTCTGATATGAATTTTAAAGCTTTATTACCATTTTGAGATCTGAATTGTAAAACCTTAATTTAACTTTAAAGTAAACTCATGGGTCAAGCTACTGTATCGAATTTCAAGGGTTTTGAGCATAGTTCCTTTATTACCTCGGAGTGCATTAATGAGAGACAGATATATAGGCTGACAGAGAGTTGGAGAATAGTATAGAAACAGGAAGTTATATAAAAATAAAGATAATGAAAGAAACCAAAGGAGCAAAACACCAGGTTTTAGTCGTGGAAACACAGACGTGAAAATAAATTTAAAAAAGAAAGCCTTCTTTTAATGAATTTTCTTACTCATCCTACGCAAAAAAAAGTTATATTGTTACGGTCCGAAATATTATGAAAAAGAATTGGTGGAAGCTCTTTCACTTAAGTTGATGAAGTGTGTTGCGCACCACTTCATGCTCCTTGGTCTGTTTTATATTCGCGTGGTCTATTGGAGTGCAAAGACGTGCTCGGGTTTTGAGCAACAGAGCTTTATCTCGAAACAGTAATCACTTTTTAAAGATTTGGTTTCTTCGGTATACTAAAGCAAGTAATCTCTAGAGATGTCTTGAAAGCCTAGCAAAAAAGGCCTGACGTTTCCAAATAGAAATACGGCTTTTAGGAAAGAAAAGCTGAATGCATCCTTAACATTGGAGCGAAGATAAGTATATAACTGAGGCAACTGAAGACAAAGTAGGTATTTTAGTAGAACCAGAAGACGTGACTTGTGTATAACGCGTTAAAAAGTAGGAACGGGAACTTAAAGTATCCATCCTCTGGTCTTAAAATGATTTCACTCAGCAACCCCCCCCCCCCCCCAAAAAAAAAAAAAAAAAAAAAAAAGAAAACAAACTAGAACTAAGTCGCAGATCTCGACAGAGCACGGTTAACTTTGAAACTCCTACTATTTTATCTGATGTCAAATTTTTATATAGAACGAAAAGCCATCTCCAATTTTTATTTCAGGAGCATTCTTTTTTTGTATGAATTTATTAAAAGTAAAATTGCTGATGAATTGTTCTATTAGCCTGAGATCGGAAGGCTAAAACCAGTGAAGATTGTCGAGCAAACAGAATGAATCCATCATATTCTTTGACCCTAATAGCAGTAAAGTTTGGTCATTTTTTCGTTTTCGTGGATTTGTTTTCCTGAAAATGATTGCGCAAAATCTTTCTGGCAAGATGCGCCCTTGAGAACTGATCTAATCGTAGAATTTCAAAGATTAGAATGTCACAGTGACAAATACAGATTTAGATTATTATTAAGCCACCTGCGGCAATGTTGCGAAAAAGTGTGATGTCATTGCTGCTTTTGAACAATCTTAGAGGAAAGGTTCATGTTTGTTTTCCCATTGATCCACTTCAAATTTGACATCATGTAATGCTCGCCAGATGCCTCATTCGAGAGACACTGTATTTAGTCGTTAAATTTTCAATATAACTGGGGCAATCTTGCTGGTTGAAGACGACAAACTACTAACAGCCCGTGATGCTATAATTTTTTCTTTAAATAATCTAATTATACGGTGGAATATACGGTTGAAAGTTCAAATCATTGATATTTGTTATGTCAAGTTTACTTAACTTTCTCCTAATGGTATCAAGTCTATTCTATAAGTGATGATATAATATTCGTGCACAAGCTATAATTTGAACCAACGTTGACCCTATTTTTCCTGAAATTGAAGGCATAGGAGAAAGTGGTCAAAGAAAAATAAACCTCTTCACATCAATGACTACTTCAGAAAGCTGAGGAGCGCCGCTGGCCGTGGGGTTAGAGCGTCCGCCCTGGATGTCCGAAGAAACACTCCTATCAACATCGGTTGGTGAGGTTTGGGGCCCTTTCTCTTTTTTTCTGGTCTGTCCGACAGTGAAACGTTTGTTTTTAAGAGAAAAAGCCAGAGTTAAACTCAAAGAAAAGCTACATAACAAACAATATATCCTGCTATCTCTTTACTTAACAGCAAAGACGTTTACCAGAACCTCTATTTTCCTTCATTATTTCAATTAAAATTAATGAAGCAATCTAGGTTGGATCTATACTTATGGTCAGTTATTCAACGATTTGAAGATTTTTATGGGGTAATCAAACACTGAAAATAAGAAAAGAAAAAGGGTTTTTCCCCCCCAAAAGAAAGGTAAGACAAGTAAAAAATAGTAGTCATGGAAATCCTCATATCCGCGCTTGTGGTAAACAGAAACAGTTTGCACAACCAAAATATCGAGTCTCACACTTCTTTGCGGTGCCATAAGGTCTCTACTGTTGTTGGGCATCTCTTGACTTGATATTTGATGATAAACTTCTCATCGCAATGAGACCGTAGTGTGATATAACCAATCGAATCCTAGAAACTCAAAGATGAAAAGTATAAAGTTGACGTCATTTAAGGTGGTGAAGCTTAAAACAAGGAAATATTCCCTATTTTACTAATCTATTTAAATATTGTTTAAAACGCTTTTTATCAGGTTATGAATTCCTGCAAAAAGTGTTTAAAGGTGAACTACCTCACAAGACTAGCCACCTAAGTACTTTGAACTACATGATAACGGTTGTTTGATAGGTTTATAAATAGATTTGGATGTTGCGAAAAACTTTAACAATTAATTCTTAATCCAGAACAAATTCTACTGCTCCCAAGTTTAATTCATTGCCGCCATTGTTTTATAACTTTGTGAGTTTTTTTTATTAAATTTGAGACGAAAAACAAACGATAATTTCACTGACCAAAGATTTAGTTTCAAAACAGATTTCTTTCTTAGTTTATTTTTTTTTCAATTTCATTTTTAAATATATATCCCTGATCACGTCCATAACAAGGTAATATCGTGCTTTGTATTTGTCTATATGTGAGTGTGTGTGTGTGTATATATATATATATATATATATATATATATATATATATATATAGTTAAACAGGAACAAGACAATCTTTTTCTTTGATCTCAAATAAATATTTAACAGTTGTTTCCCTTGTCCTTTGAAACCAATGTTCTAAATCTCTAGTTTCAAAAAATCGATCGTTATTACAAACGCGACTTTGAAGTATGTTAATAATAAAAATAGCAATGTCCGAAGTGACCTCAAACTGTAGAACCTCTAACCTTCTCTTTCTACACTCGCCGTTATGTAACCCTATTTAAAGACAATTCTCTTCGATACTGGTACTTCATCATTTCGACCCCACCCATGCATCGGGTAAGGATATAAAGAATATATCATAATAAAGTTTTAATAAAGTTTAATAAATTGTATGCCGATAGATGTATGTAAATACTAAATCTCAGTCTAGAACTTGCAAATTCATTAATTTGATGCTTGAAGAAATAGGATTAAAAACACGAAACCCTTTTCATTATACGCGCCGCGAGTAGGTAGAGCATAGAGATATGCGCAACTTCAGTGAGCATGTTATGATCATAAGAAATAAAGAAGGTAGACAAGACTTAAAAATAGTGTAATCTTTAACCTCATTTTCTGAAGTGAGTACAAACTAAAAAAAAAACATCCGACAATTGTATGCTTCTGTATGGCCATCAATATCTATCATTAAATCCCTCAGACGTTATGTTATCTTTAAGGTTCTTTGTTAAATAGCTACGTAAAAGATATCAAAACATAAATAGAATCAGTACCTCTTTATGCTTAAAAAAATTCAATTTTTCTCTTCACCAGTGCAGCCT